>WOXC01004362.1:600000-964307 GCA_011680675.1 Gymnobelideus leadbeateri
CCCCTTCAATCCTTCCTTCCCTCATCCTCATCATTCACTCTCTTTCTAAGTCCAGAGGAATCACCTTAACTTCATTGCTAGCTCTCAATTTTTAGCTCTTTGTTAACCCTGGAAAATCACAAATTCCTCTCTATTCCCTGCTCCTCTCATTCCCTTTTGTGTACCCTCCCATATTGTAATACAGTCCCACCAAGGACATTGATTCACCTGTAGGCACAACATCTACAGGTTCTGCCCATAACGTCCCATGTCTTCCCCTTCAATGTTATTACCTCCTTCAGATTTCCACCTGCACCCCTGTCTCCTTGTGTGCATTTAGAAAGGAGTCTCTTTCTGGTCTCCCTGTAGCCATTCTTTTGCTGTTACTGTCTTTGGCTAATGCATTTAATCATTCCTGCATTTCTATTGTTTGGGGTGTATATGTATGCATGTATGCATGTATATATATACGTGTGTGTATATGTATACATAGAGGGCACAGGGTGACTTGAATATGAAGGGATGATATCTAAAAAATAAAATTAAGAGGTGAGAGAGGAATATATTGGGAGAAGGAGAAAGGGAGAGATAGAATAGGGTAATTTAACTCATATAAAAGAGGCAAGAGAAAACTGTTACAATGAAGGGAAGAACAGGGAGGTAAAAGGGAATGAGTCAACCTTACTCTCATTGCATTTGGCTTAAGGAGGGAATACTTATCCACTCAATTGGGTATCTTACTCTACAGGAAAGCAGGGGGAAAAGGGATAAGAGGGGAGATGACAGAAGGGAAGGCAGATTGGGGGAGAGGGTAGTTAGAAGCAAACACTTTTGAAAAGGGACAAGGTCAAAGTAGAAAATAGAACAAGTAGGGGGTGGGATAGGATGGAGGGAAATATAGTTAGTCTTTCACAAAATGACTACTATGGAAATGTTTTGCATAACTACACATGTATAGCCTACATTGAATTGCTTGTCTTCTCAGTGGGGGGCAAGGGGGTGACTAGGGAAGAAGGGAGAGAATCTGTAACTCAAAGTTTTAAAAACAAATGTTAAAAAAATTATTCTTACATAGATTGTCTTTCCCTTCTATGTATTTGCATTCCCAATATATTGTCCTCTCCTTTGTTTTTTGGTGAGACTTGCCATTGTAGATTTCAGTTTTTCTATTTTGTCCATTAGAGATGCAAGGATTGTTCAGTATTAGGAAAATAATCAACATAATTAATCATTTAAAAACTGAAATAATCCAAACCACATGATCATCTTAATAGGTGCAGGAAAAACTCTTGACAAAGTAAAACACCATTCTATGCTGAAGAAACCAACAAAGTATAGGTAGAGAGGAACCTTTTAAAATATCATAAAAGGCATTTATCTAAAAACAAAGGCAAACATCATATGCAATGGGGATACACTGGAACCTTTTCTAATAAATATGGGAGTGAAGCAAGGATGCCTACTTTCCCCACAACATTCATTCGAAGAAAATTTTTTATGGCTGTTCTTTCCCTTTACATTATTGTAGTTCAGTATATTGTTTTCTTGACTTTGTCTTCTTCATTCTGCATTAGTTCATGTAAATATTTCTATATTTCTCTGTTTTCATTACAATCATCATTTCTTTTTTATTTTTATTTTTTATAAATTTTATTTTATTTTATTTTATTTTATTTTTTGTCTTTATTAATTTGTTTGTTTACTTTTAGTTTACAAGATTCAATTCCATAATTCCTTGAGTTTCAAATTTTCTTCCCGGCCCCCCCCCGCCCCCCCCCCCACCCCGCCATGATGGCATACAATTCGGTATAGGATCTGCAAATACTTTCACATTAGACTTTAGTAATGTTACAAAGCCAGACTGTACTAGATGGAATGAAAAATGGTAAAGGGGAAATAAAACCAAACAATAAAAAGAAAAAGATCAAGTAGTTTGCTTCCATCAGGATTCAGACTCAGTTCTTTCTAGTTCTTTCTCTGGATGTAGACATCTCTCTCCATCATGAGTCTTTTGGGATTGACTTATATCACTGCATTGCTGAGAAGAGTCCAATCTATCATAGCTGGTCGTCACACATATGTTGTGTCTGTGATTGTATACAAATTTCTCCTGGTTCTACTCTTCTCACTCAGCATCAGTTTGTATAAGCCTCTCCAGGTGAATATGAAGCCCGTCTGCTCCTCATTTCTTATAGCACAATAGAATTCCATTACATGCATTTACCACAACTTGTTCAGCCATTCCCCAATTGATGGGCACCCCTTTAATTTCCAATTCTTTGCAACCACGAAAAGAGCTGCTATAAATATTTTTGTACATATGGGTCTTCCTCCCACTTCTATGATCTCTTTGGGATATAACCCTAGCAGTGGTATTGCTGGGTCAAAGGGTATGCACTTATTTATAGCCTTTTGGGCCTAATTCCAGATTGCTCTCCAGAATGGTGGGATCAGTTCACAACTCCACCAGCATTAAAACATTAGTGTTCCAATTTGACCACATTCTCTCCAGCATTTGTCATTGTCCTGATTTGTCATCTTAGCCAATCTGACTGGTAAGATGTGGTACCTCAGAGTTGTTTTGATTTGCATTTCTCTAATCAATAGTGATTTAGAGCATTTCTTCATATGCTTATAGATATCTTTAATTTCTTTCTCTGAAAACTGCCTATTCATATCCTTTGACCATTTATCAATTGGGGAATGTATAGTCATCATTTCTTATAGCACAGTAGTATTCTGTCATATTAATGTACCACAATTTGTTTGGTCATTACCCAAATGATAGGCATCAACTTTATTTCTAATTCTTTACTATCATAAAAAGTATTGCTATAAATACTTTGGTGCTTATGGGAACTTATGATCTCCTTGGGGTATAAACCTAGGAATGGAATCTCTGGATCAAAGAGTACATTTTATCTAATCACAAATAGCTAACATTTATACACTTACCATGTGCCAGGCACTGGGCTAAGTGCTTTATAATTATGATCTCATTTGATGCTCACAACAACTCTGGGAGTTAGGTGCTATTATCAGCCCCATTTTCCAGATGAGGAAACTGAGGCAAACAGAGGTTAAGTGACTTGCCCAGGGTCACACAAATACAGTAAGTATCTGAGGTCAAATTTGAACTCAGATCTTCCTGACTCTAGGCCTGGCATTTTATATACTATGCCACCTAGCTGCCTATATTAATAATTTAATTTGCATAATTCCAAATTGTTTTCCATAATGGTTTACTAATCCACCAACAATGCAGTAGTGTGCCTATATCCCCACAATCCCTTCAATATTGATCATTCTATCTTTGGACATCTTTGACAATTTGCAGTGTGTAAGGTGAAACATTTCTCCTACTATTAGTGATTTAGAGAATTCTTTCATGTGGTTGTTAATAGTTTGCAGCTTTTATTCTGAGAACAGTATGTCCATATCTGCTGACCACATATCTATCAGGGAATGGTTTTTGGTTATATATTTTTACATATATCTATATCCATGTCTATAGATAGGTAGATCTGTTAATTATTTATATATCCTGGATGTCAAACCCTTTTCAGAGAAATCTGATACTAAGATTTTCTTCCCATTTGATCCTTACTTTTCTTCTTATCCAAAACTATTTTGCTTTTTTAAATTGCCTCTATCTCTTTAAGAATACATTACCTACCCATAGCTGGGACAGGTATATATGATCTGTCTCTCTTCTGATTTTTCAATAGTATGCTTTTTAACATTAAGGTCATGTTTCTAGTTAGAATGTATTATAGAATATTTTGTAAGTTGCTAGTCTAAGCCTGTTTTCCAGGTTCTTAATTTGGGGGTTATAGACCCTTTGATCAGTGTGAAATCTACGAATTCCTCCTTTGTTGTTTGTTGCTATTCAGTTCTGTCTGACTCTTTGTGACCCCATTTGGGGTTTTCTTACATTTCCTTTTCCAGCTCATTTTACAGATGAGGAAATTGAAGAGGTCCAGTGACTTGCCCAGGATCATCCAGTTAATAAGTGTCTGAGGCTGGATTTGAACTCAGATCCTCCTTACTCTAGGTCCAGCATCCTATGCACTATGTCACCACCTAGCTGCCCTGAATTCTTCCTTAGAATCATGCTTTTAAATAGATGAGATAAAATACATAGGGTTATAAAGGCAACTAATCATATTGAAATGCAGATGTCAAAATTTATTTTTAACGTTTACAGACCCCGGGTTAATCTAACATGCTCGTTTTACAGATGAGAGAACCGAAGCCCAAAGAGGTTGTGACTTGTCCAGGGTCACACAGGTAGTGTCAGAGCTTGTTTTCAAACATATTTGACTCCCAGTTGAACCCTCTTTCCACAATGTTCTTTTGTAGACTACAGAACTGAAACTCGTCTTTTCTTTTCTTCCCTACTTCCTGCTCACTCCTCCTCACCCCCTAAACCCATGCAGTTAATTTATGGATATAACTGGGGCAGCTAGGTGATGCACAGATCACCAGGCCTTGTGTCACGAAGAATCATCTTCCTTAATTCAAATCTGGCCTCAGACACTTACTACTGTGTGACCCTGGGCAAGTCACTTAACCCTGTTTGCCTCAGTTTCCTCAACTGTAAAATAAGCTGGATAATAAAATGGGAAAGCATTCCAATATCTTTGCCAAAAAAACCCCAAAAAGGGTCATAAAGAGCCAGACATAACCGAAAAAGGACCGAACAACAACATATAATTATCCTGGTCATGATTCTCCTACTCCTGATCTATTCTTTCCATCTGAGAAATATTCCTCTCTCCTCTCCACACATCCCCAGCACTATCTTTGCTTTTTAAAAAATAAAATTTCATTGTTGTCATTTGATATCACCTACATTTCCCTCCCCTTTCCCTCTCCCTGAGAAACCATTACTTATAAGAAAAGAGAAAAAAGTGGGGAAATATGTTCCACAAAATGAACCAACATATAAAAAAAATCTGATGTTATGTTCTGGGCTTCACAAATGCAATACTTCCCATCTCTGCAAAGAAGTAGGTAGGGGAACCTTCTCATATCCCTTCTTTAGGATCAAACTTGGTCATTTACATCCAGCAGGAACTGGGATATCCACAGAGATATCAGCAGATGCAAACACCCTAATTGGAGAGTCAGGGGCTCCTGATTCTTGGAGGGTCCTGAAGCTGTAGACAGTCTTAGAAAGACTGTGTAACATCAGTAACCAGTCTGTAACTGCTTCTGGTCAACTAACCACGTGGTGAGAGGGATCCTTGCTCAGTTGGCTGCATAAATTTGAGGCTTCTCAAAAAAGGCCTGAGTTAGCCTCAGCCTGGTCTCTTTGGTCCTCTTCTCTTTGTCTGCTTTCTTGACAGGCCTTTGGGACTCTTCACTGACAGAGTCCAGTGAAAGAGCACTGTAAGGGGCAAGGCCTTGGGTCCTCCCCACTGATGATATTTGTCAGCTGTGTGACCATGAGCAAGTCACTTAACCTGTCTACCCTAGCTTCCTCATCTATAAAATGGGGATAATAATAGCACTTAACTCCCAGGTATGATTAAATGAGATAATACTTGTAAAATGCTTTGCAAATCTTGTAGCACTATATAAAAGTTAGCTAACATCATCATCATCATTGTCGTTGTCATCGTCGTCGTCGTCGTCCAGAATTGATGCTGCATTTGGATGTGAAGGTAGAAGTTTTGGAGAAATGAGTTTTGAGTGTGACCCTGAGGTATTGAGAGGAAACATTTGTACTTTTGTTTTTGCTATAGTTTTGAAATAAATATCCCTTTGTGAAAGCTAACCAATGTTAAGTGGTTAGAACTTGGGCTCTGTTCACTGACACCCAACAGTGGGAGGGAATATAGCTAGTGGGTTCAAGTTAATTAATGGCAGTTGGAACAGAGACACTCAAACTCCTTAGGCTACCCTAAAATCTGAGGGGCAAATGTAAGCCTGTTTAGCTCAGGGAGAGTGAATCAGAGCCCACTTGCTATATGCAGATTTCAGTTTTAATTGTTTTGTGTTGCTCTTTTCATTTACATTATTATGGTCATGCATATTATTTTCCTGGTCCTGTTTCTTTCACTTTGTAGCAGTTCATATAAATCTTCTCATGTTTTTCTGCAATTATAATGGTTTCTTTTAGGATAGTAATATTCCATTGTTTTCATGTGTCATAAGCAGTTTAGTTATTTCCCAATCAATGGATACCTGCTTTGTTTCCACTTCTTTGCTAGGTAGCATAGCCAGGTTTGGGATCAGGAAGACCTGAGTTCAGATTCTGCCCAAGATCCTTCCTATCTGTGCAATCCTGGACAAGTCACTTAATCTCTAAGCCTTAATTTTCTTATCTCTAAAATGGGGGAAATAGTGGCACTTCACAGGGATTTGAGAATCAAATAAAAAAATGTATATACATATGCATATATACATATGTATGTGTATATATGCATATATTTATATATAAATACATAAATCACTATATGCAGGTGCATATATATATAAAACTTTGTAAATATTGAATATTAACTGTTTATTATAATTATAAAAATGCTGTTATATTTTGGTGTCTGTGGGACTTTTAGTCATTAACCTCTTTGAGGTATATGTCTAGCAATGGGTTGAAAAGTATGGAGCATTGTAGCAGCAAGCACCCTAGCATACCCAGGGTGGCTGCTAGCATAGGTTCTTGGATCTGTTTTTCTAAAGGAAAGCAACTCAAAAAGGGCTAACAGTCTTAACTTTAATCAATCAAACATATGTCATTTACCTACTTCAGGGGAAAAAGTCAGCACCTTGAACTTCAGAGAATACAAACAGAAGTTACAAGAAGACAAAAACACAAACAGAGAAAATAACACAATTCAGCAGACAGGGCTTCCCACTGTCTGACCATTACATCCATACCTAGTTAGTCATCAGAGAGAGAAGCACCAAAGCATCAAAGCCAGGGAGCTTAACGGCTGCCAGAGTCTCATCTGACCAAATCACACAACTCTTTCCAAAGTGAGCCCCAAAGCAAAACCTTGCCTCAGAGGTATATATAGGATCTCCAGGGTCAGACAACATCACAGCCCTTGTGACTTGTTACTTGACTACAAAGTAACAAAAGTTGTGCCTTCCTTAAAAACAAGCTTCCCACCACAGGTTCCAGGTGAGCACATGCAGCCTATCAGGAGGCAATCAAGGAACAGGGAAGATCTTCAAATTCCTATTACCATTACAAACATTCAGTAATACTCTTTATAATTCCAAATTGCCTTTCAGAACGTTGTATTAATGCATAGCTCTACCAACAGTTTTTTAGGATGTCTCTCTTTCTACCAGCTCTTCAACTTTGACTGTTTCCATATTTTTCCATCTTTTCCAGTTTGGTGGACATGAAATGAAACCTCAGGGTTGTTTTGATTCACATTTTTCTTATTATTGGTAAGCCAAAGTTTTCTTTCATAAGGTTTTTAATAATTTGCAGTTCTTTTACTAACTGTAAATGCCTTTGACATCTTATCTCTTGGGAAATGACCATTTTTTTCTTTTTTTGCTTTTTGGAGGGCAATTGGGGTTAAGTAACTTGCCCAAGGTCACACGGCTAGGTTTTTGTTTGTGTGTGTTAAGTGTCTGAGGCCGGATCCGAACTCAGGTCCTTCTGACTCCAGGGCCGGTGTTCTATTCACTGCGCCACCTAGCCGCCCCTTGACCATTTTCTTTTAAAAGATGTTTTATTAATTTTTTGGGTAGTTTTATGTCTCTGTTTCTTCCCTGCCTTTCTCCATCCCCTCTATTTTGTCCATGGAACCTTTCCTTAAGCAAAGAAAAGGAGCTATATAAGACAAATTGTTCCAGCTAAAGCATCTGACAGTGTATGCAAAATTCCAGCAGTGTATGCAAAATTCTATATCCAGAATCTACCACCTTTCCACCAAAAGAAGGGGAGTATATTTCATCATCAGCTTTCCGGAGTCCTAATTGGTCATTGCATTTAATCTGCATTTTAGCATTTTCATTTGCATTAATTTAGTCATGTATATTTTTATATTCATTTTGTCTCCACTGCATTACTTTAATGAGTCATCCAGATTTTCTCTGAATTCTCCATATTCACCATTTCCTTTCCTGTAATGATATTTCATTGCATTTATGTACAATAGTTTGCTCAACCATTTTGGTTTTCTGCTACTACAAAAAGTGCTGTTGTGAATATTTTACTAATACATGCTTGTTGATGCATAGGACCTTTCCTCTTTGTCTTAGGTCACTGTAGGATATATGTAGATATGAACAGTTCAATGACTTTTCTCACATAATTCCACACTGATTTTCAGAATGATTGAATCAGTTCACAGCCCCAACAGTGTATCATTGTGCCTGTCTTCCTGCAACCCCTCCAGCACTGATGATTTCTGTTGCTGATTATCTTTGCCAATCTGATGGTTTTGTGATGAAACCTTAGAATTATTTTAATCTGCATTTCTTTCATCATTAGTGATTTGAGGCATTTTTACATGATTGTCCACAGTTCCTTTCATTTTCTAATCTCTATTGGAAACTTAACCTTTTTAAGGTTAGTAAAGACTTACCTAGACTCATCCTGTTTGATAATGCCAAACTTCTTCTTATCTCTTGCCACCAATGGTATTACTACCCCCAACAATTACAGCAGATGATTTAACCTCCTACTTCACTTTAGAGATTGAGGTCATCTTCTGAGAATGCCTTTGTTTCCCTTCCTCTATTCCTCAAACCTAAATATCATCAACCCTTCCTTTTTTCTGTGAAAGGAGATATCCACCCTTCTCATTAAATCTAATCTCTATAATGAGGACCATCTTCCTTTGTCTTGATCTATATCTTGCCACTGGACCCAGATGACTCTGGAGGAGAAAGTGAGGCTAGTGACTTTGCACAGCCCTGCCTCACTTAAATCCAATTCATTTGCAAGTCGTGGCATCACCTTCCTGATGTCATGGTCCTCTTTGAGAAGGAAGGACAAACAACAATAACTCTAATAATAATGGCTAGTATTTATATAGCACTTATTTTTTGAAAAGCAATTGACAAATGTTATCTCATTTTATCTTCATAACAGCTCTAGGAGGTAGGTACTATTATTATCCCTATTTTATAGTTGAGGTTAAGTGTCTTGCCTAGAGCCTCATAGCTAATAAATATCAGATTTGAATTTGAGTCTATCTTGACTCTATGCCCAGTGCTCTATTACCTGGACCACCTAGCCCTCAATTTGCTCAAGGATACTCTTCTTCCTCCTCCTTCTACTCCCTCTCTCTCCCTCCCTCCCTCTCCCTCTCTCCTCTCTCCTCCTTCTCCTTTCCCTCTCCTCTCCTTCTCCTTTCCCTCTCCTCTCCCTCTCCTCTCTGTCTCTGTTTCTGTCTCTCTCTGTCTCTCTCATGCATTTTCAGTCTGTTCTTCACCATCGGTTCTTGCCCAACTGCCTATAAATATGCTTTGTTCTCCCCAATTTTATATTGCCTTTACTGACTTATTCAAGCCCTTTCAGCTCACCTCTTCTTTCCCTTTCCTCTGCTAAACTTCTGAAAAAGTCATCTATAACTAGAAATCAGATTAAAGGCAATGACTAATCATGGTTTCAGAGGACTGATGGTGGAACTCACTTCCCTCAGGAGAGGTGGTAGACTATGATGTGATCACTGTAACAGAATTTTTCTTAATTTGTTTTCTTTCTTTCTAGGCAGAATTCAGTGGGGGTGGTGATAGTGTTTGGGAAGTGCCAGTGGTGTGAAAAACAAAAAGCATCAGTAAAATATTAAAAAGAATTGTCTACACCCGATGGCTCTAATTTCTTGCCACACTCTCAACCCTTATAACTGAGCTTCCCCTCCAAACATTCTACAGAAACTGCTCCAAGGTCATCCACATGCTCATCAAATCCAGTAACCTTTTTCTAGTCCTTAATCTCCTTCCTCCTCTAGGGCTTTTCACCCTCTTGGTCACCCCCATCAGAATGCATCCTCTTTCTTTCCTTGGCTTCCTCCCCTTGTTCTTCTCCCCCAGTGACCAGAGGAATGCCTCCCCTACCCAATCTCCTCAATGTAGATGGTTGTCTCTGCTCTGTCCTTTGCTCTTTTCTCCTCTCTCTATGCTCTCTTCCTGAGAGATCTCATAACCTTCCACAGTTCAGTTATCCACCTCTGTATAGATGGCTTTCAGATTTCAATCTCTGGTGTTCATTTCTCTTCTGAGCTCTCGGTTCCCATCTCCTACTACCTTCAACTGCCCTTATGTAGCCTGTGCTTGAGCCAGAATGAGAATCATTCTGGTCCTGATGCATGCTCTGTGGGCCCACCACCTTCTTGCTTTTTCACATGCTGCACTCTATGCTAAGGATGTCCTCCCTTCACACCCTTTGACTGCTGAATTCCCATTTGATCTTGGAGGTGATAGGGAGCTATTAGAATTTACTGAGTAGGGGGGTGATATGAGGCCCAGGCAGATTGAATGACAGATTATAGATGTAAAGCTGGAAGAGAATTCAAGGACCATCTAATTTAACTCGAGTATTTTTTTTTCTGATGAGGAAAATGGAACCTATGGAAGTTAAGTGATTTGCTCAAGGTTATACAGATAGGAAGTCACATGTAGAATTTGAACGTGGGCTGAGTTCTTTTGCTTGTATTTCTATTGTAATTAAAAGGTTGTACTAGCCACCTACTGGGGTCTGTTGCTTGGACTTAAGAAGCATCACAAAAGTATTAATCACTCAATGCTGAAAGCAATGGATCCTTTCATTTGACCTGTTTTAGGGAAGACTTCGAGGCTTAACTGGAAACATTAAAGGTACTGAAAGGCAGGATCAGCTAGAGTGGAGTGCTGGGGCAACCTATATTGGAGATGGGACTGATAGCTCCAACACAAGCTTGGGAAGGGGTATGTATGGATGTAACCAAAGATGCTCTTTGTTGCCAGCAATCTAGGGCTCAGCTGGAGGTTTCTCCTGGGACTTGGTGCATGGACATATCAAGTGCCCCTGTCTGAGGCTCCTGGGTCCCTGCTTCAGGGGACCTCCTTCAGCTCTGGGCTCTGAGAGCTTCAGGGAAGGGATGATCAGGTATGCCTGATAAGCTTCTTAGCCCAGAAGGTAAAGATAAGGAGACTCCAATCATCCAGGAAACTGGGAGCTTTAAAAAAATTATTTATTTAAAAATTTTGATTTCTAAATTCTCTCCCTTCCTTCAACTCTTCCCTACGCACTGAGAAAGCAAGCAATATAATACCCATGTGAAATGTGAAACCATGCAAAAATTTCCATATTAACTTTATTGCAAAAAATAAGCAAGAAAAATAAAGAAAAATTTAAAAATATGCTTCAATTGCACTCAGATTCTCTCTCTGGAGGTGGATAACATTTTTCATCATGAGTTGAAACTGGAAGTTTCTAGCCCAGAATAGAAGACTCCAGATATGAAGACTTTCAAAGAAGAAGCAGGAGGGGCTGCAGGGAAGAGGCAGAGCATGGCTAGAGACTAGATACTTATCTGTTGGACAGAAAAACATTAGATGACAGAAATCAGAGGTTTTTCCAAACGACACCATCACTTTGTAGGTTATGGCGTGAAAAATGATCTCTCCCATCTCTGCTCCCTCTTCACTGGACTTCTGGGTGTCCTCAGTAGCAGGCTCCCTTTTCTGGAGAAGCCTCTGCCCCTTCAGCCCTCTCTGATTCACAGGTCCCTGGCTGCCATGGGTGGGTGCTCACAGCATCCATTCTCACTCCTCTCTTGAATTCACTCTTGACTCTCCAGACTCTTCCACCTCCTCACCAGCAGCCTTGTCCCTGGGGCTCCTTTCTCCCCTTCCCCCTCCTCCTCCATTTTTCTAGCTTCTTTCTTATCTATTGTTCCTCACCCCCAATAGAATGTAAGCTCCTTGAGAGTAGGGACTGTCTTTTTTTGTTGTATTCCGATTGTTTAACATAGTGTCCAGCACATAGTAAATGCCTAATGAATGTGTGCCATCCCTCTCTTCTCTCTCCTCTTTCCTCTCTCTTCTCTCTCTCCTCTCTCTCTCTTTCTCTCCATATATCATGTATTCCATGTAATCTCTATCTCTTTCCTTGTCACTCTCTATTTCTCATCTGTTGGTCTGTTTCTATCTCTCTATCCTTCTATCTGTCTATATCTATCTATCTCTATCCATCTAATCTCTTTCATTCTATCTATCACTCTACCTCTGCTGGTTCATTTGAATCTGTCCTATCTATATCTATATCTATACCCATCCATCTACCTATTTATCATCTATCTATCTGCCTAATTACCTACCTATCTTTCTATCCTATATGAATGTGTTATTTTTATTGGTATCCTCTAATCCAAGCCCTGCCTGAAGTCTTCTCTACTATAGCCTTGACAAGTGGCCACCCAGCTTGAATGCCTTTGGTGATGGGGAGCTTATTATCCACCAGAACATCCCATTTCTACTATTAGACAGGTCTTACTAGTAGGAAATTCTAGGTGTGGTAGTAAAATAGAACTGCAGATCTAAGAGTCTGAAGAGCTGAGTTCAAATCCTGGCGAGCTCTGCCGCTCACTGTAAAATGAGGGGGTTTGATCATGTGAACTCTGAAGTTGCTTTGAGCTTGGAATTTAAGTTCTTTCTTATATTGAGCTAAAAGCTGCAATCTCATCACTTCAGTCCATTGGTCCTAACTCTTACTAGCTGTGTGATCTCTGCTGGGTGAAAGCTGCTACCACGTGGAGGGCAAGAGCTTTCCCCTGGTGCATATGGACAGGGAGATGGAAGCATGAGTTCCTGAAATTCCAGGACAAGGAGGCAGCAGTAGGTATTGTCATAGATCTCTGTTGTTGTTCAGTCATTTTCAGTTGTGTCTGACTCTTCACGATCCCATTTAGGGTTTCCTTGGCAAAGATACTGGAGTGCTCTGCCATTTCCTTCTCCAGCTCATTTGACAGATGAGGAAACTGAGGTAAACAGGGTTAAGTGACTTGCCTAAGGTCACACAGCTAGGGAGTCTCTGAGGCTGGATTTGAACTTATGAAGATGAGTCTTTCTGACTTCAGGCCAGGTGCTCTATGCATTATGGCACTACCTAGTTTCCTCCATGGACATCTGAGGAGGCTTCAGTGATCTTCAGGCCCCAGAGCTTCCCTCACAATTGGCCAGGGAACAGCAGTAGCTACCTCTATAGAAGCTGGTAGATGGACAACCTAAGCCAGGAAGATCTGGCTTCAAGTCCTACTTCTGATACAAACTGGCTGTGTGACTCTGGATAAGTCACTTCACCTTTCCAGTGTCCCCTGCAACTCTCTAATACCATATTATTATAGTATTATAGTTACAGAAAAGGTGCCAACCTGTATTGGCAAAGGGACTCATTCATATGGGAGTTCCCTATACCAGTGAAATCATTGGTTCAGAGACTGTCTCCTGTGACTGTGATATTAATGTAGATAAGTAAATAGTAGTCCTCATCTGCCAGCAACTCCAGGAAATGAACATTCCTTTCAGAAAAGGAAAATGAGGGGCGGCTAGGTGGCAGAGCACCAGCCCTGAAGTCAGGAGGACCTGAGTTCAAATCCAGCCTCAGACACTTAACACTTACTAGCCATGTGATCTTGGGCAAGTCACTTAACCCCAATTGCCCTGCCTTCCCCCTCCTAAAAAAAGAAACCCAACAGAAAAGGAAAATGGTAAACCAAGTGGGGAATTCAGAGTTTTAGATATGGCAGCCATGGAGGACTTCTTTTTATATTGTATCTTTTAAATTACTCCTTCATACAGTAAGTATACTTTAGATTATATCTTCTTTTTGGGTCATTGGAAAGGATGAGATAGACAGACAGAAAGAAAGATGGACGGACAGATATAGATAGGTAGGTAGAGAAATAGAGAAAAAGATAGCTAGATAGAGTCAGGAAGAAAAATAGATCAATAGAGTATTTATTAAGTACTTACTATGTTCTAGGCATGGTGCTGTTAGGAATTAAGCTGGTTAAAGGGAAATGGGGGCATATCCTCTATCTGGAGGTTTCCTCAGAGTGTAAACAGGGTGGAGTCAAATGAACCAGTGTGTGATATTTGTAAAATATTATGTGCGATTGACTTTACATTTAAGACTCTAGGGTAAGTTGAGAGGAATTTGGGCCAAGGAACTGGGTGGTAGGACCCAGAAGGGTTCCTGGGTACTGATGACCACTAATCGGTCCTTCCTACACCTGTGCCCACATAGGGGACAACTGTTTCCGTATACTGGAAACCATCCTGTCCCACAGGCTGCAGCAGCACCAATCCTTTATGTCTGGAGACACTCACCCTCTCTATGTGCCAGTAGATAGTGCAACAGTGTGGTCCTGAGGGCCAAATGAGATAATGGACTTAAAGTGCTTCTCAAATTGTAAAGCTCAGTAAAAATTCCCAGCTCTTGTTATCAGCTGTGGTGCATTGCAGTGGGACCTCGTGGCAATGGAGTGGGAGCTGGGCAGAGAGCTCTCTTGATTATTCCATGACTTCTTTGAAAATAATTTGAGCTGTCTGTAGCCTAAGGCAACAAGGTGGGTGGTGGGGTGAGGAGTGGAGAAGTTTGGTATGTGGGAGTCAGGAGGGTGCAGAAAGGGATGCTCAAGTCATTCCTTGGTATAGGACCAGTGAGCGCTTTCAAAAATGAGATCTGGGGCTGAGAAGCAAAAGATGAGCTCTCTATCCTTTATCAAGTTTCTCAGTCGTTGGGCCAAATGGGGGATGATAGGGAAGCTGCTGAAATTTGGCAGGCAAGCGGCATAAAGTTATCTCTCTGGAGAAAAAAAGCAGGACGATCCTGCTTTTTTCTTTATCACTGTGGCTTGAGAGCAGGGAAAAATTGGTAATTTTCTATTCTACCCAAGAGCTCTTTTTTCATTTTCACAGAGACCTTGGAAGGGTGTGTATGAGTCATGCTTCCAAGAGCTTTGGAGACAGGAGGCAGACTCTGGTAGCCTAGATTTAGATCACAGCCAGCTTTAGTTATGCCTCCAAACTTACCATCCTTTTCCACTCCAGCCTACCCCCATCCCTGCCACGTGTCTATACTGGGCACTTGAGAAAGAGATACAGTCCTTGCTTTTGGTGAGCTCTCAGTATGAATGAGAGAAGGCAAAGATGACCCTAGGAAGCTTCCAGTACCAGGTGGAAATGAAAATCTATATGAACAGGAATAATAAAGAAAACACATAATCAGGATATAAGTATTTATTTTGCTTGTGAAGTAGATTTGCCTGTATTCCCTGTGAATTCAATATAGTCTGATTTACACATATGTATGATGGGACGACAGTATTTTCTCTCTGGGACTACCTACCCACTCTCCTCCACCTCACACTCAAATATTGGGTAATCCAGATGACACACAGCTACCCTAGGTTTAATGTACTCTGTGGGTCTTTATATTTGAGACTATAATTCACGAATGCCCATCAGTGTGGTTACCTTTAATAGTCAGCCATTTGATACAATTAAATGAAATGGCATAGTATGAACTACAGTAGTAACAAAACATTCCCCTCACAAACCTGGGGTACACTCTGCTGCAAACACAAACAATGCCAGCAGGAAGAGTGGGTATATGCTGCTACCATTGCTACCAGAGTACAGGAGTAACAGAAAGACAAATGTCTCAGATGGGTTCCCTGGGCCTCCTTTTATCTACTACTCAATTTCTGACTATCAGAAATGATGCCCTACTTTGTAGCTGAACTCTCTGGATTTGCTGCCTTCTGAATTAATTAAATTAATTTTCTGCATCACCTATTGGTCAAATTGCTTTGTTGCAAGATGTTGTTGCTAATGGGGGAAGGGCTGGGGAAGAAAAATCCCTTCCTCCCACTGGACTCTAAGAGATAAAAAGGAAAAAGGTAAAGAAAGGTTTCCTTTTAGAGTTGGGTTGTTCCTTCATAGCTAGGCCTCTTTTTCATTAATGGAGATGAATTTCTCAACTGTAATGGCACCTGTAATAGAACCAGGGTTTGCCTCATTTCCCAGAAACTAGGATTAAGTTTTTTTTTGCTACTTATCATTTTAAGGAAGGTTCCATTTATTCCTATGCTCTTTAGTTCTTTTTAATAGGAATGAGTATTATATTTTGTCAAAAGCTTTTTCTGCATCTATTGAGATAATCATATAGTTTCTACTAGTTTTGTTGATATGATCAATTATTCTGATAGTTTCTCTAATATTGAATCGGTCCTGCATTCCTCGTATAAATCTTACCTGATCATAGTATTCTTATGATAAGTTGTTGTAAACTTTTTTGCTAATATTTTATTTAAAATTTTTGCATCTATATTCATTAGGGAAATTGGTCTGTAATTTTCTTTCCCAGTTTAGGTATTAGTACCATGTTTGTATCATAAAAAGAATTTGCTAGGTCTCCTTCTTTGCCTCTTTTCCCAAATAGTCTATATAGAATCGGCATTAATTGTTCTTTATGTGTTTGATAGAATTCACTTGCAAGTTCATCTGACCCTGAAAACTTTTTCCTAGGGAGTTCATTGATGGCTCTTTCAATTTCCTTTTTTGAAATGGGGTTAAGTATTTTATTTTCTCTTCTCTCAATCTGAGTAATTTATATTTTGTAAGTATTCATTCATTTCCTTAATGGGGATTGTCAGATTTATTGGCATATAGTTGGGTAAAATAGCTTCTAATTATCATTTTAATTTCCTCTTCATTGGTAGTGAATTCACCCTTTTCATTTTTGATACTGGTAATTTGGCTTTCTTTTTAAAATCAAATTAACCAAAGGTTTATCTGTTTTATTGTTTTTTCAGAAAACCAGCTCTCAGTTCAATAGTTTTCTTAATTTAAATTTTATTAATCTTGCCTTTGGTTTTCAGTATTTCTAATCTGGTATTTAATTGGGGATTTTTAAAATTTATTCTTTTTCTAGCTTTTTTAGTTGTATGCCCAATTCATTGATCTCCTCTTTCTCTATTTTATTCATGTAAATATTTAGAGATATAAAACTTCCCCTAAGAACCACTTTCACTGCATCCCATAAGTTTTGGTATGTTGTCCCATTATTGTCATTCTCCTGTATGAAGTTATTGATTGTTTCTATGATTTGTTGTTTGACCCATTCATTCTTTAGGATTAGATTATTTAGTTTCCAATTAATTTTTAGTCTATCCTTCCATGGCCTTTTATTACATGCAATTTTTATTACATCATGATCTGAAAAGGATTCATTTAATATTTCTGCCTTTCTGCATTGGATTATGAGGATTTTATACCCTAGTATGTGGCCTATTTTCATGTAGGTGCTATGCACCACTGAGAAAAAGTATATTCCTTTCTATCCACATTCAGTTTTCTTCAGAGGTCCACCATATCTAACTTTTCTAAAATTCCATTCACCTCTTTAACTTCTTTCCTGTTTATTTTGTGGTTAGATCTATCTAGTTTGGAGAAGGGGAGGTTGAGGTCCCCCACTAGTATAGTTTTGTTGTCTATTTCTTCCTGTAACTCACTTAACTTCTCCTCTAAGAATCTGGATGCTATGCCACTTGGTGCATGTATGTTTAGTAATGATATTCATTATCTATGGTGCCTTTTAGCAGGATGGAGTTTCCTTCCTTATCTCTTTTAATTAGATCTATTTTTGCTTTTGCTTTGTCTGAGATCAGGATTGTTACCCCTGCTTTTTTTAAACTTTAGCTAAAGCATAATATATTCTACTCCAGTCTTTTACCTTTACTTTGTGGGTGTCCCTCTGTTTCAAATGTGTTTCTTGTAAACAGCATATTGTAGGATTATTGCTACATCCAGGTCTTTGAAGGCAATTGTTGCAATGACCTCTTTAAGGGGGGCAAGAGTACAGTTTTGCCACTCCATTACTACCCTCTCCAACACACCCATTATGGGGGTGATATCCAACAGGACAAGACCAAGAGCCTGGTGCTTCCCAAAGACATCTCCCTTAGCAATACTGTAAAGAAGAGAGTAGGGAATTTGATCACTTCTCCAGTTACTAGGACTCTGATGGGTTCACCAGTAGCTGCAGCTGTACCCCAGTTCTAGTTTTTAATGGATTGTTTTCTTCAGTTAGCTTTGTATCTCTTTTTTCATTTGGCCAATTCTACTTTTTAAGGAATTGTTTTCTCCAGTGTACTTTTTTTCATCTTCTCAATTTGTATTTTTAAATGCATCGTTCAATTTTTCTTCTACCTCTCTTATTTGACTGTTAAAATCCTTCTTGAGCTCTTTTGAGAAGGCTTTTTGGGTTTAAGACCATTTCATATTCCCCTTTGAGGTTTCAGATGTGGGTATATTGATGATGTTGTCCCCTCCTGAATTTGTGTTTTGATCTTCCCTGTCACCGTAATATTTATCTATAGTAATTGTTTTTCTTTGTTGCTTTTTTTCTCATGGTGTTTGCCTTTTTTCTGACTTTTAGAATTGATCTCTGCTTCTGGGGAATAGGGGGCACTGTCCCCTGCTTCTTGTGCTTGGGTCTAGAGGTCTGGTTACTGACTTTGTGTGCTGGGGACTCAGCTGCTGGCAGCTGGAGGCTGAAGGGGTCTGATGGTTGCCTGGTGTTGAAGTGGAGCTGGAGGTGGTGACTGATGTGTGCCTGGTGTTGGTGTTTGACTGCTTCACCACCCTGGGGTTCAGGATCTCCTGCTCATTTCCTGAGGCAGAGCTTGCTGCTGGCTTTCCAGGATGCCTCACATCCTCTACTGGTCCCCTTCAGCCACAGGAAGAAGGACCTTTCCCATTAATCCCACTAGCCTCCTGAGATAAAAGATTGCTGCACCCCCTCTTTCTGCTTTCACAATTTTTCCTGGGGTGATATTATCTCAAGGTTAGTAAGGGAGGGTGAGAGCAATTTACTGCTTACTCTGCCGTCTTGGCTTCCAGAAATTGAAATAGGTGACTTTCAAACATTCCATCTGTGGACTGAGTGCTCTAGAAGCAGCTGCTACCACTGCTGATTTAGTCTCTCCTAAGGTTTGCTTCTGGTTTGCTGTGGATGGGGCTGTACAGGATTAGATTTTCTTAAAAAGCAATTTAACTGTACCTGGGACTTGGTTGCCCACTCTTTCCCTTCTTGATCACCTACAGTAATAAAAAGTCCTACCCATGCGGAGTCAGTATGCCTCTAACTAGTGTGTGCTTAAACACCATTCAAGTCATCTTAACTGCCCTGTTAATCAGATGGGCTTCAGTCAGAGAAACTAAATGCTACTATATCCTGTTGTATTTCATGAATGTTCTAGAAGCAAAGCAAACTTTATTTTGTTAACTTTTCAGTGATTTGTTAGGGCTACATTTTGTCCCATTATTGAATCTGAATGGGGCTCTAGAATTAAGACCTCCCCTATTTATCCCTCATGTCTCAACAGACTCCAGAGCTGGAAAGCTTGATTTTTAAAGGCCACAAGGGATGTGGCTTACCTTCTGTCAGTCAATGGCTAACCATTACTCCAGATGCCATCCAGTTTGGTGGAGAAACTTCCTAACTCATAAAGGAAGAATGAAGTATAAACTCTTCTTTCATAACCTATGAACACAACTAATAATTTTCTTTGTTATCTGTGATCAGGGTAACCTGACCAACCCCTTAATACAATAGGAGATTGGAGGCAGGGTAGATCTCTTGGGTACAGAAGAATATTGAAGCTTACAACTGGAACAAACCTATCTAACAGCATTCAAGCCCAAACCTCTCTTATTTACACTTACTAATTATGTGATGCTGGACAAGCCACATTACCTCTCAGAGCCTCAGTTTCCTCATCCACAAAATGGGAACAGTAATACTTGCACTATCTCACAGCATTATTGTAAGGTATTTGGTGTTTAAAACTGATCATCACCTGATCCCTTCTTACCTGTCCAGTCTTACACTTTACTTCCCCCTCTATATACTCTGCAATTCAGTGACTGGCTTTCTTGATAATCCTCAAACAAGATATCCCCTCTCCAAACTCCAAGCATTTTCATTGGCTGTCCCCAATGCCTAGAATGCTCTTCTTCCTCATACCCATCTCCTGGCTTCTCTCTCTTCCTTCAAGTGTCAAGCTAACATTCAACTTTCTGCCTGAAGTCTTTCTCAATCCTCCTTAATGCTAGTTCATTTTCTCTGTTGATTATTTTGAATTTACCCTGCATGTAGTTTGTTTGTACATAGTTGCTTGAATGCTGTCTCTCCCTAAAAAGCAAGGACTGTTTTTATTTTTCTTTTGTATCCCCAGAGCTCATTATAGCCCGGCAAATAGTAGACTCTTTGCATTCCCAGTCTATTATTCTGTCTTTTGTTTCTTTGATGAGGCTTGCCATTGTGCTCAAGTTTTTCCATTCTGCTCATTATTTTTGTTGTGCATGACGTAAATTCTGCTTTCAAAGCTCTCATTTCTCTTTTAAGTCACTCAGGAACAATGTGATATAATTCCAAGTTCTCCTCAAGTTCCACAGGGTCTTTGGTTTCATCAAATGTTAGAACATTTTCCAAATTTTTCAGTATTATTCATATATACCTGAGCTTGTTTACTAGATCTTGAGGCCATATTTGCTTCTGTTGTTATTGTTTTTCCTGTTGATTTATCTGCCTATGTTCAAAGTCTTTGTGTTTTCTTCTTTCTGAAATTTTTGGTGCTACAGTTTTTTTTTCTCCCTTATTTTCCTTAACACTCACTTCCTGACTCCTTCCCTTCTAATTGTGGCTTCTTTGAGGGCTGGATCTCAAAACCTCTCAACCTCCTCTCCTCCTGGGCAATTCACAGTTCACCAGCCTACATCTCTGTCCCAACTGACTTTTGGATGGTCAAGACTGGCTCCATCTTGATGCCATACTTTTTTCCTCAAGCCTGGTGGGGTACTGCACAGTCAACCACATGCATGGTGTCTTGTCCTGATGACCTGTCCTACTCTCTATTTTCCTCACTTCTCTGGCCTGTCATCAGGAAGTCCAGAGCTTTGCAGTACTGCTACTTCTGGGTTGCAGTCCTCAAGAAGGCTTTTTCTTCTGAAGGGCTTTGGCCAAGCTGCCTGTTGAGCTCTGAGAAAACTTTCACAACCTAGAGACTCCAGAGTACTGAAAAGAGGGAGGGGGAACTAGGGTGTGGGGGTGGATTAAAAAAAAGATTTTAATTTACTTAAATATTTTCCAATTACAATAATTTTTAAACATTTATTTTAAAAATGTGAATTTAGGGGTGGCTAGGTGGCTCAGTGAGTAAGAGCACTGGCCCTGGAGTTGGGAGGACCTGGGATGGGTTCCAGCCTCAGAAAATGAGCACCCACACATAAATAATGACTGGCCATGTAACCTCGAGCAAGTTACTTAACCCCAATTGCTTTTAAAAAATGTGAATTTAGGGGTAAGTTTTGATGTAAGCTTGTGTTGCATCCTTGCTAGTACAATCTTGACACTGGTAGTGTGGGAGTTGGGGAGGGGTGCTGAGTGAGCTTAGGGCCAAGTAGCATCAGGGTCAGTATACTGGTTATTTTTGTAACCCCTCTTTTGGATTCTGGGTATCCTAGACCTTGGACATAGCTGAAGTTGCTTTATCTTTGGTGCATAATTTCTGTTTTGGAGAAGTCCGAGAGGTTGAGGGGATCAGAGAAAACGTTTCATGTGCCATCTTGCTGCTCACGTGACACAGAATAGTAGGTCTTGAGAAATGGTTTTTGTCTTGACATGGAATCATAAAACCTCAGAATTGGCAGGAATCTCAGGGAGCATGCAGCCCAACCTGCACCCGAATCTCTTCTATAAAATCCTAACAAGTGGCCTTTCATCCTCTGCTTGAATATCTCCAGTGAGGGGGCACCTGCCACCAATGAGTGATAAGATATCTTTATTAGGAAATGTCTCCTGATGTCAAACCTAAACCAGGCTCTTTGAAGCTTCCACCCATTCTACTTCCTTCTGACCTCTGGACCTAAACAGGTCTAATCCTCCCACCCACAATCCTTATTCCTTCTTCTGATCTCTATTTGGCATAAATTGAAAAAGACAACTAACTACTTATCATTGGTATGAATTGGGACAGATTACTTCATCTCTCTGGGTCTCAGTTTTCTAGTCTGTAAAATGACAGGGTTTGACTATATGACCCCCAAGATCCCTTCCAGCCTGAAATCTATGATCATGGATTTTATAATATTATTTAAAGTGCTTTATAAACTGCTATATGCTATGTAAATATAATGAGGGACTGGTCAATAAGGATGGGTCCTTAGAGCATGCACATTATCCACACGGAGCCTCGGTGAGCCTGCTTCTGGAAGTCAATGATGGAGGAACGATTTCCTTCTGTGATTCATAGCAAGTGCAGGTATTCAACTAACTGTATGGAGATTTTAATTGTCTTTTTAATTGTCCTTTTGATTTTCTGGAAAGCCACAAATGAGTATGCATGTGAGACTCCAACCAAGTCTTTCTCTTTGCTGGTGGCTAATGAGGTAAATGAATAACAGAAATAGAATAGAACCAATTATGACCTTGTTTGCTTCAAAAGGTCAGAAGAGGCGGCAGAATGCACAGTAGAGTCTGTTGGTAGCTGCATCAGCCAAGTGTGGAGAACAGCCAACTCTGGGGAGCCCAGCAGCCAAGAAAAGCAAGAGAAAGACTTATCCATCAGCTATGCCCCACTTTGAAGTAAACCTGGGGGGATGTTTTGAAACTGTTGCTTTAAGCTTAAGTCCACTCTCTCCAGGGATCCATGTGACAGAGGAGAGTGGGCACTTGCTTTGAGGTTTTGTTGTATTTTGGGTCTTGCTATTTGATATGAATTAGCTAAGTGATATTGGGGACCTATTAAGAGCTAAGCAATGAGGGAACATGTCAGATAGAGGCTTCTTATTTCAGAGATGTGGTCACCTAGCTAATGTGGAGCTGAGACAACTCCCTGTTCAGTGTTGTTTCCTCTGGGACCTCAGAGGACATCTAATCCACTCTAGATACCAAAAGGCTAACCTCCATAGGAGAGACTGTGGTAGTCATTCCAAAGATAGTTTGGAGCTGAGTTGAGTGTAAACAAACTCAAAACTATAACAACAAACTGGAACAAACCTGCAAGGCTATTTCTGGGGAGGCTTTAGAAGGGGGGGAGGTGGGTGGGAAACAGAGTCAGGGCTAGGAGGATCTCACATGGGATGCTACTGCAAGAGAGGAGGTCAGGGAGAGAAAGTATAGTACAGGAGGTGGTGTGGTGAGGTGGAAAGAACACCCGCTTGGGAGCTGGACGACCTGGGTTTGAACCATGTCTCTGAAGTTCATTACCTGTGCAACCTGGGACAAACCATAGGGCCTCTTTGAGACTTTGATTCCACATCTGTAAAATTAAGGCAATGGATTAAAACACCTCTGAGGTCCTTTCTAATTCTAGATGGATGGTCCTGTGATTTAGTAGATTTTTATTTTAACTAATTGTTCTTGATTTTTGGAGCTTATTATTATTATTTATTATATATTATGATATTATATATATTATATAATACATTATATTTATTTATGACATATAAATTATATATAACATATTGTTATATATTATATATTATTATTATAGGGCTAAACTCTATTGTTCCTTTGCTGCTTAATAACGGTCATCAAATTGAGTCAGTACCCCTTGAATTTAGCCCCTGAGCAAAGTTCTAGTCACCTCATGCTAGGTGTGACTGGGGTCACCATAAATCAAGAAAGTGCCTTTGCTCACCCTCCCCTGCTTCAGAACCAGGCTAATGCCTAGTGGAGAGCACATGGTTTCAGGGAGTTCCAAAAATCTTAGGACAGTTTTAAGCTGATAAAGCTTATAATTGCCCTAAAACTTTTGCAACATCCAGTTCTTTGGTATGAGTACAAAATGGATCTGCTGATAAAAGCTCTTACTTGGGGAAAAGGGAAGAGAAGAGCATCAGCATTTATATAGCACCTACTATGTGCCATTTATTTATTTTTTAAATTTTTGTTGTTTTTTTTTTTTTTTTTTGCTTTTTGGAGGGCAATTGGGGCTAAGTGACTTACCCAAGGTCACACAGCTAGTGAGTGTTAAGTGTCTGAGGTCAGATTTGAACTCAGATCCTCCTGACTCCAGGGCCAGTGCTCTATTCACTGTGCCACCTAGTCGTCCCAATGTGCCATTTATATAACACCTACCATGTGCCATTTATATAGCATCTACTACTGTGCTAAGCTGGGAGGAAGTTACTATTATTTTCTTCACTTTACAATTGAGGAAACTGAGGCAGGTAGAACCTAACTGACTTACCCAGATCACATAGCTTGTAAGTATCTGAGGTCAGATTTGAACTCTTCCTGATTCTGGGCCCAGCACATTATCCACAGCACCATCAGATGCCTCTGAAAAAAAGGCAAATGTGTTATTAAGAAAAGAGAATAGTAGGTCTTGTTATGATTGATTCCTTTCAAAATGTTCAAGCTAAGGCTCTCCATCTAAATGAGAGAGCTTTGCATTTAGTGGGAACCTTACAGAGAGGCTCTCTGTCTTCTGGCTCAGTGCTACCATTGAATGGCTACAGGTTAAGGGATCAGCAAGTTTTCTTCCATCCTTGAACAGAGGCTGAGCTAGATGACCTGAGCTAGCTGCTGTGTATGTTCCTCCATCACACCTGTCAGGAAGGCTCAACCGCCAGAGACGTTAGACTGGGCAGGGGTGCACTGGTCCCTCCTCTCCCCCACTACAACTTTCTATTTCTTTGTACATGAAATTGGAGGGCAAAATGCCAGGACTCCATGGAGCCTGAGCATATGGTTCTTAATCTCCAAGATAGAGGACACTCTGAACTCTCCCTCCCAGCTCTCCTCAATGCTTCCCTTTGTCTTTTCCCCAGACATCTCCACAAAGACAGTCCTAGTTCCAAAATGTCATTAAATGCTGGACTTGGGGTGGAATCTCATAGTATTTACAAATTACATCTGGAAGAGACCTTGAAGGTTATTCAGTCCAATCCTCTTATTTTACAAAGGAGGAAACTGAGGCACAGAGAGTTTTTAAGTGATTTGTCTTAGATAGGATTCTAACCGAGATTTTGCCAACTTAAGCCAAGAGTGTTATTCATTATACCACTATACCATTATATATTTCAATGGCAAAATGAGTCACACTTATGTATATGTGTATATGTATATATGTATATATATTTGCTTTTTGGAGGGGGGGAGGGTAGGGCAATTGGGGTTAAGTGACTTGCCCAAGGTCACACAGCTAGTTTATGTAAAGTGTCTGAGGCCAGATTTGAAATCAGGTTCTCCTGACTCCAGAGCCGATGCTCTATTCACTGTGCCTAGCCGCCCCCACACTTATATTTTATAAGCACTTATCTGTGTATACTGCAGTTCCTCTCTCCTTCTACCCCTCTCCCCCATGCAAACTCCTTGAAGCCAGGGGCTGTTAATGATTTTGAAGTTTCATTCCCAGTGATTAGTGCAGTCCCTAGAGCCTTGTATATAAACGTTCATAGACTGATTGATAATAGAATATCCACAAGACAGGATATATATTTTTTTGTCTCTTCCATAGCTCTCAGAACAGTTCTGGGCACATAATAGCTGATATTTATAGAGTACTCTAAAGTTTACTGAGAGATGACTATTTCAGTCAATCAGTAAGCATTTATTGAGTGCCTCCAGGGCATTGGGCAGTGCAAGGTGCTAGGGGTCAAAAGGAAACAAGTCCCTGTCCTCAGAGGGCTTATACCAAGATCTCACTTGAGCTTCACAAAAACCCCACGAGGGAAACTTCGGCATCTTAGATTACAGATGAGGAAACTGAGGCTCAGAGGCTTGCCCAGAATCTCAGAGCTAGAAAGTGGATTTGAATCCTGGTAAGGCTGGATTTGAACCCTGATCTTTCTGGCTCTAAGATGAGCACTCTGTCCACTCCACACATAATTTACCTTTCCTTATCTTGGTTCATGTTATTTCTTCCTGTTGTGAACCAGAACACTGGTGGAACGGGAGTGGGGGTATAAACAAACCCCATCCCTCCAATAGAATGTAAGCCCTATTTTAGTACCCCGAACAGTGCCTACTCCTTTCAGGCCTCAGTTTCCTCTACTCTAAGATGCTTATAATTCACATAATTCCTTGATAATAATAACAAAAGCTAGCATTTATATAGTACTTGTTATCAGGCACTGTTCTAGGCACTTTGCAAATATAATTGCATTTGATTCTCACAGCAGCCCTGGGATGTAGGTATGCTTATTGTCCCCGTTTTGCAAATGAGGAAACGGAAAAAGGCAGAGATTAAGTGACTTGTCAAAGGTCACACAACTAGTAAGTGTCTGAGGTCAGCTTTGAACTCATGTTTTCCTGATTCCAGGTTGAGTTCACCCCTAGCTGCCTCAACATCACCGTTGCAAGATTTAGATGGGATAGTGTATGTAAGGCAGTTTAGCGTCCTTTGAGGGAGATATATCCCAACTCCCACTTGAACTGTTGAGTCAGGTCCCCAGAACCATGCTCCTCAGGGCTCACAAACCTCTACCATGCCATGATTATCAGTTGATATTAATTAGCCAGACTTAATTAAATTTTGTTATTGCCGTTCAGTCATTTCCAACTCTTTGTGATCCCATATGAAGTTTTCTTGGTAAAGATATTGGAGTGATTTGCCATTTCCTTCTCCAGCTCATTTGACAGATGAGGAAACTGAGGCAAATGGGTTAAGTGACTTGCCCAGGATCACACAGCTAAGTGTCTGAGGCTGGATTTGAATTCAAGGAGATGAATCTTCCTGACTCCAGGCCTGGTACTCTATTTACTTCACTACCTAGCTTCCTCTATTTTAGAAAGGGGCACTTACTAAGGTATATTAGTAACAATTGGTACAAATGTCTGTGACTCACTCTTGCTTCAGAAAATAATTGGTATGGGGGACAGTAGGCTCCAACTTAGAGACTGCATTGTGGCAAAGCAATAACTTACAACTTCTGGAAGTCTGTTTGTCCAGACATTCTCTTTTGGAGAAAAATGGTGGAGCTTCTCTGCTGGGCTCTTGGTAGAACTTTGAATCTCTTGTCCTTCATCTTACCCAGTCTCTTCTTGGCTCTCGATGGAAATAATGCTGCTAGCCACTGCTGCTATCTCAGGGATACTACTAGGATGCCAACGGAAAAATGAGAAGTCAAAAATCCTTCTAAATTCCTGAGGTCCTCTTCTGCTTAAGGGGGAAGGAGGAGACCAAAACAAAGGCTTCCCTCCTTTGATTCTTTCTAAGAGGTTTATCTGGAATGCTCTCCTCTTCACTTTCTTGGACACAAACTGTCTCAATATTTTATAGATGATCCATGGGACATGATTAATATGAAAATACTTTATTGTATTGCCAAGGCAATATTCATAGTGCCTACAGCAGTTATGAATATGCTGGCATGAATCACAAAATATAACAGACTCTCCATATAGAAGACCAAAGAAAAACATTTATGTAGAATCCAGAAAGCTAAATCCCAACACTAGAAAACCAAATTCATCATAGCAACAAAGAAATCTATACACAATAACACTGCAGAAAGCAACACCACCCCAAAATCTTCCCAGAAACAAACACTCATAAGCCTAGCTGTCTCCTTGCCGGAGTCATCTCTCCCACCATACTTACTGTTCTAACTCCCAGCTTCCTCTGGGCTCTGCTCCTCTTGTTCAGGAAGCTCCTTCTGATGGGGGGGGGGGGCGG
The DNA here is from genome assembly GCA_011680675.1 of Gymnobelideus leadbeateri. Lineage (NCBI taxonomy): Eukaryota > Metazoa > Chordata > Mammalia > Diprotodontia > Petauridae > Gymnobelideus > Gymnobelideus leadbeateri. Next base: position 627,633 of record WOXC01004362.1, read on the forward strand.
TGATAGGTATTACAGGGACTCTAATGACCAGAGTCCCTGAGTGGTCAGTCTGGAAGAAATTCACTAGGCCCAAGCAATCTTTTGAGTCAGGATTGTAAAAGTTTATTGTTATACTTTACAGCGGGCAAGGGTTCTTAGGGAGCTTGAAAACTTAAAGAAGTATAGTTTATAAAGAGTTACAGTAGTAAATCAGATGTCAATTATGCTAACTAGGTGAGTAAGGGTAGTATTAGGGAAGAGTTAAGGAGTAGTCAGTACTTAAAGGAACATGCACTTTTATTATCTACTGCAGGTGTATTGCCCATAATTCACTGGGAAATAGCCCAAGGCGGGGCTACCTGGAGATGTGGTTTTAGGCTTGAAAAGTCACTACGTCAACTAGCAGTCAGGGCTGACTAAGAAGTGCCTGGTTTGCCACCCATCCGTGTCATGTTTGACAAGATGGATGTTGGGAACCAAGGCTAATGGAGACTCAATATGGGTATAATTGACTAAGGAGTTAACCTACAGATAGTGCATTAAAGAATTCATAGGTGCAGCTGGCCATTATATTAAGGGGAGATAAACAGTTCATGTATTGTTGCTGGGCAGAGTGCTGGCAGGGGAAAGGGGCAGAGTTAATGCCCTGAGGCTGGGGAAGGGGGAATTTTTTTTCAGTCAGTGATTTTACAGACTGGTTTTACAAACTGATTTTACAAACTGATGTTACAAACATAGATATTCCAAGCACCCTATCACTTCCACCACAGACTCCATGTGCTTACATCCAGCCTAATAGGGGGCAGGGAAGATCTTCAAATTCCCATTACTATTACATTTATGTTCAATGTTGTTCCAATTACTCAAGTACTCTTCCATACTTAGTTTAAAGTCTATGATTAATCGATTCAATGCCAAAGTATTTTTACCTGGTTAAGGAATTGGGGCCTAGCATCTTGACATTTACTTCAAAAAAATCCATTTGCTTTAAATGTGATGGGGGATGATTGAATTTATTTATTCAGTTGGTCCTTGAGACAGTTTTCAAGCAGATGCTAAGTGCCCACTTGTGGGATAAGTTATAGTGCGGATTCTTTTGTTTATGGGTTGAACTTAGTGGGGCAGCTAGGTGGCTAGGTGGAACACAACTAAGTGGAACAAGGAAGGCTAATCTTCCTGAGTTCAAATCCAGCCTTAGACAATTACTAGCTGTGTGACCCTGGACAAGTCACTTAACCCTGTTTACCTCAGTTTCCTCATCTATAAAATCAACTTGAGAAGGAAATAGCAAACCACTCCAGTATCTTTGCCAAGAAAACCCCAAAAAGGGGCCATGAAGAGTTTGAAATGATTCAACAAAAATAATGAACTTGAAGGCTGCTGAGGACTCTTCCTACTTTCAAATTCTGGATCTTAAAGTTCAATAGAAATACTAGTTGCTATTGTGGTAGAGTTGTTATTGTTGGTAAGTCTCTTGTTGGCTTCCTTCCAAAATTACTAATTCATTGTTTCACTATTATTACTCATTGTGGTATTAGCTTTGCTGACAACTGTGACAATGGGCAAGTTATTTCTGCTCTTGGCATTGATCTATTCATCTTTAAGACAGGGAAATGAGATCACCATTTCATTTTACAGGATCATTGGGAGACTAAGAGTATATAAAACAGGGATTCTTATCTTGAGGTCCATGGATCTCCCCATGGATAGATTTCAGGCGGTCCATGAGCTTAAATGGGAAAAATTAATTTTTATTTATTTAATTAATTTCTTAATTTTCACTAACCTCTAACTGAAATTTTGCATTTCCTTCAGTTATTTAAACACTTATCCCCATTGGAAAAGATCCTTTTATTGGGAAAGATTGAAGGCAAAAGGAAAAGGGAACAGCAGAGGATAAGATGGATAGATAGCGTCATGGAAGCAATGAACGTGGGCTTGGGCTGATTTTGAGAGATAGTGGAGGATAGAAGGGCCTGGCCACTGTGGTCCATGGGATCATGAAAAATTAGGCATGACCGAACAACCACCGCCACCACAAGCTTTCACCAGACTGCCAAAGGGGACTATGTCACAAAACAGGTGAAAGACCCAGGTGTAAAGTGTAGAGACACTTACACTGGGCATAAAAACACAAGTGCTTTTGGATGCATAGCAGAGGCTACCTTTCTGTTGCCCCCTGAGGTCATCTCCCCACTCCTCTTTCTTCTCCATTCTCCCCCGCCCCCCAGCCCTTTGAAAGGGCAGGGCCTGGGTCACTCCTTCTAGCTGGCTGTTGAAAACAGGCAAAGGCATCTCCTAGGAGTCATTTTGGTTGCCATGGAGTTTCCTCCAGCCTCCTCTCAGGTTGCAGCAGGGAGTGAATAACTTTGAAGCAAATAGAGGAAGGCTGAATTGTTCCACTTAGGCAGTGGGCAACTGTAACAACTATCTCTTCATCCCATTGAAGACCTCATCCCTCACCCAGCCTAGTACAGCACCCCCTCCTCTCAGGAAGGAAATACAAATTCAGAACCTAAGTAATCCAAGCTTCCTATTTTCCAGAAAAGGAAAAGGAATCTGAGAGAAATTAACTGACTTGTAAAAGGCCACACTGGTAAATTAACTGACTTGTAAAAGGCCACACTGGTAAATTAACTGACTTATAAAAGGCACACAGGTAGTAAGTAGAAGAGCTGGTATTTGAGCCCAGGGCCTCTAGCTTCAGCTAGGTGGCTCAGTGTCAGTGTAGGGCCTGGAGTCAGGGAGTCCTGAGTTCAAATTCAGCCTCAGACAACTTATTAACCGAGTGACTGTAGCAGCAAACACCCCAATATCCCCAGGGTGACTGCCAACACAAGTTCTTAGATCTGCTTTTCAAAAGGAAAGCAACTCAAAATGGGTTAACAAGCTTACTTTAATCAAACAAACATATATTACCTAGTTCAGGGGTAAAGGTCAGCACCCTGAACTTCAGAGTATACAGACAGTAGTTTCAAAACAGAGAAACAAACAGATCAAGCAGACAGGTTTCCAAACTGTCCAACCATTACATCAATACCAAATCACAGTTACCAGAGAGGGAAGCATCAACATCTGGGTTTTCAAAGCCGGGGGGCTCTCACCAACGGCTTCCCAGAGTCTCATCTGGTCAAATCACACAACACTTCTCAAAGTGAGCCCCAAAGCAAAGCCTCAAATCAGGGATTATATAGTCTTCTCCTGGCTCAGAGAATGTAACCACCCTCTTGACCCACTGCCCAATCACACAGCATCAAGGTGTGGTCATTCCTGAAAACCAAGCCTCCTATCACAGGCTCCATGTGACCACATTCAGCCTATTAGGAGGCAGAGCATATTTTCAAATCAAGGAAGATTTTCAGAGTCTCTTAAAGCCAATCAAAGGGCCTAGGGGCAGGGAAGATCTTTAAATCTGCATTTCCGTTACAGTGACCCTGTGTAAGCTACTTAGCCTCTGTTTGCCTCAGTTTCCTCATCTGTAAAATGAGGGTATTGGACTTGATGAGTAAGTCATCATCTAAGGTTACTCTGTCTGTGACCCTTAGTCACAGTGCCTGGCACATAGTAGTTATGTAATAAATGTTTATTGAATGAATGAATCTAATCTAATTTCTTCCTGAAGCATGACTTTCTTCTACAATGTACTCATAAGTTGCTGTCCATCTTTAACTCATAGACTTTAACTCATGGAGAAATTACCATCTCCTGAAGTAGCCTATTCCATTGTCAATTAGGTCTAATGATTACAATATCTTCCTTATTTTGGACTGAAATCTGGTTCCCTACAGTTTCTCCTGAAATGGGAAGGGTTCAGCAAAAGGATATTTTGGGTCATCAGCCAGATAATTCAGAGGCACCTGATTCAATTCCCTTCTCCCATTTCTGTGCCTTTGTACTGGCCATCCTCTATGACTAGCAATGGCCTGAATGCAGTGAATGACCTTTGATGTCTGACCAAACTCTAAGCTCTTGTTGGAACAAATTGTTCTCATCCATTCATTGCACCAGGTCTGGGGTGGGGAACCTGTGACCTCAAGGCAACATGTGGCCCTCTAGGTCTTCAAGTGCAGCCCTTTCACAGAATTCAATGTTTGGATTCAGTCAAAAGGCCCCACCCCACCCCTAAAGGGTGTTCTGTGAAGTTTGGATTCTATAAAAGGCCTGCACTTGAGCACCTAGAGGGTCACATATGGCCTTGAGGCTGCAGGATCTCCACCCTTGCACCAGGAGGTCTTCATATGCTTGGGGTAGACAGCCCCCTAAGTCACTGATGTGTTTGAGGACTGTCAGTTACCCTCAACTTGGTTTAGCCTGTCTGCTGAGATGGTTTACTGGGGTGTGGCCTCTCTGTATGTGATGGCTTCCTGGAGCCACAGGTGAGAGCTGGGAGACAGGTGGCCACCAAAGGTAGAAGAGCAGCCCTGCAAAGGGCTCAGCAAACTCCAATACCAGAGGTGAAGACCCCCTGCACCCTCATTAGAGTGCAAGCTCCATATGACTAGGGATTGCTTTATTCTTTGTATTTGTGTCAGTCCCTAGCACAGTTCCTGCCACATAGTAGGCATTTAATAAATACTTGACTGATTGATTGGTGGGAAGTAGGGAAGACTAACCTACTGCTGATGCCTGGGGCTGGGATTCCTCAGAGCTCCCTATCCCATTCCCTTCAAAAATGTTCCTTTCTCTTTAAGTCCCCAACTATACCCTCATCCTGAAGCCTGCAGCTGATCACCTAGTTTGTACATCACTGAGAAGATGGGAGCCAAAGATGTGAACTCTCTCCCCTTCAAAACACCCATTCTCTCCTCTCCAAGCACCAAAGATGTCCGGCCTTTGCTCCCATTCCTTCCTACCTCCTCTAGAGTGCCACTTCGGTAGTCATCCCCTCTCTGTCACACACCTTCCATTTCTCCCTTTCCACTGGCTCCTTCCCATGTGTCTACACCCATTCCTGGGTTTCTTAAATTAAAAAAAAACAAAAACCTCCTGTTTTTCACCATTCTTCCTTTGTCCTTATTCCAGTTCTTGCTTTCTCTCAATGGACGAAGTTTTTGAAAAAACCTGTTTATATCTGATATCTCCACTTTGTTACTACCCACTCTTTCCTCAGCCTCTTTCAATGTGGTTCCTCCAACATAACTCCTCCCCTCTCCTCCAGCCTAGTCTCTCAAAGGTCACCAATGTGCTTCTAATTGGCAAAGCCAATATCTTACTTTTCAGGCTTCCTTCTTTTTGTTCTTCCTGTTGCATTTGACCCGGTTCCCTTCCCTCCTCCTACATGCCCCCCCCCCCCCCCATCTCTTCTTGGTTTTAGGGCCATTATACTCTCTTGACTCTCCTCACTCTTCACTAACCATTTTTTCTCCATCTTAAAAAACCATCTCATCTTGACCCTTTGAAGTGAGTGTTCCTCAAGGCTCTGTCCTCTTTTTTCTCTGTGCTTGGTCTCTTGGCAATTTCTTTCATAGACCATGGACCCAGAGCTTGAAGGGACCTCAGAAACCATCTGATCTAACTACTCTCATTTTAATACCAGTGGCAGGACTGAGATTCGAACTCAGGTCCTCTGGTTCCAGTCTGGTGCTTCCCTTACTTTACCATCCTTCCTAAGCTTCCATTCTCATCTCTGTGCAGGGTGACTCCTAAATCTAGTGCTTCAGCTCTGACTTCTCTTTGGAATCTCAGGCTTAGATTTCCAGCTGCTTCTGGGATATCTCCCTCGGGACATCTTGCCAGCCCCTCAACCCAAATGTGTCCCATACGGAGCTGTGATTTACATTTAAACCTATCCCTTCTTTTAACTTCAGTTTGTCAGTGACACCACCATTAATTTACCCACCTCCTATGTTCAAAAGCTTCATGGCATCACCGACTTTTTTTGCTCTCTCAATTTTCACATCTAACCTGTTGTCAAGCTGTATCGATTCTCTCTCTCTCTAACATCTCCCACATCTGCCCACCCCTCACAATTCTCACTCTTGTTACTCTAGTATGGGCCCTCATTACTACCTGTCCAATTGAAATGGCTACCTAGCAGATATTATTATCTGTGGTTTTCCCTCTCTTCAATTCCTTTTTCATAGTGCTACCAGAATAATCTTTAAATATAGATGGTGCGTTGTCACATTTTTGCCCAAAACTCTTCAGTGACTCCTGAGTCTACAGAGTACAGTTCATACTACTTTATCTGGCATTGGAGGCTTCCCATCTGATCTTCCAACCTTATCTTTTCCATGAACTCTGTGCTCCAACCAGGTTACATTTCTCTCTGTCCTACCAACATATTCTTTGCTTTTTTTTTTTTTTTTGCCTCTGTGCTGTTCCCCATGCCTCAAATTTATGTCCATTCCCCCATCACCAACTAAATATCTATCTATCCTTCAGATACCAAGCTCTGCCCAAAGCCTTTTTTAATTGGTTCTTTCTCCTTCACCCATTAAATATTATCTTTCTATCCTTCAGATGCTGAGCTTTCCCCAAAGCCTTCCTTAATTGGCTCTTTCTCCTTCACCCATTAAATATCTATCTATCTTTCAGATACTGAGCTCTCCCCAAAGCCTCCTTTAATTGGCTCTTTCTTCAACTGCTTTTAAATACTCCTTTACCTTCACTTGATTTTCTATTTTGCATCTTTCTAAGACCCTTTTCTGTATGAGTGGCTGAGGTGCAAGCAGGCTCTAGGATAACAAGGTATGAGAAGTGGCCTAGAGGACAGTCATGGATGCAGAGCAGAGGAAAATAGATAGACAGATGATAGGCAAGGCCTTTGTGTTATCTAAACTTGGTTTCTCACCCAGAGCTTAGCAACACAATCTATACTCTGTAGTAGGTGCTTAATAAATGGCTGTTGAATTATTTAACTGAATGGAAGAAGCTCTCACAAGGCTTGTGGCTGTGAATACTCAGTCTACTTATACCCTAGCTAAATCCCATAATTCCTTCTAAGAAGAGCTGGAGTAGGAGTGGATTTGGAGGAAAAGAGGAGATTCAGGACTGCTTCTGGGAAACTCCTATTTTATGCCCCCAGAACTCCACCCTAGTTAGAGCTCTGGAAGCCGATTATCTACAGAAGCCAAGAGGCTGGCAGGGAGTAGGCTAAGGTTCAAAAGAGTCAAATGCTGCCCGGCAGTCAGAGAACAAGAAGCAATTAGAAACAATTAGATTTTATGATTAGGAGATCATAGCCAGCACATGAAGTGCCCTTAGAGCTAGAAGGTCTTTTACTTGTCATTTAGACCAACTTCCTCATTTAAAAAATATCTTAAAATAGCTTTCATTTTTTTAGATTGCCTACATTTCCTCTTGTACTTATTCCTTTCTACTCCCAGAGATCTAATCCACATAACAAAGAATAATTTTTTTTTTTTTTGGAGGGCAATTGGGGTTAAGTAACTTGCCCAAGGTCACATGACTAGGTTTTTGTTTGTGTGTTCATTAAGTGTCTGAGGCTGTATCCGAACTCAGGTCTTTCTGACTCCAGGGCCGACGCTCTATTCACTGCGCCACCTAGACGCCAAAGAATATTTTTAAAAGGAAAAAAAAATAAGAGGAAGAAAAGGGGGAAAAATCAGTAAAACTGATCAATACATCAAAAAAAATCTGACAATACAATAGATGTGATGTTCCCAATCTGTGGACCTAGAAACAAGGAGTTGGGGATGGGGGGAGGGTGATCTCTTATCTTTTCTTTTGGGGCGAAACTTTTTTTGGTAGTAATTTTGCAACATTCACTTTTGATTGCTTTGTGGTTGTTCTTTCCATTAACATTGTGATGCCCTTTTACAGATGAGGAAACTGAGAGTTGGACAGGTGACTAACATAGATAATAAGTGGCAGAACCAGGATTTGAACCCATATCCTCAGCCCTGAAACACAGGTCTCTTTCTACTACCATTGGGGATGGATGTGGGTAGGTGGAATAGGTTCCAGTTTCTTTATGCTTGGGGCTCTTGCTGTGTTAGGGAGATTCAAACTAAGGGATTATCTAAATTCCATCTCTGTCTCCACTCCAAACCATTTCTGATTGGCTGGAAGATTATAGTTGCTGTAAGGCTCTTCTCTGAAGAGACAGGAGTTTGTGGAAATCTGAACTGAGGGTGGGAGGAAGTTCCAGGAGGGTGTGCTTCCAGAAACCTCCAGGAATTCCTGTTCCAAGGCAGAGGTATGAGTGAGTCTGCACAGCTCCTTCTCCTCACACATACCAGGGAAGAATAAGGAAAAGGTGTGGGTGGATGGGTGGGATACTGCAGAGGTTGAAATACATTTTAATGGCATCACTTAGGCTCAGGTCTCCTGGAATAGTCTGGATTCACTTCCTGGCAAGGGTAGCAAACAGTCAGATCTAAACTATCTAAGCTAGTTGTGGGAGGCAGGAGTAAAGAATAACAGATAATAAAAAAATAGCTATGCTTGGTTTGGTATATCTTCTCAGGTTTTGTTACTGCAGGCAAGAAATTGTCCTATTGTCTATTGCCCTGGTTAGACTACATCCAGAGTTTTTCATTCTGTTCTTATGTGCTAAGAATATTGAAAAGCTACACAGTAGGGGTGGAACCAAGGTGGTACAGTAAGGGCAGGGAATCACCCGAGCTTTCCCAAATTTCCCTCCAAACTGCATTAAAATAACACCTCAAAATGAATTATTGAGTGTCAGAACCAATAAAAGGATGGGCTGAAACAATTTTCCAGCCCAAGGCAGCTTAGAATATTGGCAGGAAAGGACTGTCTTACTGGAGTGAGAGTTGAGCACAGTCCAGGGAAGACCATCCAGGGCAAGTCAGCATTGAGGCCTCAGGCCCCTCCACCTGGCAACCAGTAGTGGACCATACATAAAGTTAAAAGTGAACATAAAGTTTATAGTCAGGAAAAAAAACAAACAGATTTTTGATTTGTGTTTGATCAAAACAGAAACTCAGAAGACAACAAGATGATCAAAGCAGCTTCATGCAAAATCTCAAAGAAAAATTCAGACTGGTCTCTGATCCTGGAAGAGTTAAAAAAGGATTTTAAAAATCAAATAAGAAAGACAAGGAAAATGAGAAAAAAGTGAAAGTGATGCAAGTAAGAGTCAATACATTAGTAAAGGAGGCACAAAAAATTGAAGAAAATAACACTTTAAGAAACAGAATAGGCCAAATGTCAAAAGAGGCCAAAAAATTCCACTAAACAGAAAAATTACTTAAAAAATAAAACTGGTCAAATGGAAAAAGGGATGCAAAAATTAACTGACAAAAAGAACTTTTTAAAAAGTAGAACTGGCCTAATGGAAAAGGAGGCACAAAAGCTCACTAAAGAAAATAATTACTTAAAAATTAGAATTGGACAAGTGCAAACCAATGGCTCCATGAGACATCAAGAATCAATAAAACAAAATAAAAAGAATTAAAAAAATAGAAAAAATGTGAACTATCTCGGTGAAAAAACAACTAAACTGGAAAATAGATCAAGGAAAGATAATTTAGGAATTATTGGATGACCTGAAAGCCATGACCAGAAAAAGAGTCTAGACATCACATTTCAAGTAATTATCAAAGAAAACTTCCCAGATAACCTGGAACTAGAGGGTGAAATAGAAATGGAAAGAATCAATCTGTCACCTCTTGAAAGATCCCAAAATGAAAACCCCCCAAGAATATGATAGCTAAATTGCAGAGCTCCCAGGTGAAGGAGGAAATATTATAAGCAACCAGAGAGAAACAATTCAAATATCATGTAATTACAGTCAGAATAACCCAAGACTTAGTAGCTTTTCTATATTGAATGAGCAGACAGTTTAGAAAATTAAAAAATATATATTCTGGAAGGCAAAGGAGCTAGAATTACAACCAAGAGTCACCTAAGAAAAACTGAGTATTTAAGGAAGTTGAGGACTTTCAAGCATTTCTGATGAAAAGACCAAGGCTGAATAGGAAATATGACACTCAAACACAAGACGCAAGAAAAGCATAAAAAGGTAAACAGGGAAGAGAAAGCATAAGAGATTTTATAAGGTTAAACTTTTTACATCCTACATGGGAAGAAGATATTTGTAACTTCTAAATTTTTCTTATTTAGGGCAATTAGAAGGAGTGTACATAGACAGAGGACATGGGTGTGAGTTGACTATGATGGGATGATATCCAAAAAAAATAAAGTTAAGGGGTGAGAAAGAGGAATGCACCAGAAAAAAGGGGGAAGGGAGAGGTACAATGGGATAAATTATCTCATGTAAAAGAGGTTCAAAAGAGCTTTTACAGTGGAGGGGAAGATGGGGCAGGGGTGGCAGGCAACACTTAAATCTTACACTCATTGGAATTGGCTCAAAGAGGGAATAACATACACACTTAGTTGGGTATAGAAGTCTATCTTAGCCTACAGAGAAGTAGTAGAGAAAGGGGATAAGAGATATGGATGGGGCTGATAGAAGGGAGAGTAGAATGGGGAAGGCAGTGGTCAGAAGCAAAACAATTTTGATGAGAGACAGGGTGAAAGGAGAGAGAGAGAGATAAACAGGGGAACAAAGCAGGATGGAAGGAAATAAACAATAATCATAATTGTGAATATGAGTGGGATGAACTCACCCACAAAATGGAAGTGAATAGCAGAAAATAAAACCAGAATCCAATAATATGTTGTTTACAAGAAACATCTGCAACAAAGACACACGTAGAATAAAGGTAAAAGGTTATTATGCTTCAGCTGAAGTAAAAAAAAAATGGGGTAGCAATCATAATCTCAGACAAAACAAAAGCAAAAATATATCTAATTAAAAGAAATAAGCAGGGAAACTACATTTTGCTAAAAGGTGCAATAGACAATGAAATCATATCAATATTAAACATATATACACCAAATGGCACAGCATCCAAATTCTTAAAGGAAAAGTTAAATGAGTTACTCAACTTGCTCCCTTCAGAACTAGATAAATTTAACAACAAAAACCAAGAAACAAGTTAAGGAAAGGAATATAATTTTAGAAAAGTTAGCTATGATAGACCTCTGGAGAAAATTGAATGGGAATAGAAAGGAAAATACCTTTTTCTCAGTGGTACGTGGCACCTATAAAAAAATTGGTCATGTATTAGGACATAAAACCATTGCAACCAAACACAGAAAAGCAGAAATATTAAATGCATCCTTTTCAGATCATAATACAATAAAAATTACATTCAATAATGAGCTATGGAAACATAGATTAAAAATTAATTGGAAACTAAATGATCTAATCCTAAAGAATGAGTGGGTCAAACAACAAATCATAGAAACAATCAATAATTTTATCTAACAGAATGAAAACAATGAGACAATGTACCAAAATTTATGGGATGCAGCCAAAGCAGTACTTAGGGAAAATTTATGCCTCTAAATGCTTACATCAATAGAAAGAAAGCAGGTCAATGAATTGGGCATGCAACTAAAAAAAAAAATTAGAAAAAGAACAAATGAAAAGTTCCCAGTTAAAACACCAAATTGGAAATCCTGAAAATCAAAAGTGAGATGGATAAAATTTGAAGTAAGAAAACCATTGAACTAATAAATAAAGCTAGGAACTGGTTTTATGAATAAAAAACTCTATAAAATAGACAGATCATTGATTAATTTGATTTTTAAAAAGGAAAATCAAATTACCAGTATCCAACATGAAAAAAGGTGAATTCACCAGTAATAAAGATGAAATAAAAGTGATCATGAGGCGATATTTTTCCAATAGTATGCCAATAAATCTAATAATCTAAGTGAAATGGATGAATGTTTACAAAGATATAAATTACCCAAATTAATAGAAGAGGAAATGGAATATTTAAATAACCTTGTCTTAGAAAAAGGAATTGAATAAGTCATCAATGAGTTCCCTAAGAAAAAAAAATCTCAAGGACCAAATGGATTCACAAGTGAATTCTACCATACATTTAAACAACAGTTACTTCTAATACTAAATGAACTATTGGGAAAAATAGGCAAAGAAGGAGTCCTCCTGAATTCCTTTTATAACACAAATATGATGCTGATACCTAAACCAGGGACAGACAAACCAGAGAAAGAAAATGGTAGCCCAATTTTTCCTAATAGATATTGATACAAAACATTTAAATAAAATACTAGTAGGGAGATTACAGCAATATATCACAAAGATCATATGCTATGGCCAGGTGGTAATTATACCAGGAATGAAGGACTGGTTCAATATCAGGAAAACTATCAGCATAATTGATCACATCAACAACAAAACTAATAAAAACTATATGATTATCTCAATAGATGCAGAGAAAGCTTTTGACAAATCATAGGGATAAATGGATCTTTCCTTAAAATGATAAATAGTATCTACTTAAAACCATCAGTAAGCATTGTCTTTGATGGAGATAAGCTAGAAGTCTCTCAAGAAAATTAGTTGTGAAGCAAGGATGTGCACTATCATCTCTGTTATTCAATGTTGTACTGGAAATGCTAGCTATAGAAATAAGAAATAAAGAAATCATAGGAATAGAATAAACAATGAGGAAATAAAACTATAACTCTCTGTAGGTGATATAATAGCATACTTAGAAATCCTAGAGAATCAACTAAAAAACTAATTGAGATAATTAGCAACTTTAGCAAAGTTACAGGACAAAAAACAAACCACATAAACCATCAGCATTTCTATATCTTACCAACAAAGTTCAGCAGCAAAGAAATAGAAAGAGAAATTCCACTTAAAATAACTGTAAATAATATAAAATAGTTGGGAGTCTACCTGCTAAGACAAACCCAGTAACTATAGAAACACAATTACAAAACTCCTTTCACACAAATAAAGTCAGATCTGAACAACTGGAAAGCTACTAATTGCTTATGGGTACCTAAATTAATTTACTTATTCAGTTCTATACCAATTGAACTATCAAAAATTATTTTATGGAGTTAGAAAGAAATAATAACAGAATTCACCTGGAGAAACAAAAGGTCAAAAATATCAAGGAAATTAATTTTTAAAATGTGAAGGAAGATGGCCTAGCTGTACCAGATCTCAAACTGTATTATAAAGCGGGAATCGTCAAAACCATCTGGTGCAGATTAAGAAATAGAACAGTGGGGGCGGCTAGGTGGCGCAGTGAATAGAGCGTCGGCCCTGGAGTCAGAATAGAGCGTCGGCCCTGGAGTCAGAAGGACCTGAGTTCGGAGCCGGCCTCCGACACTTAAATCCACACAAAAAACCTAGCCGTGTAACCTTGGGCAAGTTACTTAACCCCAATTGCCCTAAAGGGGCGACTAGGTGGCACAGTGAGTAAGAGCACCGGCCTCGGAGTTGGGATGACCCGAGATCAGATCCGGCCTCAGAAAATGAGCACCCACGCATAAATAATGACTAGCCGTGTAACCTTGAGCAAGTTACTTAACCCCAATTGCTTTAAAAAAAAAAAAAAAAAAAAGAAAGAAATAGAACAGTGAATCAGTGGAATAGATAAGGTACACAAGACAAATAGTAAATGACCCTAGTAATTTAGTGTTTGATAAACCCAAAGACGAAAGCTTTTGGGACAAGAACTCACTATTTGAAAAAACTGGAAAATAATTTGACAAACTATAAACCAACATTTCACACCATATACGAAGATAAGGTAAAAATGGGCACATAATTTAGACATAAAGGGTAATACCATAAGTAAGTTAGAAAAGCATGGGATAGTTTATCTGTTAGGTTTATGGAGATGGAAAGAATTTATGATCAAACAGGAGAAAGAGAGCATTACAAAATGTAAAATGGATGATTTTGATTATATTAAATTAAAAAGGTTTTGTAAAAACAAAACCAATGCAGCCAAGATAGGAAGAAAAGCAGAAAGCTGGGAAATTTTCTTACAAGTATCTCTGATAAAGGCCTCATTTCTCAAACATAAAGAGAACAGACTAAATTTATAAGAATATAAATTCCCCAAATTTATAAGAATACATTCCCCAATTGATAAATGATCAAGAGATAAGAACAGTTTTTAGACAAAAAGATCATATCTATATTTATATGAAAAAATGCTCCAAACCACTATTGATCAGAAAAACAAAAGCTAAAACAATTTTGAGTTATCACCTCTCACCTATCAGATTGGCTAATATGACAGAAATGGAAAATGATAAATGTTGGAGGGAATGTGGGAAAAACCGGGACACTAATGCACTGTTGGTAGAGTTATGAGCCCTCTAGAGAACAATTTGGAACTCTGACCAAAGGGTTATAAATCTGTACATATCCTTTGATCCAACAATACTACTATTAGGTCTGTATCCCAAAATAATTTTAAAAATAGGGAAGAAGACATATCTGTACAAAAATATTTATAGTGGCTTTTTGTGATGGCAAAGAATTGGAAATTGAGGGGATGCCCTTCAGTTGGGGAATGGCTGAACAAAAGTTGTAGTAGATGATTATAATGGAATACAATTATCTGTTTTACATCATGGGAGTTAGGGGTGTAGCACCCCTGCAATCTGGAAAATCTGCATAGTAACTTCTGGGGAAGTGGAGAATGACCATTCTGCTATTCAGACCATATCTGGAGTAGAGTTCTGAGTGCCAGAATTTAAGAAGAAACATTTATAATAAAGATTGGTGCCTTGAATTCATGGCATATGAGGATGTTCTAGTTCATACTTCAGAGAGGAACAGGCCTAAACGGTCTCTAAGGGCCTACAAATTTTGACAGTTTCAGATTCTATAGGCAGATTTCTTTTTCCACATTAAGTATATATAACCAGATCTCATGGGTTGGGCTGAATGAATTTTCACTCCATATCTACTTCATGGGATGACAGACCATAAAGCAAGAGCATGGATGTAAATGTGTTTGGAAATGTGAAATGCTACATGAATGCAAAGGATTATTACATCTTTCATTTTTGGTCTCATCATTTTATGTTTCTTCTGTAGCTTGTGCTGTCAAATGGGGTGAAGGGAAATGGAAACATGGAGATGTCTGGTTGAGCCTGATAACGTCACTGTGTTCACTCCCAGACACACGTATAGACTTCTCTTTGGCAAGCAATGCCCACATTCCCACATGCACTGTTTTCAATAGTTTCCTAAGGGATCTCCTTTTTGTTTTGACTCCTGAGAGTTTTGGGTTTAGGGGAGGGAATGGGTTTGACCTCTTGCATCCTTCTGATATCTTGGAGGTGGTTCATGCTTTTGCTCATTTCTTTGCTTTAGAAGTTGGAAATGGACACCCATTAGAGAATTCTGGAAACATCAGTCATCCCATTGACCTTGATACTGATGGGCTACATAATGGAGCATGCAAAAATTCAGCATGTTTTTGGTGATTCATCATCAATTCCCATGTGAAAATTACCCCCATATGGCAGCAGAAAGGATGTTTTCCTTTCTTTCTAGCTTGTTTTTTTTTAAATACAGAATCATGTTAGAACAGAGAATGTCAGTGCTTGAAGGGGGATTAGAACACAAAGGATCAGAGATTCAAGGACCTTTAGGACTCAGAAAGGGAGGGCCCTTAGAATACGGGATATTAAAACTGGGAGAGGCCTTAGAGTGCGGGATGTCAGAGCTGGGAGGGGCCTTACAATATAGGATACTGGAGCTTGGAGAATATATAATATTAGAGATAAAAGGAATGTTAGAGTTGAACCAGCCCAACCAATGAATTTCCTACAGCATGTCCCTAAAGTCTGGACACATAGAAAATCTCATTAACTATGCATATTTTCAAGAAATTAAATGAATGAAATTTTCAACAACATTTTATTTAATTAGCATAAATGAGATTTCATGGGAAGATATAGAAGACACATAGGAAATCTCATTAATTAAATTAAATTAATCTCATTAATGTGGAAAATAGTCCCCAATAGCTAATGAAAGCTTTTATTTCATATGAAATTGTCATGGCTAAAATTTATGCTAATTAAATAAAATGTTGTTGAAATTTTCATTCATTTAATTTCTTGGAAATATGCATAGTTAATGAGATTTTCTATGTGTCCAGACTTTAGGGGCACCCTGTAGATGAGGAAATTGAAGCCCAAGGAGGAGGAAGTATTTGCTCATTGTTAAATTGGGAATGGAATGAATTGACTGACCTCTAGTTTAATGTACTTCTTCCCTACACTGACACTGGGAAACCATTTTCTTTTCTTTTTTTAAATTTGATTTTTGATAACATTTTGTTTTCCCCTCAATTACATGTAAAAACAATTTTTAACATTCTTTTAAAAAAATTTTAAGTTTCAAGTTCTCTCCCTCTCTTCCCACCTTCCCTTCATTTCTGATGGTAAGCAATTTTATACAAATTATACATGGACAATATTGCAAAACCTATTTTCATTTTAGTCATGTTGTGAAAGAAAACACAGACCAAACACACACACACACACACACACACACACACACTCACACACACGGAGTGTGCTTCAATCTAGATTCAGGCTCCATCAGTTCTTTCTCTGGAGGTGGATAGAATTCTTCATCATGAGTCCTTTGGAATTGTCTTAGATCATTATAGTTCTGAGAATAGCTTGATCATTGTATAGTATTGTTTGTTAACTGTACAATGTTCTCCTGGTTCTGCTCACTTCACTTTGCATCAGTTCATACAGGTCTTTCCAGGTTTTTCTGAAATCTGCTCTCCATTTCCTAAAGCACAATAGCCTTCCATCACAATCATAAATCACAACGTGTTCGGCCATTCCCAAATTGATGGGCCTCCCTTCATTGTCCAATTCTTTGCCACTACAAAAAAAGCTACTAGAAATATTTATGTATGCATAGGTCCTTTTCCTTTTCCTTTGGTCTCTTTGGGATACAGACCTAGTAGTGGTATTGCTGGGTCAAAGGGTATTCATGGTTTGATTGCCATTTGGGCATAGTTCCAAATTGATCTCCAGAATGGCTGGATCAGTTTGAGAAACCATTTCCATAATTAAATTTTGAAAGCTAACATGGTTCTCTAATAGCCACTTAGCTCATTGACCCTCATTATCCTACAATCTCAAATGAAGGGATGAGACTAGATTATCTTTAAGGCTCCTCCCACCTCTGACATTCTGAGGTTCCATGTTTCTAAGATAGTCTTTACAGAGGTATCAAACTTGGGCTAAGCAGCAACAGAGATAATGTTAATTTGTGGTTTTCTAAGTCAGTATGCAGAGCAGCTAGGTGACTCAGTGCATAGAACACTGGGCCTGGTATCAGGAAAACTCATCTTTCTGAGTTCAAATCTGTCCTCAGACACTTACAAACCTTGTGACCCTGGGCAAATCACTTCACTCTGTTTGCATCCGTTTCCTCATCTATAAAATGAACTGGAGAAGGAGATGGCAAGCTGCTCCAGTGTCTTTGCCAAGAAAACATCAAATACAGTCACAAAGAGTTGGACATGACTGAAGAATAACTGACCAGCAACAACAACACAGTCAGCAACAACAACACGTTCCTTTTGAGTTTGACACTACTGGTGCTCTACGAGGACAGTCACAACTGCACATAACAAGAATCATCCTTGTCCCTCTTCAGTTCATAAATTTAATTTATGAGGAAACAAAGATAAAGAAGATAACCTTTGTCTTCAAAGAGCTTATAGTCTAAGTAAAATCATGGATGAATAATCAGTCCCATCCACTCTTAGAGCTCCAACGATCACTTCTGTAGAGCTGATTCAATAGCTAGATATTTATCTTCTTTGAGCTCCAGACTCACATCTTTAACTGCCTGCTGGACAGTTCCACTTGGGCAGACTGTTGGCACCTTTATGGAAATGTATCACATTCAAAATTGGTCTCATTACTTCCTCCAACTCCTGAACTTCTCTGTTAATGGCACCACCACCCTTCCCATTTATTATAGGCAGGAAAGCCTTTCATTTTTCTAATCTTGTCTTTCTCTGTTTGGCAGGCTGTTTATTCCCCAGACTCCTCCTCCTACTTGGTACCCCCTCCTACTTGCCCTGCTCCTTCTTTGAAACCCTCCTCCCCCATATCTGGAAAATTCTATTCTGAGGTAATCTTCCAGTTTCCTAGATTATTAGATTTCCCCCTCCCCACCCCAAACCTTAGGGATAAGAAACCAATCACATCTGCCAGATCAGATCCCTCTCCTCCCCATAAAACATCTGAGAGGCTATGATCCTCAAGGTGTCTGAAGTACCCTAAAGCGTGGATCCCCACAGGAGTACTAGGACATTAGGAATTCCCTCTTCCTACCATAGCCTTGAAGAGTATGGTGCCTCAAGTCTCCTGGCAACATTCCTGATGTTTTCATTTGCAACATAGCTAATATGGAAATATGGTTTTTATAACCTCATGTGTATAAATAATCAATATCAAACTACTTGACTTCCTAAGGAGAGGGGAGGCCTAGGAGGGAGGAAAATAATTTGGAATTCAAAATTTTAAAAAATGAATGTTAAAATATTCTGCATGTAATTTAGAAATGTTAACAAAATAAATAGAATTTTGTTTAAAAACAAAAAAGCAAACCCTGCCTGAGACATGAAAAGCTTTGTTGCTCTCTACCATGACAGGTTCATCTGATTCTTTTGAAAAGCCCCTTTAATCCCAGCATCAGACTCTGACAACATTCCTCTAGGCTCAAAGGCTCATTATCATCCTAGATTCTTTCTTTGGTCCTGAACATCCAGACAGCTGCTGGCTCCTGTCAATTCTACTTTCTCCAATCTAGAAAATCAGCTCTCTTTTCTTTCTCTAGTACACACCCTCACCACCTCTGGCATGCACAAAGACCACAGCCTCTGGACCCCTCTCCCGCTCTCATTTGCTCCCCTTCCCTCCCCAGCCCTCCAATCCAGCCTTAATGCAGCAGCCACAGGTCTGACTGTCTCCCTCACTATTCCTGAGCCTCCTCCACCAGTTGGCCCAACCTTATTCCCAGCCTGGTTGGACATTTCTTGCAGTGGAGCTGTATTCCCTGTTCCACCCCCTCTACTTCATCGTTTCTCTTTTCATCACCTTTGTGCCTTTGCAAACCTGGATTGGTGTTCCCTTTCTCTTGGTCTGCTGACTTCTTTCCCTTCATTCAGGGCCTGGCTAGGGCTTCCTAGATCCTCTCCCGATTTCCTTTCCCCCATCCAAGTGAATGATGTCTTCTTTCCAATCTCTCAGTCCATTCTCCCCTGTAGGTGTTTCCCTCCAGACTTGTACTGGAATCATTTTTGAGTTTGTCATTACTCCTTTCCCCTCTCCTCCCAGACTGTAGAGTTCTTGAAGGCTTCTTCTGTCTCCTTTCATGCATGGTTCCCCAGCACTTACCGAGACCAATACCTTGCAGCAAAATCATAATAATAGTAACTCACATTTATTTAGTTACTTATGCACATTATCTCACTTGATCCTCACAACAACTCTGTGAGGGAGATGCTATCATTATCCTTATTTTATAAGTGAGGAAATTGAGGCTCACAGAGGTTCAGTGACTTTCCTGGGCTAACAGGGTGAGTGTCTGCGTTGGGGTTAGGGCCCAGGGCTTCCTTGGTCCTCCTGACTCCAGTCAGCACATTTTCTGCCTTGCTTCCCCTTGATTCAGGACTGAAAGAGAAGTCAGAGTACCTCTGGTCTATGAGTTCTTAACTCAGGGTCTCTGACTTTGTTTTATAAAATAATCTTTTGATAGCTATATATAAATATAATTGGTAAGAATAAATGACTAGCCCAAGGTCACACTAGCGAGAGACCGAGGCAGGACTCGAACCTCCAAAGCTAGAGTTTTGCACCAGGTAGCCTGTGTAGGTATACGTCGAATAGTGTCAGTCAGTGAGCATTTATTATGTGTCTACTGGGTGCCAAGTACTTTAAGCACTAGGGATACAAAGAAAGGCAAAAAAAGTCCCTGTTCTGGAGGAACTCACAGCCTAATGGGGAGAGAACATTCGAACAACTAGCTCCAGACTGGAGGTATATGGGATCGTTTGGAGATCATCAATAGATCGATCGCAGCCCACGTTGCTCTCCAGGCTGCACCAGGACCTGTTGGGAGCCGGGGTCTGGTCTGCCAGGCTGATGCAAAGTCCGCCCCCGCAGCCTGGCAGCTGCCCACGTGGTGCACCACGTCTGAGGAGCCGGCAGGTTTTCTAATAAATCGCGCCGGGGCTAGAAGCGACGGCGAGTCAGGGCTGGGGCGCACGCTGGAGAGGGAGCCCGAGGAAGCGGCGCTGCGGCTGGCGAGGAACGAGCGAGAGATCCCGGGAGCCAGCTTCGGGTCGGGGAGCTAGCTCCAGGGTCAGCCGCTCCTTCCCCGCAGCGGGGCTGGGGAGTGCCAGGGCTGCGCCGGACGCGCTAAGCGCGCGGCACAGAGCGGCAACCCCCGGGGGCCGCCTCCGTGTACTGGGGCGCCCAGGAGCCAGTTACTGCAGTCCACTTGGGCTCCCTGCTCCAGTCTGCGGGAGAGGGAGTGACCCGGTTCGACCGTCCCGTCCCATCCCGTCCAGTCCCACCCCGCTCAGTCCCAGCTCTTCCATTCGACCTGCCCGCCATGGAGCCGGTCCTTCTGGCAGACGCCGAGCAGTCTCCCCATTTCCTCGGTAACTGCTCGGGAGCCAACGCGTCGGAGCCGGAGCCAGAGCTGACCGGGGGCGGCCGCAGCGCTGCGTCCATCGCGCTGGCGGTGGCTATCACGGCTCTCTACTCGGCTGTGTGTGTGGTAGGACTGTTGGGCAACGTACTGGTCATGTATGGGATCGTAAGGTGAGGCTGGGACCTGGGGCTAGGGCTGGGGGTGGGGGAGGGGGCATCCCGAGGCCTCCAGGGTGATGGACAGCGCCCAGGAGAGGCTGGGGTGTGTGGTGGTGGTGGTGTGGTGGTGGGGTGTGTGTGTGTGTGTGTGTACCAAGTGCCTGTGGGCACTTGGGCGCTATGCAGAAGAGTATTGGACGCTCAGAGGCTGTCCCGGTGTGTCTGATGCAGGCTGTGTGCCGCCGCTGCCGCCGCCGCTGCTGCTGGCGCTTTGTTTGTTGGGCTGCTGCAGTTGGCCGGAACCGTGTGTGTGTTCCTGTGTGTCCGTCCACATTGCCAGAGCTGGTTTCTGGAATTTGACACAGGTGGCCACAGGTGCCCTGCTTGCCTACACTTAACTGCTTTTTGTAGGGGGCCAATCTGCCCTAAGACAAGCCTGTCTCTTGACATATTTAAGCTGAACTGCACTGCCATCCCCATCCCTGCTTCCTCGGACCTTCCTGCAGGTGATCTAGGGTGTTTTGCTTGCTTCTGTTCTGTATTTTTACATACACACACCCGAGCATGTACAGGTGTCTTGTATCCTCAATCCTGTTTCTTAGTGACCTCAGATGATCTGGGTCCCTAGAGCTCAATATCTGTGTGTAGCAGGGCCTCTTTGCACTTGGAGAGAGAGCCCAGGTTTCCAAGTCACCTGTGCAGATATAAGAGCTCTCATCTCTTTCCCAGGAGCCATTTGGTCAGGAATGTCTGAAAGTACTTAGTAATGGCTCTGTCCCCATTGTCACATGAGATGTCCCCAACCCCCAAGTTCAGGATTGGATTATTATTATTTTTTGAAGAAGGCCACAATGCAATGTTGGAGAGCTCTGATAAGACATTGGTAAGCTGGAGGGTAACCAGGCTAATGAAGGGATTGTTGACTGCCCCAAAGGAAGATCATTTGAGGGAAATGGAGATTTTTAACCCAAAGAAGAGATGCAGATGAGGGGTAGGTGAGGGATGCACATGAACATTATTTCCAAGTATTTGAAAGGATGTCATGTGGAAAAGGAATTAGGTTTTTCCTTGAGACAGAAGTCTTGGGAGACCCTGGAAAGAGCCTTGAATTTGTAGGTAGACGATCTGGGTTTGAATCTCAGCCTTGTTTTTCAGTACTTTGATGACCTTGGGCAAGTGACTCTGTCTCTCTGGGCCTCAGTTTCCTCTTCTGTAAAAAAGTGGGGGTTGGACTAGATGATCTCTTAGACCCCTCCATCTCTAAATCTCTAATCCTATGCCTAGTTCTGTTTGGCCCAGAATACAGCATTATTAGCAATTTAGACACTGTGGACATCCAATCAGGTTTGATGTCAGGAAGACATTGCTGTTCCTGGCAACGAGAGCAACCCCAAAGTGGAAGGGGCTACCTTGGGTGGAGGTCTTCAGGGAGACCAGATGACCAGATAATTGCTGGGGATGGGGGTTCCTGTTTGAGTAGATGGCCTTGCTGATTCTTCCCCATTCTGTATACTTGTTTCACCTGTGGAAGTCTTCGTTTTCTGGGACAGGTTTATGCTTGTAGGTAGCCCAAGAACCCCACAAAAAAAGGTTTAAACATCACTTCTCCCATCTCTTATCTCCATCTGGGGATAAGCCTCAGCCTAGTAGAATTCTTTTGGAAAGGGCAAAGAGCCTCAGGTGTTTGTCTTTCCCTAGGGTGTCACAGGGGCCCGGGGGTAATTTCTCTAAGAAGTCCTGCAGAGCTAACTCCAGCCCTGTCAAGAGGAGGAAGAAGGAGAATCACTTGTTTTAAGAGTGTGAAGGCAGCGCTGATTCTGTGGCTTCCTGAGGGGGTTACACGATTCCTGGCAGATGAGATGGTTTTTTGCACTGTGCCTGGAAGGGCTGCTATGTCTCTGGAGAGCAGTGCTTGAGAAGGCCTGTAAAGTGTTCTTTTCCCAATGACCTGCTTTTGACCTTGCCTCTCTGGGTAGTACACTCCAGGAAGCAGGGACACCCTTCCCTTCCCTCATATCCCCTTCCTATCGGCTCTGTTCTCTTATATGATGGGTTCCTACTCCCCCACTACTGTGAGCTGGCCTTGGTACTCCACAGACTTTTCACACAACTGTCAGGATTCTGTTGAATGGTAAGGCAATAATATCTACTTTATCTAATTGCTTATCCATTTATCCAGGTTCCCTGAAAGAAGCAGGGGGGAAGGGAAAAGACTACGAAATCAAAGTAGTTCCTAATGCACTTCAATCACTGGAGACTCCCTCAGGTCCTAACTGCAAGCCTATTGCTGGTTATTTTAGACACAATTTTGGCAAGCTTAATTAATTTGTGCGGACTGAAAATTCAGGTAGAAGCAAGACTGCTAGAGGCAGGTGCTTTGACAAAGCATCTCTTGGCTTGAGAAACAGGAAGAGAAATAGAAAAAAATATTTTAAAAGATCATTCCTGACAACTCAAAAAACAAAATAGTCTAAGATCATTTAGTGTGGTGGCCAACAGCATGAAATCATTCCCTATGTCTTGATATCACTTTAGTATAGTCTAGAATAGTAGATGCTTACAATGCTGATAACCAAGACCCAAAGTCATTAAGAAAACTATAGTTGGTATGCTTTTTTTGAGAAGGCAATTTTAGGAAAGTTTCCATCATGTTCAATCATGTCCAGCTTTTTGTGACCCCATGGACCATGCTGTCCATGGGATTTTCTTGACAAAGATACTGGAGTGGTTTGCCATTTCCTTTTCCAGTGGATTAAGGCAAATAGAGGTTAAGTGACTTGCCCAGGGTCACGAAGCTATTAAGTGTCTGAGGCTGAATTTGAACTTAGGTTTTCCTGACTCCAAGCCCAGAACTCTATTCCCTGAGCTGCTTAGCTGTCTCCTTGAAGGTTTCCATCCCAAACAATTAAAATTAAAAAAAAAAATATTGGTATCTAAAGGGTCAAGCTTTGGTATTCTAATGCTATTACAGAGGTCTGAGTTCAATTCTGAGCCATACAGGTACCTTTTGAGGAGAATGGTGTAATGAATTGACAACTGGGCTTGGAGTCAGGGAGATGTGGGTTATCCTTCCTGAGACACTTACTAGCTGTTCGAGCCTGAGAAAATCACTTAAAAAAATCTTTTTTTGCTTCAGTTTCCTCATCTGTAAAATGAGGACTCAATGACTTTCTAAGGCCCCTTCTGATTAAAAATCTACGATCCTGTAAGTCTTCTTATTTCTCTGGTCTTCATTTTCCTTATCTAAAATACGAGAGGGTTGAGCTAGATGATTTCTAGGTCCTCTCTAAGCCTAGAGGCAACCAGGTGCTGCCATGGCATGCAGAGCACCAGGGAATTTCTTCCAATAATGCAGATCACAACCCCCAGGAGTCCATCTGAGGGGGGCACAGAGATTGAATGACCTGCCCAGTGTCACACAGCTAAGTGAGTGTCAGTGACAGGATTTGAACTCAGTACTTTATGACTAAGTCCTTCACCCTATCCACACAGTTGCACTGCTTCCAGTTGCTACTGGTGCCTGATTGATGAGTTATTACTATGCAACAGAATCAAACCATGCAGGCATTTAAGTTAAGTAAATCAAACTACTACCACTAAGCAAAGAAAAAGTGAAACATATTAGTAATGAGAGAAATTTCACCCTTCACCTGCCATTTCAGTCAAGGAGCAGCTGCCCCAGAATGAGCCAAGCTGGAGATGGGAAAAGTAAATTTGCTGTTTCCTCAGTTGGCCTCAGTTACTTCCATCCTTCCTCTCCAAAGATGAGTGTCTCACTTGTGCTGAATGGTAGCCTAAAGCTTCACCTTCATCACACCTACTCAAAGTCTATTCATTCTGATTAGGTGGGTGATGTTAATGGGAGCAACCAGCATCCTTTAGCCTTCCCAGAATTCCTGGTCAGCTAGAAGTCTCCTGCCATGGATGCTCTTCCTCTTGCCTCTGGGTGAGAGAAGAAACAGTTCCATGGGGTCCACTCACTCTTTAATACTATCACATTGTATAAAACCCTTCCAAGACAATTATTTCCCCCCCAAGCAGCAGTTTTCCAGCCGTCTAAGTCATTATACCTATTTCTGTTTTCTTTCTATCTGAAAAATAAGACCTAGTTCCTGATTCTCTCTGGATCAATAGCTTAGCTGGGTGTTGTGAAGAATAAAATTTACATTCAGTTGTTTCCACAGCAACCATCTCAGCTCCTTCTGCTCCCTGCCACTGACGGCTTTTAAAAAGGCCCTGGCTGTGGAAGACTGCACATACTGTCAGCCTGGGTTGATGGGTTGGTTAGTTCTGTGGAACTGTTATTTTCCTCCTCTTTTTGTCATTAATTAATTAATGTATGCATGTATATTACAAGGGATGGCTTACTGGGTTGTGTGTGTGCAGGGGAGGGAGTGATGTATTCAGAAATGAAGGTGATATAATACAAAAGCTACCAATAAAAATGATAAAAAAAAATGATCCTCTCTCCAGCTGCAACTGTTTAAAGACACTGAACTTTCTGGGTGATTTGAGGGATTTTCAAAGGAGCTGACTTTAGAACCTCACCTCCGCAGTAAGATATGACTCTGCTGTAATTGATAATTAGCACATCTTCCCATTCTCCTTAAACACGGTACAACCACCCACCCATCCAGAGCCAGAGATGGGAAAAACCCTATGACTCTTGCTGAAGGAAGAAATTCATTCTCCTACAATTATCTGAGGTGTTGGGGTGACCTTGTTTGAGTCAACTAGGCATCCATGTATGACTCTCATCCTCTCAGGATACCAGGCTACATGCTATTAATAATATAGCCATGGTGCCCTGTGACCACACCCCACAACACCAACCCCTTCCTCCTATAACCAGGTTGGTGGGGGGCGGGGAAGAAGGAGGATGCCCATTTCTTCTTACCCACCAGGACATTAGTATTATGAATGCATTTGAAAGGGGGGACCCTTCCTCCCGCTCCATCCTTAGGCTCAGTTTTAATCTGACCCACTCACATTATATCCTCTCCCTAGCCCTCTCCTAAAGCTGGAAAGAGGGAGGCTTGGCAGGGTGAGGGGGCACCCCTATCCTGAGGTTTTAGATGGGGTCGGGACATTTGGGTACCCTATCCCTGATTTTCCCCAGCCTCGAATCTTTCCCTTCCTTCTGCCATTCCTTCCCCTCCAACCAGTGTTCAAGCCCTAACCTCCCCTCCTTCTTCCATAGGTATTGTCCCTGGTGATCACTTTTGATTTCTGTAATAAGTGTCATTTCTGAAAGGAAAGAAATATGATTAATATTTAAGCCTAATGTAATTTCCCTGATCATAGATTTTATATGATCTATATTTACTGTAATCTTATCTGAAATTATGATTGCTACCCCTGCTTTTCTAAGCAAAATCTTTTACATACATTATTTAATAAGACTAAAAACAACTCTGGGTGGCAAGTGTTATTATCATTTATTATTTTTATAAATGAAGAAATTTCAGCTTAAGTGAAGTGATTTGCCCAAGGTCACAAAATTAGTAAGTATCTTAGGCGGGATTAGAACCCAAATTTTCCTGACTCAATCCACCCCACCTTCCCTCAGGTAGCTAATACAGTAGTGTCCAGGGGCTCAGGATAGACTTCCCTCCAGCATATCTCTCTTAGCACAGGGACCTTTGCCCCAGGGTCCTCTTCTGCCTTCCCATTCACACTGGCAAGATTCACAACCTGGAGAATCACCACTAGATGACAGATGAAAACTGGGAGTTGGCATTGACTCTTCTGAAGCCCAGAGGATGTGGGATGCTGTGTGCAGATGAGCTTCCGTGAAGGGGGTGATGGAGCTGTCCTTGGGCTCTCCGAGCCTTCGTTATCTTGATCTCTCTCTCTCTCTCAACTCTCCTCTTCCAGCTTAGCAATGTCAGCTGAATTCTTCATCAAATGCTTGGACTCCTCATCATCACCATCACATCATCCAACCCCCACTTTGGTGGACAGGAGGTCTCTCCATTCTATTTCTGAGCAGTTGAGGCCAGAGCAACTAGCGAGTATCTCTAAACCGGAGGTTATAATCTTTTTTGCGGGGGGGGAATCATGGACCCTATTGGCAACCTGGAAAAACTTATGGACCCCTTCTTGGAATGTTTTTAAGTGCATAAATACATGGAAACCAATTATAGTGAAATAGTTGTGTATGTATATATTTTGTATATATATATATATACATACACAAGTTTGTGTATATATATATGTATATAATTTTTGAAAAAGCAAGTTTAGAGACTCCAGATTTGCAACCTCTGCTCTACACTATCCTGTCCAGGTGGCTCCTGGGGGTGGGGCAAGGTGCCAATGGACAAACTGACAAACCCACAGAAGAGGTAGCTAGAAACCTGGTCTCTCAAAGTGCACGTGCGCACACACACACACACACACACACACACACACACACACACACACACACACATTGAGGCACTGAATTATGGAGACACAGAGTATCTGTGGCAACCTATCCTAATGTCCCAGAGACTAGGTCTGGCCATTTGAGGACATAAATACACACAGAAGCCTGTGGTTGCACCTGTAGTCACCTATCCTAAGGTTCTAGGAACTAGGTCTGGTGATGTGAAGAGACACACACAGAATCAGCAGACCTGGGTTTTTTCCCAACTCTTATTAGCTGTGTGACTTTGACCAAGTCACTTAACCTCCCTATTCCCCTCCTCCACCTCAGTTTCTTCACCCATAGAAATAAGGGAATTGGATTAAATAACATCAAAGGTCCCCTCCAGGTCTAACATTCTGTAAGTCTTAAGTGTAAGGAAGAGTGTGGAGCCCAGCCTATGGGAAGTACAAGGGACTTCTTGGAAGCCATGTGCTAGCAGCTTCTCCCTTTCCTCTAGCATACTACTTCCTCAGTTTCCATATTTGTAAAATTATGAGCTTGGACTAGATGGCCTAGAAGGTCCTTTCCAGATCTAAGTCTGGAAGGAACTTGGTATGATCAGCAAGATTTGGAAGAGATGCAGGGGCAAAAAAAATTGATTTGAGTTCTCAGTTCTTAACTCCTTGTTAAGATGTGTAAATGGAAAAAATAGCTAGGCTAACATGGAAACTCACCAGAAGGGTTAAGGAATGTTTGAAAATGTTCACCTTTAGTTATTCATTAAGAAGTTGTCATCTTGACCATAGCCATAACTGATGGACTAGCTATTCTCTTTGCACAGTCCTTTATGTTTCTCCACTGAGTTGGGGGATCTTATGCTAGATGGCTATCTTCAAAGGGCAGATCTGGAAAGCAAACATCCTAAGAATGAAATCTCTCTCTCTGTCTCTGTCTGTCTCTGTCTCTGTGTCTCTCCTTAACTGGTACAAATAGGGATCTCTCCTCTATACCAGATTAACACCAACACCTGAGCTAGTGAGAGGTTAAGTGACTTGCCCAGGGTCACACAACCATTTCTGTTTCAGAGGCAACACTTGCACCCAGGTCTTTTGGACTCTCTGATTCTCTCTTCACTATGTCAAGGCTATCTCTCTTGTGGCCCTCTTACAGTCTTTTCTTAAGACTTACCAAAGAATTAACTTGGACAATAACAATTTGTGAGGCTCATTCACTGATGTCAGCCAAAGAGAAACAACCTCAATTCTCTTGAAAGGTGAGATGGGAGGCCAGTCAGTCCTCAACTGCCCTGTCCGCCACAGCATTAGTCACCCCCTCAGCCAAGCCTTTGTGTTTGTTTCTGACTTCAAAGGTTGCCGTCACCTTGGAGAGCTCCTCTGTCAGCAGAGTTGGATTTCCCCAGAATTTGAAGGCTTTGATGGACACATCATGTAAAAGTGTTTAACCTGGAACTGATTGGACCCTCAGATCAGGGATCATTTCTGACTCTTTTTCTTTCTTTGTATCTGTCTGGGTCTCTGTCTTTCCCTTGTCCCCCTCAGTCTCTGCCTCTATCCTTTTGTGAGTCTCCCTCCCTTTCCATCTCCCCCCTTTCTCTGCCTCTGTCTTTTCCATGTTTCCTTTGATCTCGCTCCATCTTCCTCCTCTTCCCCTGCTTTCCTTGTGTTCCAGTGACTTTCTATCCTGTGTCTCTTCCCCTTTCTGTTCCTTTCTCTTTCTTTTTCTCCTCCCCCTTCTAATGTGTTTCTCTCTTTCTGTATTTCTTTGTTTCTTCCTATCCATGTTTCTCCTTAACTTCCTCTTTGTCATCCTCTCCCTTAGTCTGTATATCTCTCTCCTCCTGACCCTCTCCACATGCTCTGTCCTCTCTCAATCACCAAGCCCACATTTCTCTCCTTTTCCCAGTCTCTTTGGTTGGACATTCAGGAAGCCAGACATTTCAGCACCATACCCACTGACCACCCCCTTCTCTGCCTAACACGCAGGGAACACTTTCTGCTCTTGACATCACTTTCTGAACAGGCCAACTCCCCATGGAGCTTGAGCTTGAGCTGCACTGATTTCTCTGCTGAGGGATGATGAGACAGCTCTTATCCTGAGAACAGGGCACCAACATCACCCAGCTGATTGGCTCAAAGTTCATGCTTCATCCCAAAGGGGATCCCTCACTTCAGACCCTCTTCACATACATCTGCCTTTGGGAAGTTTATTCTTGTTAATGTCCGGACAGAGAGATGTGATAGAGTCTATGTACTGAGTAGGACATAATGAAGTCAGCTGGGTTTGGGGTGGGCTCAGATCCCAACTCTGCTGCCACCTGCCTGTAAGTAGCCACCATCTCTAGGTCCCAATTCCTCATCTATGAAATGAAAGAGATTGTAGTACAGTCTTTAGGTCCCTTCCATCTCTGAATGGATAATTCTCTAACATACTGATGAATTGCACTCCTCTTTCCTCTCCATCGTCTCCTTCTTTTCTTCTTCCCACATTCTCCACCCACTTCTCCCTGAATCCTTAGCTTTCACTCAGACAAGAGGAGAGTCAGGCAGTTTGCATAGAGATATTGGTTTGAAGAGCAGGGAATGATGAAAAGAGTGATTTAACTGGAATAGAAAATTCCTACGGGAAGACAGTGAAAATTAAACCTGGAGAAGTAGATAGGAAAGGCCTTGAATGCCATTCCAAACTTTAATGTTTGGGCATTAAAATAGTTTTGAAGGCTCTCTGAGAAGAGGACCAACATTGGCAGAGTGGTATTTTAGGAGGATTGATCTGTGAGTGGTGCAAATCAAAGGTGTTAAACACACTGCAAGTGGTCCACAACCCCCTCAAGTGTGACTGGAACCAAGCTAAAACATAACCAGGAAGTAATTAACAGAATAAATAAAAACAAATACAATATAGATAATATTACATTTTAAAACTAAGTCAATTTATGGCCCACAGGGATCCTTATGGATGGATGAATTAGTAGCACCCCCTCCCATTTGAGGTTGACATCACTAGTGTAAAGGATGGATTAGAAAGTCAGGAGATTGGAAGAAGGGGCATTAGCCATAGTTCAAACATGTGGTGGTGAGGACCTTAACTAGGAGGGGATATTAAGAATGGTAAAGAGGCTCTATGATCTTGGACAGGTTCCCTAATCTTTCTGGGCCTTGGCTGAAAAAAAGGGTACAATATGGGTCAGTAATGATAACTCTCATTTCAACAGTACTTTAAGATTTATAGAATGATTTAAAAATAAAAATGTTGTTTTTTAGTTGTCTGACTCTTTGTGACCCCATTTGGGGTTTTCTTGGGAAAGATACTGCAGTGGTTTGCCATTTCCTCTTCCAGGTCATTTGACAGATGAGGAAACTGAGGCAAATGGAGTTAAGTGACTTGCCCAGGGTCACACAGCTAGTAAATGTCTGAGGCTGGATTTGAACTCAGGAAGATGACTCCATGTCCAGCACTCTATCCATTATGGCACCTCCTAGTTGCCCCCAAATAACAATAGCTTACATTTTTACCCCAGTTCACACAACAACCCAGGAAGGAAGGTGCTATTATTATTATTTGTATTTTATAGATGGGGAAACTGAGTTTCAGAAAAATTAAGTGACTTACCCAGGGTCACACAGTTAATCAGTTTCTGAGGCAGGATTTGAAACCAGATCTTCCTGACTCCAAATCCAGCTCTACCCTGTTCAATTGGAAGGCAGGAGTAGATCGCATGATCTCTTGAGGTTCCTTCCATGCCCAAGTTCATAGGATCATATATTTAGCCCCAGAAGGAACCTGAGAGGTCACCTAATCCAACACTTTCATTTTACAGTTGAGGAGACTTACACAGAGAGAGGTTGATACTACTAATTAACTAATTAAGCACTTACTATGTGCCAGGAATTGTGCTAAGCTCTTTACAATTATTATCTCATTTGGTTCTCACAACAACCCTGGCAGCTAGGTGCCATTATTATCCCCAATTTACAGATGAGGAAACTGAGGCCAACGGGGTTAAATGACTTGCCCAAGGTCTTACAGGGAGTGAGCCTGTAACACGGGTTCCCCTGACACAACAGCAAGCTTTCTGATTCTTTGAAGGAACTTGAGGAAGGTAGGGAAAGTTGGTCAAGAGAGAGGTCTGAGGATGCTGAAGAATTCACCTGGCCTCCACCCTATTGACAATTTCTGCCCCCGTTCTTACTTCATCCTTGATTGGCTAGCCCACTGCTTGCTGTGACTTAGTTTATCCACTATCCACTCTTGAACAATACATGCCCACCACAGACCCATCTGTTTGTCCAGAGTATGCCATGAAGCTCCAGCCAGACGCACCTCTGGAGGAAGGAATTGTGCAAGTGCAAAGTATGATTTCATTACTGCTGAGGACTGAGGTCTCAAAATCAAATTGGCTCCCAGGGAAATCAGAGCGAGCACAGGAAGAGGGTGAATCGTTACTGAGAGAAGAAAGGCTGGGTTAAAAAAGCCATTCACCATGCAGATGGCTGGAGCAGTCCTGCCTCTGCTTAATGGGAAGGGATGCTCTGTGCGAGTGTCTGGTCGAACTACCTAGCACAGCTGCAGAAATCGTGGAGACTTGTCTCTGACCAAGAAAGTGGAGGTGGGGAGGCAGGAGAGGAGGACCAGGAAGCCTGTCTTTTAGAGTATTGTGAGGGAGACTGAGAGGCAAAAGGGAGAAGACTCAACAGAGCAACAGGTGCAATGTCTCTGGATGGGACTGACCAACCTCAGGAAGGGTTGATATACCTTCTACCAGGTGTGCCTGCCCAGATCTCTTTTTGTGCTTATTCAGTTATTTAATCTTGTCTGACTCTTCATGACTGGTTTTCTTGGCAAAGATACTGGAGTGGTTCACCATTTTCTTCTCCAGCTCATTCCATAGATGAGAAAACTGAGGCAAACAGGGTGAAGTGACTTGCCCAGGGTCACCCAGCTAGGAAGTGTCTGAGGTCAGATTTAACCTCAGGAAGAGGAGTCTTCCTGACTCCAAGCCTAGTGCTATCCACTGAGCCACCTAGCCACCTGGGTCATTACTGGGATGAAAGCTATATCCACCTATCAATCCACTCTAGCTTAAACATAGCAGTGCAATTATCTGTCTTGCATCAGGGAGATAGCTGGGACATGCCCCATTGGGTTTCCTTCCCACTGCAGAGATTTTGGAGACTCATAGATTTAGAGTAGTAAGGGACCATAATGCCCTTCTACTCCAATTTTATCATTTTACAGATGGGGAAACTGAGCCCTCAGCAAATTAGGTGATCTGCTCAAATTGGGGGAACCCACCACTTAGGAAGCTCATTCTACTTTTGCATATTTCTGATTGTTAAGAGGTTTCCTCTGACACCACCCCTAAAGTCTCATAGGCAGGTGGCAAAATGTGGCTTTCAGCCCAGAGGGAAATGGGCCAGAGGAGGTACAGGACTCCTAACACTGTGTGGAGTGATTAATGATCTTGGAGGGCAAAGGTTCATAAATTTGGAGCTGGAAGGGACCTTAGAAGTCATTGAGTCTAATTCCTTTATTTTACAGATTAGGAAACTGAGGCCCAGAGAACATGACTTACCCAAGGTCACACGAATAGAAAATGGAAGGTTGAGCCAGTATTTCAATCCAGTTCTTCTGACTCCAATCCATCCATCTTTCCCCTACAGTCCTGAGTCTGAATCCCACTTTGAACATTTGCTGTGTTCATGATCTCTCTGATTCTCAGTTTCCTCATCTATAAAGTGGGATATAATAACACCTTCTTCACAAGGCTGCTGTGAGATGATATATGTAAAACATTTCACTGACCTTAAAGCATTATATAAAATCCATGAATTTAGTGGAAGAAGGAACCCTTCAGATTCTCTAAGGTCAACCCCCTTATTGTACTAATCAGGAAACTGAGACCTAGTGTAATTAAGCGACTTGCCCAGACTCACACAGGTACTGTCAGACCTAGGACATAGATGTTAGTTATTTTTTTAAAAACTAGATCTGTGATTTTATCCCTACAAGGAGCCCCTGGTGAATAACTTTCTCCACTACTTCTGCAGTTTATAGCCTTAGTGAGCTTTCTGGAACCCTGCAAGATTAAATAACTCATTCAAGGTCACACAGTCAGTGTGTGTCAGAGGTGGGACGGTTATAATTACTATTGTTAATTTTACTCCATGCTGCTTCCAGGGACCAGGCCAGGGAGCAGCTAAATCTGCCCTGGCTAGCTGCGTGGTCAGATCGTGGAATTCAAAGGGGTGAGTCAGGCTTCTCTCACCTGCCTCTTGGGGCCCTGAATGGCAGCGAGGAGAACTGTGGCAAAGGGAGAGGAGAAAGGGGAGGGCAGTGGGAGGCTGTTCTAGCCCCCCTCAAGCTACTGCAGGGGAAAAGGAAAGAGCTGGGGGCGTGGCCCACTGCTCTACCCCGCCAGGACTCCTGACTCACTTCCCTACACTCAGAGTAGCTCCTTCTCCTCTCTCCATTTCCTGAATCCCTGGGAGTGAGTAAAAGCACTTAAAAAGGGTGTGGTCTGCCTGCTGCTTCTGGAACTCTAAGCCCATGTAGCTGGAGCTGAAGCCCTGAGATCTGATGGGCAAGCATGCCTCCTACTCCGAACCCTTGGTGACTAGCCCCTTTCCTGGAGTGGATCAGGCTTAAGCCTGTTTCTGCCATACTAGATATGGTTCATTTTAAGTGACACAGTGGATAAAATGCTGGACCTGGAGTCAGGAAGACTCATCTTTGTGAGTTCCGATCTGATCTCAGACACTTACTAGTTGTGTGACCCTGGGCAAGTCACTCACTCTATTTACCTTAGTTTCCTCATCTGTAAAGTGAACTGGAGAAGCAAATCACAAACCACTCCGGTATGTTTGCCAAGAAAACCTCAAATGGGATCACAACGAGTCAGACATGACTGAAATGATTCTAGGGGGAAGATCATGGAATCCTAGCCTGAGAGCTGGAAATGACCTGAGAGTCCAACCCCTTCATTTTGCAGATCAGGAAACTGAGGCTCAGTGAAGTTAAGTAACTTCCCCTGGGTCACACAATAAGTATATGAAATAGATTTTCCCCCTTAAGTTTATTTATATCAAATTTTATTTTTTTAATCAACAAAATCTGCTCTCTCTCCTTCCCACCTCCTACCCAATTTAGAAAGAAAAACAGAGCCCCTGTCACACTTTTGCATAATCAGGCAAAACAAATTCTCCCATCGGACATGTGAAAAAAACAAGGCTCAGTTTGCCCTTTGAGTTCATCACCCTGTGAGGAGATGGGTGACATGTTTCATCCTAAGTCCTCTGGAATCACGATCAGCTATTTCATTGATCAGAGTTCAAAGCTGTTGGTCTTTATACCACTGCCCTTCTTGTATAAATTGTTCCCTCGGTGCTGCTCACTTCGCTGTGCATCAGTTTGTACAGAGCTTGCCAAATTTCTCTGAAGCCATCCCCTTCCTTTTTTGTGCCACAATAGCACTCCATCATATTCATATATGATAACTTGTTCAGCCAATTCCCCATTAGTGGGCTTTCCATCAGTTTCCAGTTCTTTGCCACTGCAAAAAGAGCTGCTATAAATATTTTTGTACACACAGGTCTTTTTCGTCTTTCTCCTATGTCTTTGGGATATTGCCATAATATTGGTACCACTGGGTCAAATGTGGGCACGGTTTAATAATGTTGTGCTAGGCACCGAGGACTACAAGAACATAAATGAAGTAATATATTTGCCTTTGTATTTCCTCTGGCTACCAAGTGCCTGGCACAGAGTACTTAATACATATTTAATGAATCAAATCAAACCTGGGGTTGGGTCTCCTTTCTCTTCAGGGTCCAGGAAAAGTCCCTCCCTTAGGGTACACTCAATGAGCTTGTAGGGTCTTTGTTTCCTTTTGTACAGTTGCATGCATACCTGCCTCTTGCCGAGTAACTTCATTCAATTTCAATGTGATGAATATTTATTAAATGTTTCCCTTGTGTTCAGAAGGATTCTGAGAGGCTAAGGAGGGAGTGCCTCCTGGACATGGGGGAAAGCCTGGGTGAATGGATAGAGGCAGAGGACAGCATGTTGAGTTTTTTTTTTTTGTTTGTTTGTTTCTTCTTTTTAGTCATGTCCTGTGGCCCCTTTTGGGGTTTTCTTGGCAGATATACTAAAGTGGTTTTCCATTTCCTTTTCCAGCTCATTCTATTGATGAGGATACTGAGGCAAACAGGGTGACGTGACTTGCCCAGGGTCATATTAGTATCTGAGGCTAAGATTTGAACTCAGGTCTTTCTGACTCCAGTCCCTGAATTCTATGTTGAATTTAGGGGGAGAAAACTAGTAGTCTGGTTTGACTGAAATATGGATTGTGTCTTGTGAAATAAGGCTGGATAGATGGGTTGGAGTCAGACTGTGGGAGAGCCTTAAATGCCAGGTTGAAGTAGGTGTTCATATTCTATCCAAGGGATAGTAGGATTGCAGACCTAGAAACTGGAAGGGACCTAGAAGTCATCTCCCCTGCCCCTCATTTGACAAATGAGGAAAGTGAAGCTCAGAGGTTAAGGGACTTACCCAAGGCCACTCGAGCAAAAAGCATTAGAGTTGGGATTTGAATTCAAGTCTTCTCACTGCAGAGCTGGCAGGTTTTTGATCAAGAAAATAATATGGTCAGACATTCGCCTTGGGAAAATTCTCTTGACAGCAGTTTGGAGTATGGATTGGAGAAGAGAGAGACAGGAAGGCAGGAGGGAAGTCAGGAATAGTTCTCCATTTGGGAGCTGGGGAGGTTTCAACTAGGATGGTTGCGAGAGATGGGCTGTGCATCTTGACTGACTGATGGATGTCAAACCCACTGAAGCCTAAAATTCCAACTTGAGTGTGATGGGGATATAACCAGCCTCAAGGGGAAAATTTTAACCAAGTCATTTCAATTTCAAGAGTAATGTCTGCTTCCTTTCCTAGGCAGATCAGATTTCCCTATTGGAAATAGATGATAAGTTTTCCCTGGTTACAATAAACACATCCTCTTGATTCTTCAGTGCTAGGAAACACTTTACATCTAGTGATTTTTGTTTATCATCCAGAGCAGAGGCTGGTTTTGTGATGGAGAGGTGCCTGTGGATTCCCATTTCCCTCTGCTGGGAATTGGGGCAGAGGGAGTGTGTCAGGTGGGCTGATTCTGGAGGGAAAATGGCACAAACTACCCCGTGCCCAGTTTCCTGAATATTCTGTGACCCTTTCCCACCTCTGGGGACCAGAGTATAGAGGTATCACTTTTCCAGAAATGGGGAGTAGAGGCATTGGGTAATCATTTGCTTTTTTCTGGTTATTGTCCAAATTGCCCAGATGGCCCCTGGCATGTCCCCTGTTGGCCCAGTCCCTGGTCATGCTTTCTGATAGGAGAGAACTGCTTTTTGTTCTTTTGTTTTAAAATGATCTTTCCTTAATTTTGCCACATGCATCCCTGTGGGTCACAGAACTGAAAGGGAGGTCACAGAGGGCATTGCCCTTGTTTAAACCTGAGGGGGATATGGAGGTACTCAAGGAGAATTGTTATTTTATTAAACAGATTCAACCTAGAATGTCAGACCTGGGAGAGCCTTTAGAACACAGGATGTCAGAGTTGGGAGGGCCTTTAGAACAGAGAATGTCAGAGTTGGGAGGGCCCTTAGAACACAGAATATCAGAGCTTGGAAGGGCCTTTTATGATCATCCAGGCCAACACCCTTATTTTGCTGAATCCCAAAGAAGAGAAATGACTTCCCCAAAGTGGCTGATCCATAGCAGACATCTGATCTCTTGATTCTCAGTCTTGTCTATGTGTCAGTAGACTTTCGTACACTAACTTTGATGAAGAGGAAGGCTTATTTTGGGGAGAAGCAGAAGATCAGATTGGACAAATCAGTTAGGGCTTGCTTGTGGAGGAATTCCAGACCACAGAATTAGAACATGATCCTGCAGGCAGTGGGAGCCTAGATTTAAGGTTCATAGGATAGTGAATTTAGACCTCATAGGCTATTTCCTCCAACTTTCCCATGTTGTGGGAACTGAGGGCCAGAGTGATGATTTGCCTAAGGATAGAAAGTGGCAGAACTGGGGTTTGTATTCAGATTCTCTGAGGCCACCTTCAGCTTTCATCTCATTGCACTACACTGTCCTGGTCCTTACCCTCCTCTTTTATAGTAATCAGTAGACTTTATAATAATGAATTGTTTTCCCTTAACTCACTTTGCCAAACCCCAGCCCAGCTCATTAGCTTCTGGCCCCCTGCCACTGGAAAAGGAACAGAGGCAGAAGGACGAAGCTTGGCATTCCCAATACTGAGCCAAAATTGTTGGGCCAACAGAGAGGACCCACCCTCTTTGCCTGTAAATAGAGGAGGCTCCATATGGAAGGTAGCAGCGAGACAGCAAGTTTGCAGAGGGGCCTCCCACTGGGTGGGAAGGGTCTGCCTGGCCAGGACATATCAATGCCAGAGTGAGGAGGAGAGAACTGTGAAAATGAGGTGTCCTGGGCTTTCTTCCAAATCTCTAGATAGACCATTAGAAACAGAATGAGACTCAGAGGTCATTTAGTCCAACTCTATTGACACTTGCTTAGGGTCATAGGGAAAGGGGAGGTCCAAGAATGACCTTGAGCTCCCAAGGTGGACAGACTTGTTGCCTCATCCTTACACAGTCCCCCCCATCTCTTAGTCCTCCAAGGAGTATAGAACATAAGCTCAATCTCTGCATGCCTTGCTCCTAGGACAGCTGTTGTGAACATAGTAGACGCTTTACAAATTCTTGAAATTTAGAGTGGGAATCTCATCTCCTCCTTCTTGAAATTTTTCTTTCCTACCCAGTGTCCAGTGTCAAAGAATTACCCTAAGAGATTCTCATTGAATCAAAGCATAGCTTTATTACTTGTTGCCATAAGGGAGAGAGCAGTTAGCACAGAGAATTTCTGTGGAGAAGCTTCTTGTGTAATTGCACAAAGCAAAACATTGTTGTACTGTTTGAAGGAAAAAAAGAAAGCCACAGGAGTATTTGACAAGATTAGTGGAGATGGACGAAGTTGGGAGATCAGTGGAGGTATACAAGATAATGGATATGTATAATATGGAATCACCGTGGGGTCAATTGTCTCACTTGTAGGACTGGAAAAATGCAAACTATTAATAGATAATTGGCTACAGCAAGAAGCACAAACACTTCCATTGTTCTGAAGAAAGCAGGGTTTTCCATGGGGGATTTTTTTTCTTTTACCCCCAGTTTCTTCTGTTTAGCAATACTTAGTACACCCACAGTCCTTTGCAGTTTTGTCAAAATTTCAAGAAGCATGATGCAATGTTATTCAGTAATGTCTGACTCTTTGTGACCCCCATTTATGGCAAAGAAGTGGTTTGTCATTTCCTTCTCCAAATCATTTTGCAGATGAGGAAACTGAGGTAAACTTGGCTAAATGACTTGCCCTGGGTCACATAGCTGGGAATTGTCTGAGGCTGGATTTGTACTCAGGAAGATGAGTCTTCCTGATTCCCAGTTCAGTGCTCTCATTACACACCAGAAGCAGGCCTTTCTAACAAGACACCCGGGAAGCTCACAGTTTCTTTGAGATTCTCTATTCTTTTTTTGTACAGTAAAAGCCTACCTGGTTTGCCTCTAAAAATCCAAGTCAATTTCAATTAAATGAATATTTATTAGGTGCCTACCAGGTGCTCAGAAGCAGAACATTCTAGACATGGGGGACAGCCTGTGTGAGTGGAGAGTCTGAAGACAGCATGTTGAGTTTGAATTATTTATGATTGCATCTCAGAATTTAATTCTTAAGAGCCTCTCAGGTCCCTTGAGCTGACTTCCTTTCAAAGAGATTGGGTAGTATAGGGGCAAGATCATTGGCTGAGGAGTCACAGGACCTGCGTTCAAATCTCATCCCTGGCAGTTATCAACTGCATAACATTGTACAACTCATTTAGACCTACTATGTAAAATGAGAGTACTGGGTTAGTAAAGTCATCTATGAACAATTATTAAATGTCTGCTATATGCTAGGTACTGGGGATGCAAATTCAAACCTGAAACAAATTGAAAAATGAAAGCCCTTGAAGAGCTTACTTTTTACCTTTTTTGTTTAGTTGTTTCAGTTGTGTCTGATTCTTTGTGACCATATTTGGGGTTTTCTTGGCAGAGATACTGAAGTGGTTTGCTATTTCCTTCTCCAGCTCATTTTTCAGGTAAGGAAACTGAGACCATCAGGGTGAAGTGACTTACCCAGGGTCCCATAGCTAGTAAGTGTCTGAGGCCACATTTGAACTCAGGTCTTCCTGACTCCAGGCCTGGTATTCTTTTCATTGCATCACCTAAATGCCTCCACTTTTCACCTAGCTATCTTTGTTT
This sequence comes from Gymnobelideus leadbeateri, assembly GCA_011680675.1. Taxonomy (NCBI): domain Eukaryota; kingdom Metazoa; phylum Chordata; class Mammalia; order Diprotodontia; family Petauridae; genus Gymnobelideus; species Gymnobelideus leadbeateri. Next base: position 666,990 of record WOXC01004362.1, read on the forward strand.
AATAAGAATTTTCTACAATGCACTCTCCTGAAATCTCAGATCAGAAATGTCCAATCATCATCCTTAGCTATCATGAGCTCTAAGGTTCATTGTTCCTTTCCTTTTGTGTGGTAGTTACTGGGGGAGGACTAAATACAAATGCCTGTCTTTTGCCTCAAAGTTAATATAATCTAATAATCAACATTTAATGATAATAATAATAACAATAGTTTTTTAAAGTTTTTTTTTTTTATCTCATTTGGTCCTTAAAGCAATCTTGTGGGGTAGGTATTATTACTGTTAATATCCCCATTTTACAGATGAAGAAGCTGTACCTCGGATCGCAGAGTTAGTAAGTGTCTGAAGTAGATTTGAACTCATCATCCTGTCTCCAAATCCAACATTCTATCCATTGAGCCACCTAGTTAATATAACAGGGGGAGATAAGTCTATGATAATAAGTATGTTATAAGAAAGACTATAAGAGAAAGGAGAGGTCTAGATAAAATGCTGTAAGACTTTTTTTTTTTTGCCTTTTTGGAGGGCAATTGGGGTTAAGTGACTTGTCCAAGGTTACAAGGCTAGTATTTGTGTTAAGTGTCTGAGGCCAGATTTGAACTCAGGTCCTCCTGACTCCAGGGCTGGTGCTCTATTCACTGTGCCACCTAGCCACCCCTGTAAGACTCTTAAAAGAGATAATTTTCTTTGGGAGTTTCAGAGGGGAATGTGTCCCCAGTACCTAACATGGCACCTGCCACACAGTAGACATTTGATAAATCCTGGTCGGTTGGTAGATTGATTGAGAACATGGTACCTAAGCTGGGCCTTGAAGGAAGAGTTTTCACTGGACAGAAAGTGGAAGAAATACTTTCCAGACATGGTAAATGACCCAGCTGAAGTCAGCAGAGTGTAGGATAAGGTCAGAGAAGAGCCAGTTGTTTAGTTCGGTTGAAATATAGAGTTTGGGAAGGAGTGCACAATGAAGATTGTGACCTTAAGAGCTTGGCAAAGGAGTTTCTGTTTTATCCTGTGGGCACTGGGACATCATTTAAAATTTGTGAGCAGGGGACTAGTAGGGTTAGATGAGTTTGGTAGGAAAATTTGGAGACGTGCATAAAAGCTGGATTGTAGAGGTCAGAGTTAAAGGCATGGAAGCAGGGCCATTGCAAAGATTTCCCGACCATTGATGGGGGCAGGGGAGGACGCTGCTCAGCTTTGGAACTTCCACCCTGAGACCACACTGTCCCAATAGGTGAAGGGCTACTGTAGCTAGCCAGCCCCAAATTGAGCCATGTTTCACCCTGCTCATCTTTCTATCCACTCTAGTGTGTTTTCTTCCCTCCCTTCCTCCTCCATTTTCCACCTCTTGTTCTGGTAACAGTAATCAAATCAACTCTGCTACTGTTCCCGGAATAAACCTATTCCTGATGATTGCCTTCTTGTTCCACTTACCAACTCTATGATTTACCAGAACAAAGTACCCTTCCTTGTCACTTCTCCTATATGTGTGTTGTCTCCCTCTATTAGAATGTAGGCTTCTTGAAGGTAAGGGATGTCTCACTTTTCTATTTGTATCCCCAGCACTGAGCATGGAGCTTGTCATATAGTAAGTGCTTAATAATTGCTTTCATCTATCCATCCATCCACCCATCCAACTCTCTCATGGTTGGTCGGAATCAAATCCAGAAAAGCCTTTCTCATCATGCCCCTTGAAATTCTGATTAGCCCTTGAATTCTTAGAGGTTTTCTTAATCTCTGTAGTAAGTTGGAGGTTCTGAGTGATCCCAGCAGCTTCTAGGCAAAGTCTTTGGTAGGGAGACTACCTGTTCTTCTGTCAGAGCTTTGGTCTCTGATGTTTCTTCTGGGCAGCTCTTATTCCACATTGTTTTCTATTTTTTTTCTCCTCCCTAAAAGGAAAAGGAGCAGCTCTCCACAGTTCACCTCCCCCTCAGGTCAGGGAAAGGGCCATGGATGTCTTTGTCCTACTCCCATTAACACCCCCCAGGAGGCCATCTCCAGTCATGCTGATATATATCTTGCCACTGGACTCAGATGGATCTTGAGGAGAGAGTGAGGCTGGTGACTTTGCGTAGTCTTTCCTCACTTAAATCCAATTCACTTGAATGTCTTGGCACCACTGACTTGAAATCATGGTCCTCTTCGAGAACAAAGAACAACATCCCCCAATGCCCACCACCTGAGGGCACTATTGGTGCCACTTGCCCTGGTGCTGTCCAGGGTACTTGCTCAGAATAAAAAACAATTCCATCTGAATGATTCTGAGGACTAGGATACTGAAATAAGAAACCAGCTCTCCTGAATATAAATGTGGCCCTACTTAAGTGTCAATGGGAGCAAACACACTATGCCCAGTTCTCTCCTTCCCTTTATTCAGGGGAGCAACCATGGTGTGATAGAAAGGGAAATGACTGGGGTTCTGTTCCCCTAATCCCTTGTATGAACTTGGACAAATGACTTATCTTTGCTGAGCTGTAGTTCCTGCATCTCTAAAATGAGGTTTTTGGACTATACTCTCTGAGGTCTGTTCCAGCTGTAACATTTATAGTTTTATGATTCATTCACTCATTTCAGAATCCTCCTTCCATCCCTTCTCTCTTCTTTGCAGAAGTGGGGAACTATGGGTATAGAATACAGCATATAATACTAGATTTTTTCAATTTGTTGGTTAGTTTTTTTGAACAGTTTATTTTCCTCTTTTTATTCTTTATTGTCAGAAATGACTCTGGGAAGAGGTGGGAGGATACATTGAGACTTGCAGGGGATGTGAAAACAAGAGAGCCATAAAAATCTACTTAGAAAAGACACTTATCCCTTTACAATCCTGTATCCCTCAAAAACCATTTACAACTCTTATGGCCTTGGGTGACCTGTGTCATCTCCAGGGCTTCAGTTTTCTCTGAAAAATAAATGGGTTGAACTAAATAACTCAGAAAGTTCCTTCCAATTCAAAATCTAACATCCTATGATATTCCCTTCAGAGTCAGGGAAAAGAAACAAAAGAAAACTTTCTTCTACCTTACTTTGGGACCAGAGTCATAGGATTCAGAGGTGGAGGAGAGTTTAGAGGTCCTCTCATTTAGTCCCATTTTAAAGAGGAGGAAACTGAGGCCCAAAGGCATCAAGTGACTTGGCCAAGGTCACCTAGGCAGAATCTAGACTCAAATCCAGGCCCTCTGACTCTGAATACAATATCTTTCCACTGAGTCACATTTCTCACCTGGATGTCCAAATAAGTTTGTTCATGATCAAAGTTGTTTAGCTCCCCCCATCCCAAAGTCCACTCTCTCTTCTGGCAACTTATTTGCCCAAGAGACACCACTGACCCTCAACCAGATCCTCTGATTCTGAATCCTGCATTTCCCCCACTGTATCCATGTGCAAGCCTACTTGTCTCTGACTGTTGCTCAGAATAAAGGTGAATGTTGGCTAAATATTCTGTTTTTTTCTGGAAAGAAAGTGACTCTACACCCAGGGTTCTTAGAGGCTGGAAGGGGCCTGAGACCTAAGGTTTCTGAAAATCCCACAGTCTGGTTTCTTTCCTCTCCCATACTCCTACCTTCACCCCCATGAAAACCACCCAGTTCTTAATGCCAAGACAAATATGAGCCTGTTTTTGGAGGGAGGAAAGGACTGGAGTAGGGTATGTGGTTCTTGCTTGAGGATGCTTCAGTCAACAGACAGAGGTTTGCTTCCTTTAAATGAAGTTTGGCTCTGGGAGCCTCAGTGTCCCCAGCACCAGGCAGTTCTCTGTCTCCAAAGGCTTTGAAAAGCTTTCTTGTACAGTTCTATGGATGATTTCAAGGCTCATGGGTGATGAGGGATCCAGAGGAAGTAGATGAAATCTTTATGAGCTTGGGAGGGAATTGAAGAAGGTACTCTCTGTAGGCCCTGTGGGCCTAGTTTTTTGGCACACCCTTGCCTAGGGTATAGCTCACTTTTAGGTTTTAAAATGGGAAAATCTTTTTTTTCCTTTTAGAGTTCCCATTTGCTCAATTGAAAGCCATTCTAAATTAGAGCATCTCACCTCTCGGTTAGTCCTCTGATCAAACTGGATTTGATCTTTGGGTCTCAGTTTTCTATATTTGGAAAATAGGGATGTTGATAATAACCCATTTTCTATAGTGATTCAGTTTATAGTATACTTTGTCTATACTGTCTCATTTAATTCTGAGGTGGGTAGTAATAGCTGACATTTCAGTAGAACTACAAGATTTACAAAGTACTTTACACATATTATTTTATGTGATCTGACTAACACTTCTGCATAATCCATAATATTAGGATTATTGCCTCTCTTGCACAGATGAAGAAAATGAGGACAAAGAGATTAAAATATGTAATGTAGTAAAAATCAATTGACCAGAATTCATTGAGTACCTACTGTATGCCAGGCCCTGTTATAGGCGCTTGGAATACAAGGATAAAATAATTGCAGTCTTTAGGGACCTTATATTCTAGACAGGGGAGACATAGGCATATATAGTTCTACATCAAATTTATACAAGGCAATTTAAGGGAGAGGTCTCATGTAGAAGGTGGCATTTTAGCTGAGCCTTGAAGGAAACTATTGATTGTGAGTTATAGAGGTAAGGAGGGAGTGCATTCCAGGCAGGGGGTACTGCCAGGGCAAAGGCATGGAGAAGGAAGATGGAATATTGCATGTGAGGAACAGTAAGAAGATAAATTTGACCTTCTGAATAAGGTACAATCAAGCTGGAAAGTAGGTTGGAACTATAAATGTCAAACAGAGGAGTTTATATTTGATGATGGTAGTAATAGGGAGCCACTAGAGTTTATTGGGGAGAGTGTCATGATCAGATTTGTCCTTAGGGAAAATCTTTTTTTAAAAAAAATTATTTAGTTTGGCAGCTGTGTGGAAAATGGATCGGAGGGGAGAGAGACTTGTGGCAGTGACCTCAGTGTGGTATCAGAGAAAGATTAAAATCTTGTCTTTTTTCTTTACTTCCTTTATGGATTTAACCAAGTTATTTAATAAGTCCCCGAGTCTTAGTTTCTTCATCTGTAAAAAAAACAAAACAAAACAGGGGGCAGCTAGTTGGCATCATAATGTATAGAATGCCAGGCCAGAGTCAAGAAGGCTCCTCTTGCTGAGTTTAAATCTGGCCTCTGAAACTTCCTCTGTGACCCTGGGCATGTCATTTAACTGTTTGCCTCAGTTTCCTCATATGTAAGATGAGCTGGAGAAGGAAATGGCAAATCCCTCCAGTGTCTTTGCCAAGAAAACCTCAAAATGGGGTCATAAATAGTTGGGCACAATTTATATGACTCAACAACAAAAAAGCAGTGTGTCAATGTCATTATTATCTTTCCTATAGAAGGTAAGTCTCTCGAAGGCCAGATGGTTTTTCACTTTGAATACCTGGCATAAGTCCTAAACGTAGTAGGGACTTAAATGCCTGATTGATTGGATTGGATTGAAATCTCATACAGACAGTGGGAGGGATAATAAGTGCACAGGCCATGTGCTACATTGGAGCCCATGCAGTGCCAAGGAAGCCTCTTGGAATCCCTAGGTATCCTTCAAGTCTCAACTCAAGCACCATCATCTACATGAGACCTTTTCTGGTCCCCTAGGGGCTATTGAGTTCCTCCACCAAGCTGTCTAGGGGGTGTGTGTGTGTGTGGGGGGCGTATCTAAATTGCGTGTATTTTATATCTAGCTATGTATATTATCTGTTCCTATTAGAATATAAGGTCCTTGAGGGCAAGAACTATTTCATTTCTGTTTTTATATTTCCCACCTAGTAGATACTTCATAAATGCTTGTTGATGGATTGCCCCCTTGTGGAGCATTTGTGGAAGCTCAGGAGAAGATGTGGGTGGTTCAGATTTGTACCTGTGGAGGAAATGCCCACATGGGTGAAATAATAGCTCTGTTGAGGTATCAAAGTGTTATTCAATTCAACAAACATTTATTGATTGTCTACTATGTGCCAGGGACTGTGCGAGACCCTAGAGATACAAAGACAAAAACAAAGCAGTCTCTGTCCTCAAAGAGCTCATGTTATTTAGTAATTGTACATTCTACCTCTTGTGTTGATCCTGAGGGGCTATTTTCCAAAGTCTGGCTTGGTATCATTCTCTTAATATTTTTTTCTAGCTTTCTGTGTGTCCATGAGCAAATTACTAAACCTTTCTGAACCTCAGTTTCCTTATCTGCAAAATGAGTAGTCTGGACTTTGTGTTCTCTGAGGTCACTTCTGGCTCTGACATTTTGTGTTCTAACATGCTGAGTCATAAAGACCCTGTCTAGCATTGATGTTCCTCATTCTGAAGTCCCTTCCAGATGTGACTTTCTGTATCACTTGACTCAGATAGACTATTTTCAGTTTTAAAAGTGGTTGTTGAGGTTGAAAGATCATGGAAAATAGGAGAAACACCACAAGACTGGAGAAAGGCATATATTTTCATTTTTGAAAAAGAGAAGAGGACAGAAGTTTTCATCCATGGGCCATTGAGCATGGCTTTGATCATTGGGAAAATTCTAGAATGGATTATTAAAGAGACAGTTGGGGAATATCTAGGAAAATAGGGATTACAAAGAGCCAGAATGTATTCAACAAGAACAGGTTATGCTGGACTAACCTTTTATTTCATTTTCTAATGGGATTACTAAACTGGTAAATGAAGGGAATGCTACAGCTATAGTTTAACTAGATTTTAGCAAAATGGTTGATAAAGTATCTCATACTACTGGTTATGGAGAAGATGGAGAACTATTGGACCAGACAAAGATGCAATTAGATGAATTTTAAAGTGGTGGAACAGATTGAATGAAAATTATTGTTCAGTTATTTCAGTAGCTTTCAATTCTTCATGACCCCAGTTGGGGTTTCCTTGGCAAAGATACTGGAGTGGTTTGCCATTTCTTCCTCCAAATTGAATGATAAAATAGTCAGCTAATGAATGGTTCAACGTCACCATGACAGGAAGTCTCCAGAAGAGTATCCTAGTAATAATGGTCAATGACTTGGCTCAAGTCATCCAAATTGCTAATGACATTAAGCAGGGAGTGGGAGCTAATAATATACTGCATGATAGGCAAGATTCCAAAAGATTTTTGACAGACTAGAATATGGGACTGAATCCAATAGGATGATTGTTAAGATCAATGTAAAGTTTTACACCTGAGTACAAGAAATCAACCTCACAATTTCAAGATGGTGGAAGCTTGGTCAGACAGCATTTTGTCTGAAAAACATCTTGAGGTTTTAATGGACTACAAGTTTAATATGAATCCATGGTATGATATGATTCTGTATGAGTCAGCAGTGGGATGTAGTAGCCAAGAAAGCCAATGGGATCTTGGGCTGGACTGAGAGAGGCACAGCTTCCACGAACTGGGAGGTGAAAGTCCCTTTGTATTCTGCCTTCATCAGTCCTCATTAGAGGTATTGTGTTCAGTTCTGAGCAACATAATTTAGGAAGAACATTGATAAACTGGTTAATATTCAGAGAAGGGCAATTAGGATGGTGAAGTAATGTGAATCCATTTCATATGAGGATCAGTTAAAGGAATTAGGAGTGTTTAGCTTGGGGAAGAAAAGACTTAGGGGGGACATAATAGCTCAGTTTAAGTATTTGAAGATTTATTATGTAAAAAAAAGGATCAGACTTGTTCAGTTTGGCACCAGATGGCAGAACTGTCTGCCCTTTCCTCCTCTCTCACTATCTTCCTTCTTCTCTCCTTCCCTCCCTCTTTCCCTTCTTTCCTTCCAGCTTTGTGGAGGGAGATAAGACAATATAAGCTCCTTGAGGACAGAGACTTGTCATTTTTATTTCTATCTCTAGTCTCCTGCCTTTTAATTGGTCTCTCTCCCTTCTTTCCTTTCCCCCTTCTTCCTTCACCCTCTCCCTCCATCCTTCTTCCTTTCTTCCTTTTCTCCCTCCATCCTTCCCTCCTTTTCTTCCTTCCTTCCTTCCTTCCTCCCTCCTTCCTTCCTTCCTTCTTCCCTTCTTCCTCCTACCCTTCTTTTCTCCCTCCCTCCCTCTCTCCTTCCCTCCCTCCCTTCCTTTCCTCCTCTAAGCAAAGTCTGTAAAGATATCATCTCCATTTGTCTGGTTACTCAGGGCTTGCCTGGAGAAAGAATTCTTATTACCAGCTCAGTGGGCAGGCCATGTTCCAGCATTCATTTTCCTTATAACTCAGACTCTCCCTCTTGGCCCCCAAACATGCACAACTCTCCAAAGGCTCTTGTATTTGGCCAATTAAGCATGAAGGGCACACTCCAATCATGGAGAGCCACAGATCTCAGGTAAGAGGGAGAGAACACTAATTGCAGTGGTGATGAGACTCCCTGCTGATGAGATTCATTTGAAAGAGTGAGGGAGCTGGGCTGATGCTCAGAGCTGCCATTAGCAGGGGGAACACGAGGGCAAAGGAGGGGCTGGCCTCGGGGCCCCAAAGCTTCATCGTGCAGGGAATAAAAAAGGGAAAAGCCCATTTCCTAGAACAAAAGGAAAGTCTCATTTTTGTTTGGCAATTCACTTAAGTCTGATCCGTATATGACAGCTTATTGCTCTGGTGGTATTTTTATTAGCAGCCAAATATCTCAGAGGGAGAACCTCTCTTTCCCTCTCCCCAATCTTTTACTTCCTAATATGTTACTGGGTCACACCCATTCTTGATCTATCCCTGTCTAAATCTGAAAGGAGATACCTTTGTGGCATAAGGGAGAGACAGGAAGAGAGAACTAATTTGTCTCCATGCGCTGTCTTAGACAGGAGGTCTCTGATTTTTTTGAGGGGGAAAAACAGCTTTCTGGAGATGTGACAAAATAATATAAGCTTCTTGAGGGCGGAGATTGTACCATTTAAAATTTCTTTATATCTCTAGTTCCCTGGCTCCTGATTGACCTCTCTTTTTATATTTGTTTTTTTTTAAACAAATGCTTTATTAACTTCTGTTTTACATCATTCATTTCCGCCAGATTTTGAGTTACAATCATTTTCCCTCCATTATTCCCCTACCCAACCTCCCAGAATAGTAGTCCCACAAGATATCGCTTCCTCCAATCTGCTCTCTCCCATACCTTCTCCCATACCCCCATCGATTTTCCATTAGAGGAAGGTGAATCTTTGTGTCCCAATGCCTGCACATCTTATCTCCCTATTACAAGCAAAAGAGTATTAATAATAGTATTTATATATATTTGAAACATTTAATGTTATGACCTCACATTTCAGATCCATTTCCTTCCTCCCTTGTCACCCATTCCTTCTTGGGAGATAAGTAATTCAGTATATGTTGTACATGTTTAGCTATGCAAAACATTATCATAGTAGATATATTGTACAAGGCTGCTTATAATTCCCTCCCACTCATCCCACCCCCCACCTGGTCCATTCCCTACATGATCCTGTCCCTCTTCTATAGTGGGTACTTCCAACCTCCCCTCACCCCAAGGATGCCCTCCCATCCATCATCCCTCCTCTCATCCCCCTTCCCCCTATCCTGCTGCAGGTTGAGATATCCCATTTAGTATGTATTACATTTTCTCCCTGAACCAAATTCAATGTGAATGTGGTTTTGCCTTTTTAGCCTTCCTTATTCTCCCCCTCCTTTGCAACCACTTCCCCTTGCTTCTTCTACATGGGATAGTTTACCCTACCCTGTCTCTCCCCATCTCCTCTTGCCACTTTCCTCTCTCACCTCATAATTTCATCCCTTGAGTATTCTCCCTTCCCAACAAATTCAACCTATGCCCTCTATCCATATAACTGTAACCATATACACACACATTCACATATGTATCCATATGACCACACCCCCTTCTTCCATTATTTTCATAGTGAGAAAGATATCATCAGTCACTGTTATTGCTTTTCCATATAGGAATGTAAGTAGTTCAACTTTGATAAGTTCCTTTTGATTTCTTTTCCCTGGTTACCTTCTCAGGCATCTCTTGCTTCTTGCGTCTGGATGTCAAATTTTCTATTCAACTCTGGTTTTTTCCTCAAGAATGCTTGAAAGTCCTCTATTGCACTGAATGATCATATTTTCCCCTGAAACAAAATACTCAGTTTTGCTGGGTAGGTGACCCTTGGGTTCATTCCCAGTTCTTTTGCCCTCTGGAATATCATATTCCATGCCCTTCGATCCCTCAGTGTAGAAGCTGCCAGGTCCTGGGCTATTCTGATTGTGTTTCCACAATATTGAAATTGTTTCTTCCTGGCTGCTTGTAGTATTTTCTCCTTGATCTGGGGATTCTGGAACCTGGCTATAATATTCCTGGGAGTTTTCTTTTTGGGATCTTTTTCAGGAGGTGATCGGTGGATTCTTTCAACCTCTATTTTGCCCTCTGGATCTAAAACATCAGGGCAGTTTTCCTTGAGAATTTCTTGAAGGGTGATTTCTAGGTTCTTTCCTTGATCATGGCTTTCAGGTAGTCCAATAATTTTTAAATTGTCTCTCCTGGATCTATTCTCCAGGTCAGTGGTTTTTCCCATGAGATATTTCACATTGCCTTCTAATCTTTCATTTGTTTGGATCTGCTTAACAGCATCTTGATTTCTCATAAAGTCATTAGCTTCCATTTGCTCCAGTCTAACTCTGAAGGAATGAATCTCCTCAGTGAACTTTTGAGATTCTTTTTCCATCTGGCAAATTCGACTTTTTAAGGCATTCTTCTCCTCATTGCCCTTTTGGGCCTCCTTAGCCATTTGAGTTAGTCTATTTTTTAAGGTGTTATTTTCTTCAGTCAGGCTGTTGACCCTCATTTCATACTTTTCCTGCATCCTTCTCATTTCTCTTTCTAATTTTTCCTCCACTTCTCTTATTTGATTTTTAAAGTCCTTCTTAAGGTCCTCTATGGCCTGCAACCCGCTCATGTTTTCCCCTGGGGCTTTTGGAGCAGGACTTCTGACCTCACAGTCCTTTTCCCGCTCTATGCCCCCAAAATAGGAGTCTAGGGTTGCATTTTTCTGTTTCCTTTGCCTTGGCATGTTGCCACTTAATTGCTTGACTTTTGGGCTTGTTGCCACACTATGGCTTTAAGGCCAGCTAGAGGAATTTTCGTCCCGAACGTGTGGGGGGCAACTTCCGTTTCTGGCAAGCTGTAAACCCACCCACAACTTCCACCCTAGATCACAATCCAGATCCAGGGAGGTTAAAGCAAGAGCGATTACCCCCCAAGACTGATCGCTGGATCTCCCCACGATTTGTAGGCTGGGAGCCGGATCTGCCTCTGAAAACTACAAAATGGCGTGTCTCCTCAGCAGCTTCTAGCCCCCAGGGGAGGGAGCTGACGCATTCCCCAAATACAGGTCCCAAAGTCCATAGGACACTAACCTCTTACTTTGTCCTAGGCATGTCTATGTTGATAATTCTGGAGTCGCCAGGGTTCCTGGTGTTCTGGGGTTCCTCCAGCTGGCTGCTGGCCCTGTCGCCCTGGGGCTAAAACCTCGGCTCACGCGGACCTGGGCTCGGCTCCTCTCGCTCTGCGCTCTGCGAGCTGCCAGGTCCCAGACCACTGCGCTGGTCCTTCCTGCAGGGCTGCTGGGCTGTCCTCAGCGGGAGGTTAGCTTCTCTGTGTCGTTCTGTGGGTGCTGGGGCTCCAGAAGTTGTTCAGAGTCCCCTTTTACATAGTTTGAGGGGAATCTGGGGGCAGAGAGGCTTGGAAGAGCTGTTTCTACTCCGCCATCTTGGCTCCGCCCCCCTTGACCTCTCTTTTTAGTCCCTCCCCACTCCGGCCCATCCCCTCTCACTGGCCCATCCCCACCCAGCTCAGCCTCGGCCCCTTCCCATTCCCCCCTTCCCCCCCAACTCTGACCTATCTTCCATCATCCACCAAAGGGATTTTCCAGTAGTGTATTTTACCTTCTTCCTCTACTTCTCAATAAACTTTAAGAGGCTTTCTATCAACTCTAGGATCAAATGGAAAACTACTTTCTTTGCCTTCCAAGCCCCTCACAACCTGTCCCTGATTAAATGTTCCATATTTGTTATACATTCCCCTCCTCTGTGATCTCTTCCATCCACTCCACTGGTCCTTACTGTTCTTCACCAACAACATCCATCTCCTGTCACCCAGCCCACGATGAGCTCCTCCTTGCCACTCCCTAGAATCTCTGATTTCCTTCAAGAAGGTGCCACCTTCTATTTGCTCTGTGTGGATGTGTGTGCTACATGTATATATTTTACATGTAACAACAACAAAAAGATATATACGTGTTGGCTTCCTTGATATTAGGTTTCTTGAACACAGAACATTTTTTCCTTGTCTGTACATCTTCAGTGCCTGTCACATAGTAGGTCCTCAATAAATATTTGTTGAATAGTGAATTACACATACAAGGTGGTTAACAAATGTGTTGAACTGAATCAAATGAGTCAGAAAAGGCCCATTAGCTTGGCCTGCTCATGTTGGGACAGATAGTAGAGGAGGTCCCTAATAGGGAAGGACTATGACCTGGTCCAATGGATGTCCAAAGCACATGGGACTTGGAGTCCAAAGAACGGGGCTGCAGTCCTAGCAGTGCCATTTTTAGCTGTGTGACTGTGGGCAAGTCTCTTACCCCATCAGAGCCTTTGTTTCTCCATCCATAAAATATGCCCTTTAAAGTCTGTTGACAGGCTCAAGTGAGATAATATATGTTAAGAGCTTTGTAACTATAGAGACTGCTCTCAGGGCATGTAAGAGGGGCCTGCCAGCAGAGAGATGATAGTGATTAAAAACAATTGATTACTTTTCTTTCAACCTCCCCCATATTCTGGAGCAGCAGTGCACAAACTGAGTGAGCTGAGTACAAGACAGCTGGGGTGGGTCTGGGAGAGGAGGGGACCAAGGGATCGACCTCAAAATCTGAAGTAGTTTTATAAAGAAATTTATTAGGTCATTCACTAGAGGAGAGGGAGCTGGGGAGGAGCTGTGGCTCCCTCTCTTCCAGGCTCCGAAGCTGGCATTATATAGAATTTAGACTAGAGTTCCCTATTCAGGAGGAACCACAAGAAGCCAGAACCCTAGCTTGGGTGGACCCATCACACGTCCTGGGTGTGGTAACCCAAAACAAGAATTATTTTGGTGGATCCAGGACCTGGAGGAGCCCCAAACACCTCCAAGCATCTCCCTCATTCCTAGAGAGTTACTGGAGTCAGGCAACATTCTGGGTGTGGACAACCTTTCATCACATAAAGTTGGATTTAAACAGTACAGTCACTTTTCCAAACAACATAAGAAATCATTTTCCCTACAGGATCATTCAATCAACAAGCATTAATAAAGGATTTTACTGTGTGCCAGGCACCTTCTTATGCACTGGGGATGTAAAGAAAGGCAAAATGACATTTTCTGCTCTCAAGGAGCTCATGTTTGAATAAGGGAGACAACTTGAAAACAATTGTATATAGACATTCTCCGGACAGAGAAGAAGGGATCAGGGGGCTGGAGGCCAGGAAGGACCTGCAGAAAATGGGATTTGAGCTGATTCTTGAAGGAAACCAGAGAATATGAAGGGGGAGGAAGAAGACAGAGAGAATTCCAGGATGTGGGGATGGCCAGTGAAAAAGAACAGATACTGAATTGGAGGGCCATGTCTAAGGAGCTGCAAGAAGGCAAGGGTTGCTGGATTGTAAAATCACTAATGGAGTAAAGTGTAGGAAGAGTCAGTAGGAACATAGGAAGGGGCAGGGTCATTGATGGCTTTCAATGACAAATAGAGAATTTGATATTTGATCCTGGAGGTAATAGGAAGCCATTAGAGTTTGTTGAATAGGGGAGTGACAAGACCAGATCTGCATTTTAGGAAAACCACTTTTTTTTTTTCAGCTGTGCAAAGGATGGACTGGAGTAGGGAGAGACTTGGGACAGGGAGACCGACCAGCAGGCTATTTCAGTAGCCCAAGTGTGAAGGCCAGTCAGGGTAGGGGTCACAGAAGTGGAAAGGAGGGGACACATAGGAGAAATGTTGGGAATGTAGAGTGCCACATCTCAAATACTCCTCCTTCTTTCCTCTGACACTCCCACCACTCTGATACTGGTCCTGATCTCACACGTGGATTATGGTAATGGCTGCTCATATTCCTCAAGTCTCTCCCGACTCCAATCCCTCATCTATTCAGTTGGGTTTTCCTAAAGCACAGGTCTGATCGTGTCACTCCCCTTACTCAATAAATTTCAGTGACTCCCTGTTACCTCCAGGATCAAATATAAAATGTTCTATCTGGCATTCAATGCCCTTCATAACCTATTCCCCTTCTACCTTCCCAGTCTTCTCATATCTTACTCCCCAACATGTATATCTATTGACACTGGCCTCTTGGCTGTTCATGGAATAAGACCATCTATCTCTCCAGGCATTGGGTGCTCTTTCTGACTGTTCCTCATGCCTGGAATGCTTTCTGCCCAAACTAGGGACCTCCCTTGCTTCCTTAGGTCCCAACTAAAAACCTGACCTTCTATAGGAAGCCTTCCCCAACTTCTCCTAATTCCAGTACTTCCCCCGTTAATTATTTCCTATTTATCCTCCATATAGCTTGCTTTGCATCTACTTGTTTCCATGTTGTCTCCCCTGTTCGACTGTAAACTCCTTGAGGGCAGGGACTGTCTTTTGCCTCTTTTTGTATTCTAAGCACTTAGCACAGGGCCTGGCACATAGTAGGTCCTTTAAAAATGTTGGTTGATCGATTACAACAAATTGGATGTGTTGAATGAGTGTGGGAGGAGTTGAGGATAGGACCTAGGTTGCAAATCTGGGTGAGTGGGAAGATAGTAGTGCCCTTGATGGTAATAAGGAAGTTTGGAAGAGGAAAACAGTGGGGGCGTGGGTGGTGGGGATAGTAAGTTCAGTTTGGGGCACATTGAATCTGAGATGTCTGCAGAGCAATTCATTTGCAAAAAGCAGAGGGGAATAAAATGTAATTGACCTGACTAGAGGTCTGGAGTGAGGTTAGGATACGACGAAGGTCCAGCAAAGGAGACTGAGAAGGAACAGGCAGGAAGAGAACCAGGAGAGAGCAATGTCATGAAAACCTGGGAGGTGAAGGTGATCAGCAGTGTCAAGGGCTGCTGAGAGGTCAAGAAGGGTGAAGAGTGGGAAAAGACCATTAGGTTTGGCAAGAGATCCCCGGTGACTTTAGAGAGAAAAGTCTCAGTGGGATGGTGAAGTCAGGATCCAGACTGCAGAATGGGAGGACAAGAAGTGGAAGGTGCTGGGGGCAGATGTCTTTCTCAAGGATTTAGCCAAGCAGAGAGGAGAGGAATGAGATACTAGCTAGGGAATGGTAGGAGAGAGGCATGTTTGTAGGCAGCAGGAAAGGAGCCAGTATATGAGGAGAAATTGGAGCCTGGAGAGTTGAGAGTCAAAGAGGAGGCAATCTGCTGGAGAAGACTGACCCCTCTGGAAGGCAGGCTTATATTGGCTGAAAGAATGTGGACTGTTTGTCCTGGAGAAGAAAAACTAGGGGGATAGTGATGAGAGATGGTGATGTTCAAATATTTGAATGTGGAAAATGTTGCCTTGACCTATCTTTTTGAGTTGCCTTCTTTTCTTTTCTTTTTTTTTTCTTTTTGGAGGGCAGTTGGGGTTAAGTGACTTGCCCAAACTCACTTGGCCAGTAATTGTGTCAAGTGTCTGAGGCCAAATTTGAACTCAGGTCCTCCTGACTCCAGGGCTGGTGCTCTATTCACTATGCCACCTAGCTGCCCCAGAGTTGCTTTATTTTCTAGAAACCCTGAACCTGGAGTGTGTAGGAGACCCTGAACATGTCAAGGATGAACCCATCTTCCTCTCCCCCTTCCCTCCAGCTGATATAATGTATTGTTCACATCCCAAGCTGGACTCCCTGTGTGTCCTTGGGAGTCAAGACAGAGGCCAACAAGTCTTTGCCAAGCTGAGAAACTGCTTGTGCAGTTGGGACCCTTGTAGATAAACAGACCATCCTGTCTAGGTCTAGCAGCTACCAAGGGCAAATAATGGGGCTTTTGCCCGCCCCCCCCCCCCTTTTTGCTCCTTCTCTTTGGGAGGGGCTTTGTCTTTTCCTGCCTTTACTGCATCTTTCCCCCTCCCGTGCCACTCCCTTTTAGGCGGAGATCTCTGTTTTCCCTTCCTTCCTTTGTGGTAGTTATAAATATGCAAGCTTCTTTTCGGATGTGAATCTCTTTGCCTTGGCTTAGGGTTCCACCTGCATGTTCATTTCTCTTGTAATAAATCTAGCTTTCCCACATGTGAAATTGTGATTGCCTGTTGACAAAGAGGGTTAGCTTTGTTCTGGTTGGTCCCAGAAGGCAGAATTAGGAATGATGGAGGGGGAATTTTCAGAGGAGGAAATTTTTGTGGTGAGAGCTGCCCAAATGGGGCCAGGCTGCTAGAGAGGGAGAAGGTTCCTCCTTACTGGTGTTATTCCAGTAGAGTCTAGATGTGGGCTACCCGTCAGGGAGAATTCTTGTCCAGGTAGGGATTGAGTCCCTTCCAACCCTGAAATTCTGTGATTCTCTGAGGTAGAAGCCCTTGAGATGTGGATGGATGACCACTATATCTTCAAGAGATTACTATTCCCCACTGGAGGAAGATCCATGTGCCTATCTGGGTTTCATTCAGCTCAGCTAAATACCCAGGGATGTGGAGATGGTTGGTAGACTGGCTGTGTCTACAAAAAAATGCAAAAGCAATCCAGTCACCAAGCATTTACTAAATGCATATTGTGTACTAGGTATTATGCTAAGTCCTAGGGATGCAAAGAAAGGCAAAAAAAACCAGCCCCTGGACCCTCAAAAAGCTTACAGTCTAATGAGGAAGACAGCACGCAAACAACTGTGTACACAGAGGGAAGGCACTAAGATCAGGGAGGACTGGGAAAGGCTTCTTGCAGAAGGTGGGACTTCAATTTGGACTTGATGGAAGCCAGGGAAGCCAGGAGAAGAGAAGGGAGAGAAATCCAGGCATGAGGCACAGCCAGAGAAAATGTCTGCAGTCAGGAGATGGAGTAAGAAGCCAGTGTCCCTGGATCGCTGAGTAAGTGGAGGGGAGTAAAGTGTGAGAAAACCAGAAAGGGAGGAAGGGGCCAGGTTATAAAAGGTTTACAAGCCAAACAAGATAATTTTATAGGTGTTCCTGTTTAATCCCAGAGATGATCAAAAAGTGAGAGGTGAACTGGTCAGACCTGGGTTTTAGGAATATCGGTTTGGCCTGAGTGGAAGATGGACCAGCATGGGGAGGGATTATAGGCAGGGGGACCAACCAGTTGGTTAGGGCAGTAGTCCAAGTGGGAGGTGATTCATGTGCTCTGGGACCCACATTTGATGGACTGTTGATTATGGGAATTAAGTGACATTTATTAAACCCTTACTTTAGGGGGCATCTTGCTAGGTTCTGGGGGCACAGTGACAAAAATGAAACAATCCCCACCTATAAGGAACTTTGCCCCATTGGGGGAAAAGATAGGCATGAATAAATATATACGAGGGGCAGCTAGGTGGCACAGTGGCTAGGAATCAGGAAGACTCATCTTCATGAGTTCAAATCTGGCCTCAGACACTTACTACTTGTATGATCCTGGGTAAGTCACTTCAACCTGTTTATCTTAGTTTCCTCATCTGTAAAATGAGCTAGAAATGGCAAACCACTCCAGTATCTTTGCCAAGAAAACTTCAAATGCAGTCATAAAGAGTCAGACATGACTCAACAAGTATATATAAAAGTGTTTATTTTCAACTAGATCTGTGATTTCAATGGTTCGAGAACTCCCAGGAAGAGCTTTATCTTTCAAGGCAGATCTGGATCAGTCCTATAAGTTATAGCCTCGGGGAGTGGCCTGGAGTAAATGGGTTAAGTGACTTGGCTAGGTTCACACCACCACCAGCATGTTTCAGAGGCAGTGCATGAACCCAGATCTTTTTAACTCTGGGGTTAGCGCTTTATACACTAGACTAGGCTGTCTTTTATACAAAAATACACACTAAGTAAATACAAGGTCATATGGAGTGAGGGAGACATGAGCAGCTAGAAGAGGCTAAAAAGGCCTCATGTAGGAGGTGGTGATTAAGAGGGAGAGGTGAGGAGGGAGTAATTCTAGGCATGGGGGACAGGCAGCCTGTGCAAAGGCATAGAGGGGGGAATTAGAACATCACTTTGATGGAGGCAGCTGATGAGATAGAGGAGGAGGAATGTTCACTGGTGGGCTAAGGTTAACCTGGCTCCAGTAAATGCCATTGGTCCAAAGGTGTGCTAGGTGACAGCATATGGATAGCTTGACACCACTCATCCTTGGTGCTGAACAACAATAAAAAAAAAACCCCAAACTGACACGGAATCCTTATTCCTGTTGATAAAGCATTTTAAAGTTTGCAATGCACTTCATATACATTATTGTTGTTCAGTGTGACTGACCCTTTGGGGTTGTCTTGGTTAAAGATACTGGACTTGTTGGCCATTTCCTTCTCCAGTTCATTTTACATGAGGCAAACAGGGTGAAGTGACTTGCCCAGGGTGACCCAGCTAGTAAGTGTCTGAGGTCAGATTTGAACTCAGTAAGGTGAGTCTTCCTGACTCCAGCCCTGGTGCTCTGTGCAATGTGCACCCATTTGATTCTCTGAGAGGCAGATGCTATTATTATCCCAATTGTACTAATGAAGAAACTATGAGGCATAGAAAAGTTAAGAGATTTGTCAATAGTTACACAGTGAGTAAATATCTGAGGCAGGATTTGAATTCAGGTCTTCTAGACTCCAGGCCAGCAGTGATGCCTGGGTGCCAGGTTAAGATCATTATCTTTATTATCTTCAAAGGACAACACTTTTGAAAAACAACAATATATTTTTAAGTTTCAGAGGTTGGCAATGTTTTAAAAAAACAACCTAAAAAATTAGACTAGCTAAAGAAAATGAATCCCATAATTCCCAGGGTCCCAACCCCCTGTGGCAACTGAAAGATCCAGCATGAATCAAAGCAGCAGAAATAGAAAGGCATCTAATTGTTCAGGAGAAGAGAAAAGAAATTCAAGGAGTCAGCTGTGGGGCTGAGGCCGCATCCCACACAGCTGTGATCTACACACAGCTGAAAGAAGCCAACTTTCCAAGACGTTTGAGAAAGACGCTGATGTATTTGTACTTTCTTGGAGCAAAAACCTTTCTCTGCAGGCCCAGAGAGTAAATGAGGGATATTTTGGGACAGAAGTGGGACAGATGCTCTGCCTGCCCAACAATAGGTTGAGTTAGCCAATTTTAGTTAAAAAAAAACAACAAACAACTGAAATCAATCAAACCCTCTGAAACATCAGATGGAAAGAGCTCAGCAGATCTGGGGTCATTTTTTCAAGTTTTAATGGTCACTTGCTTTCCTGTGCCCTGAGCTTGGTGCTGTTGCCATGACAAGAACAGTTGTGACTTTTGTTATTGTTCAGCTGTTTTCAGTCCTGTCCGACTCTTCTTGACCCCATTTGGGATTTTCTTGATAAAGATATTTATAAAGAACATAGTCATGCCATGTTCTTTTTCAGCTCATTTTACAGGTGAGGAAACAGAGGTAAACAGGGTTAAGTGACTTGCTCAGGGTCACACAGCTAGTAAGTGTCTGAGGTCAGATTTCAACTCAGCCCTTATAGCAATGAATAAAAGAGAAAGATAGAGAATAAAGCAGTCAGCAGAACTAACCAACATGTGGATTGAGTCTGATGGTATAGGCAACATTCCATAGCCATAGCCCCACGCCTTTGCAAAGAAGGGAAGAAGACACATTTTCTTATGCCTTTTCTGGGGCCAATCTTGGTCATTTTAATCACACAGCATTCAGTTTCCAGTTTTTATTCTTTCTATTACATTGTTGTAATTGTAGTCCTTTTTTTTTTTCTTCAAGCCCTGCACAAAAGTCAAATGAATTGCCTTGGAAAGGAATAGGTTTCTCCCTCATAAGAGGTTTTTAAACAGAGGCTGGGTGACCACTTGTTTAATCAATTCATTTGAACTCAGAAAACATTTATAATGCTTATCACATGTAAGGCACTGTTTTAAGTGCTAGGGATACAAAGAGCCAATCTCCTGTCCTCAACGGGTTTGCATTTTACTAATGCTGTATAGGAGATCCCATTTAGTTACAGGTTAGTATAGAAGATCTCCACGGTATCTTTCAGGTCAGATTCTGTGAAACAGAAGTAGAATTAAGTTAGTAATAATACTCTCTAACATAGTCTCTTCTGCCTCATTGTGGTATACAGGTGACCCAGGGTCTCAAACACCATGCTACTGGTCCCCAAGCTTTTGAAGGTCTCATCAAGCTGGAGAGCCTTCAAGGACAGGCTGGTGATGGACTGACTATGTGTCCATGGTCCACCTGTGGCCCTCTGACTTTGAGCAAGTGTCTCCCCCTGTCTGGATCTCACTTTCCTCACTTGTGAAATGAGGAGGGAGGTTCGAACAGTCCTATGAATCAGATAATGAAGTGTCTCCTTCTCAACAGAAAGGTGGGGGAACTTAAGGGGACTGGAATCTGTAATCATATGGATTGTCTGAACTGCTTTTCTTTGTTTCAAAGAAGAGTCTGATTTTAGAGTAGGGCCTGTGTACCCTCTCTAGAGATGACGGTGGGATGGAAAACAAAAATGGCATGAGGAGAAAGTGAGGCTGGTGACTTTGAACAGCTCTGCCTCACTTAAATCCAACTCAGTGCAAGTCAAGACATTACCTTCATGATGTCATTGAAGGATGAACAACAAGAAGAACATCAAAAACAACGAAATTTTTTAAAAAATTAGTTAAGTTGGACTAAATGACCTCTAAAGTCCTTCTGGGTTCTAAATCTGTTCCAAAGAGCAGCCCTCAGTAAGTTCAGACAGGCTGCTCATTGAGGTAGGGAGGGGCTGTCTATATGGGTGGAGGGAAGACCCAGATGGGTCCTTTCAAATGAGACACAAAAAGAATGTATTTGTAGGACACAGCTGACAGTGGAGTGAGCCCTGGATTTGGAGCTGGAGGATGTAGGTTTGGGTCCTTGCTCTGCTATTTGTCTGTATGACCTTGGACAAATCACTTAATTTCACTAGTCTTCAATTTCCTTCTCTGAAAACTGAGGAGGTTAGATCTTTCAGAACCCTTCCAGCTTTAGATCTGAGAGCCTTTGAATAGAAATGTGGATAGTGTTTAACCTACATCATCTTGTTTGATCCTCAAGATGTCTCATGAGTCACCCATGTATTATGAATCCTCTTCTACAGATTAGGAAACTGAGGACCAGTAAGGGTAAGTGACATACTGCGGTCACACAGCTGGTAAGTGCCTGAGCAGGAGCTCGTTGCTCAGGATTCTCTACACTGCACTGCTTTGCTTCTCAAAATAGCTCTTATTTAAAAGGAAGTGGCATACACCACATCATCTGAGCCCCAACGGCAACTTTATGAGGTGTTGTTACCGCAACTTGGCAGAGGAGGAAACTGAGGTTTAGAGAGCAGAAGAAACCTCCTCATTGATATCTTACCCAACTCAAGTCTTTTCCTTCTCCAATCCATTCTCTGCATGACTCTCAATTGTTTTCCTTAAACAACTATCTGACCATGTCACTCCCCTACTCAATAAACTCTGGTGGCTCCCTATTGCCTCTAGGATGAAATAGAAATTCCCCTGTTTAGCTTTTAAAGCCCTTCACAAGTTAGCTTTAACCTATCTTTCTGACTTCATTGTATATTCCTCCCCAATCTTCATTCTTTCATCCAGCTAAACTGGCCTTCTCTCTGTTCCCTGCATAGAGACCTCCATCTATCATCTCCATGTCTTTTCACTCATTAGCTGTCCCCTATGTCTGGGATCTACTTCCTCCTTCCAGAGTCTTTCTCATCATCACCACCATCACCACCACCACCACCACCATCATCATCATCACCATCACCATCATCACCACTATCACCATCATCATCATCATCACCATCACCATCATCATCACCACCATCATCACTACTGTCACCACCACCATCATCACCACCATTAGTACCATCATCATCTCATCATCTCTCAAGATTCAGCTCAAGCATCACCTTCTATGAAAATATCTTCCTTATTCTTACTCCCCAACTGTTAGTGAGTGCCCTCCTTCCTTAACTACCTTGCATTTAGCTTCAAAGATTTATTTGAATTTATTCTACATGTTACATACATGCATATGCACATATATCCATGTGTGTATCTCTGTACATGCTGCCTCTCTTGTATTACATTTCAATTCCTTGAGGGCAAGAACTGCCATTTTTGTCTTTGTTCCTACTCCCCAGTACCTTGCACAGTGCCTGGCACTTTTTTGTTGCTCAGTCATTTTTTAGTTTGCTCTGTGACTCCATTTGGGATTTCTTGGCAAAGATGCTGAAGTGGTTTATTATTTCTTCTCATTGTTTAGATGAGGAAACCAAGGCAAACAGGGTTAAGTGACTTGCCCAGGGTCATACAGCTAGTAAGTATCTGAGGCTGGATTTGAAATTCAAGAAGATGTCTTCTTGACTCTAGCACACTACCCACTTTGACACCCTTAGCAAACACTTGGCAGCACTTAGTGGCACTCAGTAGGTGCTTAATAAACCTTGTTGATCAACTGATTGACTTGTCCATAGTCAGACTTACAGCTTGGAAATGATGGTGCCATTTTTGACGCCCTCCAGTGAGATTTCTATATGGCAAAGTACTTCTCTGAGTTCCACTGGTCTACACAGGCTGACTAGAAATATTTACAGGAGTCAGAAGGGATGTCAGAGGCCATCTGGTCCATCCCTCCATTTTATGGATGAGGAAACTGAGGCTCAGAGAAGTAACAAGACTTACCCATGGTCACACAGATAGTAAATAGAAAGATTCAAACCCAGGGCCTCATACTATCAAACTAGTGTAATTTCCTTCATTGTCCTCTTCAGTCTCCTCTATGTGAATTACTCCCCCAACTTGTCATCATCTCTGCTGCCATTCAACTTGAAGTCGAGCTGGAGTCGGAGCCACTGCCTTTGTGTGGGTGTTATTAAGTAGGAGATGAGAGGGTCTAGGGAATAAGACTTGCTTTGACATTTTTAGTGATGTCTTTTGTTTTAATATTACTTTCATTTCCAAATATATATATATATATTTCCTCTTCCCTCTCCCCAGAGAGAGCTGGCCTTTGTAACAAAGAATGAGAGGAGAGAGAGAGAGAGAGAGAGAGAGAGAGAGAGAGAGAGAGAATATATAGAGAGAGAATAGAGACCAGTGGAGTGAAATTTAGCAACACATTAAATAGTCTATGTTATGTCCCACAATCCCATCTTCCTGCCCACCCCCTCCTCCTGGAAAAGGAGGGCAGGAAACACATTTTCTCATCTCTTCTTCAGGAACAAACGTGGTTCTTATAATTAATTACCTAGTGTTTAGTTTGGACTCTGTTTTTGTTTTTCTTCTATTTATATTGTTGCAGCTTTGTGGATCATTTCTGCTTATTTCACAATGCATCTGTTCATATAATATTTCCATGCTTCTCTATATTTTTCATAGTTAGAAGGCCAGATTTGAAGTCAGGAAGATCTGAGTTCAAATCTAGCTTCAGATGCTTATTGTGTGACCCTGAACAAGTCACTTAACCTCTGTCTTCTTCAGTTTACTCCGCTGTAAAATGGGGATCATAATAGCACCTACCTCCCAGGGTTGTTGTAAGGATCAAATGAGATAACAGTAAAGCACTTAGCATGGTGCCTGGAACATAGTAAGTGCTATTAATAATTAATAATCATCATTATTTCTAATTATTATTTCTAATGGTATGGAACTATTCCAACACATTCATGTACAGTTTTTTTAGTCATTCCCCAATTGATGGCCATCTCTTTTGTTTCCAGTTCTTTGCTACCACAAAAAAGTTCCACTACTGATGTTTTTGGTGTACATAGGACCTTTCTATAAGCCAGCAGTGGATAGAATGTTGGATTTGGACTTGGGAAGACCAGTGTTCCAAATTCTACCTCAGATGTTTAATAGCTGCATGACCTTGGGCAAATCACTTGGGCAACCTCTCTCAGCCTATGTTTCTTCATCTGTAAAAATAGGGATAATAGTGGCACCTACCTCACAGGGCTGTTGTGAGGGTCAACTGAGATCATATATGGAAAGTGTTCTTCAACCTTTAAAGTGCTGTATGAATTCTGGCTACGATGATGATCGCTTTCCTTGGGAGTATGTACCCAGCAATGGGATCTCTCGGTCAAAGAGTATGGATAGGTAATTCTAACTGTTTTCCACGATAGTTGAACCAATTCATAGTTCCAACAAGAATATATTAGTGTGCCTGTCTTTCCACAGCCCCTCCAACACTAAATTTCCACCTTTTGCCATTTTTTTGCCTTTTTGGAGGGCAATTGGGGTTAAGTAACTTGCCCAAGGTCACACGGCTAGGTTTTTGTTTGTGTGTGCGTTAAGTGTCTGAGGTGGGATCTGAACTCAGGTCCTTCTGACTCCAGGGCCAATGCTCTACTCACTGCGCCACCTAGCCGCCCCCTTTTGCCATTTTTTCTAGTTTTATGGGTATTAGATGATACCTCAGAGTTGTTTTGATTTGCATTTCTCTTATTGTGAATGATTTGGAGACTGGGCAGTAATGATGATGATGATGATGATGGTGGTGGTGATGGTGGTGGTGGTGGTGGTGATGATGGTGATGGTGATGGTGATGATGATTCCTGATATTTGTATGTTGTTGTTTTGTCATTTTTCAGTCATATCTAACTCTTTGGGACCCCATTTGGGGTTTTCTTGGCAGAGATACTGGAGGGGCTTGCAATTTCCTTCTCCAGTTTATTTGACAGATAAGGAAACTGAGGCAAACAAGGTTAAGTGACTTGCCAAGGTTCATCCACCTAGGAAATATCTGAGGTCAGCTTTGAACTTAGGAGGATTAGTCTTCCTGATCTAGACCCAGAATTCTATCCAGTGTTCCAGCTAGCTGCACAACATTTATATAGGGGTTTAAGTGGTTTAAGTTTGAGTGCTTTACATGTATAGGGTCACATCATAAAGGAAAGGACCCAGGAATCCATTTTCTAGCTCTGCTTGCCTAAGAGCTAGCCAGGAACATTCCCAGGAATCCAGACAAATGGCAGAGTTTGAGTATTCCAGATTCTCCTCCCTCCTCTCTCCCCCTCCCATCTTCTAGCAAGAATAAAAAGTTCTTTGAACCTCTCACTGCATGTGTGATCTTTGGCAAATTACTTAATCTCTCTGGGCCTCAGTTTTCTCAACTGTAAAATAAAGAACTGGATGACCTTTGAAGGTCCTTTCCAGCTCTAAGCCTCTCTCTCAGGTTCCCTCTTTTCCTCCTTCCTCTGGTCAAATGCCCCACTGGCTCCTGCCAATTATAGAAAGTAAGAAAGCTCCCTGTGGTTGCATCTCTCTCTCCAGATACACCAAGATGAAGACAGCTACCAACATCTACATCTTCAACTTGGCCCTGGCTGATGCCTTGGCCACCAGCACACTGCCCTTCCAGAGTGCCAAGTACCTGATGGAGACATGGCCCTTCGGGGAGCTGCTCTGCAAGGTGGTTCTCTCCATCGATTACTACAACATGTTCACCAGCATCTTCACCCTCACCATGATGAGCGTGGACCGCTACATTGCTGTTTGCCACCCTGTCAAGGCTCTTGACTTCCGCACACCAGCCAAAGCGAAACTGATCAACATCTGTATCTGGATCCTTTCTTCTGGCATTGGCGTGCCCATCATGATCATGGCTGTGACCCAGGCCCGGGGTGAGTACGCCAATTCCCCAGGTTCCCTTGGAAATTTACTGCCTTGTTAGGTAGTGAGTCCCCTGTTGCTAAAAGTGTCCAAGTCAATGCAGTCCAAGCTGCAGAGAGAATATGGGCTCCATGTTGGGGCTAGTGAGAACTTGGCAAAGCATTGACCAATAAGAATGCTTGCCTGATTAATGGATGATGCTGCCTGACCAGGGAAGCATATGAGAAATAGGGCACTGGCCAGTATGGGGCTGGACAATCCCACATATCTTTCTCCTGGTCTCATCCTTGAGCCCACTCTGAGGAGACTTGTCCCTTGCCTTTGCCCATGGGCTAGGGCTGAGGAGCTCCTCTTATGAATGCCTGGCTGGGATGACTGTTTAGCCTGGGCCCTGGGATGAGGTGGCAAACTGCCAGCTTGGGGTAGTGGGCCTGGTGGGGTGGGGAGCTGAGTTCCAGACAGAGATAAGTGAGACAAACTAACTCATCACATCCTGTAATTATTGCAAAGTAGAGAGAGAGTTTGACTGGGAAACAGAGCTGAGACCCAAGTGAAGAGAGATGTCTCTGAGTCATTTCAGGGAAGAGTCATGAGGATCACATTCAGATGGTACTTTAAGTTTTGCAAAACGTCTTCCATACATGATCCCACTTAGCCCTCATGACAAACCTATAAGGCAGGTATTACTATACCAACTTTACAGATAGCAGGATGAGGCTCCAAGAGGTTAATGGACTTCCCTGTGGCCACACAATTACTGGCTGATGCTCCTTAATTCTAGTGCATTCTTTTTTTTGGTTATTCCCGATTTGTCCTGTTTACATCTTGTTTGTACATAGCTGTTTGCATATTGTCTCCTCCATAAGATGGTGAGTTAGTTCTTTGAGGGCAGGGCCTGTCTTTTCCTTTTCTTTGCATCCCCCAGAACTTAACATAGTGCCTGGAACACAGAAGGTGCTTAATAAATATTTACTACCTGGCTGACAGTTAGTAAGTATCAGAGTCAGGATTTGAATTCAGATCATCCAGTTGGCCACCATATCTCACTGACTCTTCAGGGTAGCTTTTGACCAGTGACTTTCTCCCTACCTTCTTCGATGCTCTCATTATAGAGAGAGTGAAGCTGATGCCTTTGCACAGCTATGCCTCACTTAAATCCAATTCATACACAAGTCACAACATTACCTGTAATGTCATTGGTCCTCTTCAGAAATGAAGGACAAATAACAATGATTTTGAACAATGCCAGAGTGGCAGGTCCTTTGGGACAGAGCTGGAGGAAGACATAGGAGTGGAATGAATCCTGGCCAGTTAGTCAGTCAATAAATATTTATTAAAGCACCTACTATGTGCCAGGCACTTTGCTAAGTCCTGGAGGTATGATAAAAAGGCCAAAGACAGTCCCTCCCCTCAAGGAGCTTACAATCTAACAGGGGAGACAACATGCAAATTATTATATACAAACAGGCTACAATACCAGATAAAGTGGAGATAATTAATGAGGGGAAGGCACTAGAAGTAAGAGGAACTGGGAAAGGCTTCTTGCAGAAGCAGGGATTTTAACTGGGATTTGAAGGAACCAGGAGGCAGAGATGAGGAGGGAGAGCATTTCATGCATAAAGGATCACCTGTGAAAATGCCCAGTGCTGGGAGAAGGAGGGTCTTCTCTGAGGAAGAGAAGGAGGTCACTGTTACTGTCTGGTGCTCAAGATAAAACACAAGAGGCTGTGATGCTCCTCACCTACCCAAGGAAGGCAAGGAGATGCGTCTAAGTCCCCACTGCAAGCATCGTACCACAATGGCTGGATAACCATGGATACAAGGATGCCAGATTGACCCTAATGGGCCATAGACAGAAGGACAGACATCCATCTCTCCTCTCAGGGAATCACATTCCCTATATTTCTTTAGAAACTCATTGCCTTCTTATGTAATAAGTTCCTTGTCACAGAAAGTATTCTAGTCAAGGATGGATAACCATTCCTTGGCAGTGAATGTCAAAGGATGAAACTCTTCCATTGAACAGGATAGGCAAACTAAATGACATCCAAGGAATCTTTCAACTCCCGGATCCTATGAGTCCGTATAACTTAATTCAGGGTTCCCTGTACCTCAGGAAATCTCCCTTGGTTAAATATCATTTCAGTGCCCCCTCCTGAAGACCCATTCTATTCCTTCTTGTTGGGAACCCGTGAGGAAAGACACCCATTGGATTCTCCCTTCCCCCATATCCATATTTATGCTAAGATACCAAAATGGGGGCTGTTGTCCTCACTAAATATGGGGAGCTGGAAATTGGTTCAGACTGACTTTTCTCAGAGCTCATATCAAAAGGCAATGGAGAGGGGCAGGACTGACTGCTGCTGCTGCTGCCCACCCTTCCCCCAATTCCCATTGCTGATGACTCAGCAGTTATCAAGCCTTGTACACCTTGCTAACTTGGCCCCAATGGGTAGGGTGGTGGGGAAGGGAGGGAAGAAGACCAAGGGGGCATCTGGGAGCAGCCCCAGTTAGAGATCAGCACTGCTCTTCTCCCCAGGCCACAATATGTCCTGTCACCAGCCACAGTATGCCCTGTCACCAGCCACAGTATGTCCTGTCACCAGCTACAGTATGTCCTATCACCTGCTGTACAAAGTGAGCCAGTCACCTACCACCTGCAGTCACTGAATAAGTCCCTGTGAGGTTCTGAAGCAGGCCCTCTGGAAGTGGCCCACACTGGTCACTGTCCTCAGCCTCTTTTTGTCCCTCAAGTCGACTCCACTGAGAAGCACCCAAATGACTCAGTAAACTTCATTGGCTCCCTATTACCTCAAATTGCCCATTGTCTCAGATATTGCATCAAAAACCGTTTAGGACCTGGTTCCAGCCCACCTTGCCAGCCTGTTACTCTGTGCCAGGCCTTATGTAGAAGGATGGAGGAAGAGGATTAGGGAGGGGGGAAGGAGGAGAAGGAGAAGGTGTGGCAAAAGAGGTAGTAAGGAGCTGTTTGTCCTTCATTCTGGAAGAGGACCATGACATCAGGAAGGTGATGCCATGACTTGCAAGTGAATTGGATTTAAGTGAGGCAGGGCGGTGCAAGGTCACCAGCCTCACTTTCTCCTCCAGAGCCATCTGTGTCTAGTGGCCAGATATTGATCACAAGCTCATAGTCCAGCTGGGGAGACAAGGCCACAGAGTGACCTCATAGGCCAAATCTCTGACTCCTTCTGAATCTTAGGTGAAGTTTGGACTGGAAATCCATCTTCAGGTCCCTGATGCAGTTGTCACTAGTCTCACAGACATCATTTGGATAAAATACCTGTCTGCATAATTTGGGGTCTGTTAGCCCTGTGTCTATAGAGAGATGAGACTTTAATGGCGTGGGGGCAAAGGGGAAACAAGCATTTATTAAGCCAGGCACTGTACTAAGAACTTTATAAATATTGTTTTGTTTCATCCTCACAACAGCCCTGTGAGGTAGGTGACATATTATCCTCATTTTATGGTTGAGGAAACTAAGACAGACAGAGGTTAATTGACTTGCCCAAAGTCACATAGCTAGTTGTAATGGTAATGAAATTTGTAATGGTAAGTATCTGAGGGCTGGATTTGAACTTAGGTTTTCCTGGTGCCTGGTCCAGCATTCCTTCGGCACTTGACAACCTTTTTGTCTCTAGATGGCAGGAAACAGTCTAGATACCCAGAGGCTCAGGACGCCCTGATAAGGGGTCTGGGGCTCAGCTGAAGGTGCCTGTCTTTTGTCTGCTTTTTGCTTCCATTTTTCCTTTATACTCATATATGGGATCAGACAAGAGTGTGAATGCTTTAAGGCCTCAGAATGAGGGATCATCATTGCTAGGGACAGGGACAGGCAGGAAAGACTCCCTCTTGAAGCTTGTCTTGAAATACTGGCAGTGTTTAGCTAGACAGAGGGGTAGAGAAGAGGGACCTCTGGCCCTCCCTGCTGAGTCTTTATGGAGACAGTTGACAGGATCTGTGTGATAAGGGGTCCTCCCTGATTCATGTGTCAGGAATAGCAGTCTCTACAACGCCTACTAAAATGTAAACAGAAACGAAAAATCCTAAGCTAAATACTTTGGGATGTATGATGAGTGAATTTGCTGCTCCAACCCCAAGAACAATTGAGAAAAAGCACCTCCATCCCATCTTTGCATAAATGAGACAGAAAATGCACCTCTCTCCCATTTTTGAAGGAGGTGGAGGACTATGGATGTGGAATCATGTTATCATGACGGCTAAGTTGGTTGCTTTTGCTAAGATGCTTTCTTTTCAATCTTTTTCATCCTTGTTAAAAGGAAAGGCTTCCTGAGTAGAGCACATGGAAGGAAATTTTTTTTTTTTAAGATGAAGGTGATATAAAAGACAAAATGTAAAAAGATTTTATTTTAAGTAAGTCACCAGGAACATTTCAGAGGCAACACGTTCCTGTCAGTACACAGAATAAGTGCTTAATAAACGATAGTTGACTGACTGATTGACTCAATCCGCCTTTCTCTTGTTCTCAGCTTGGGAGAGTGAGAATCGCCAAGCTCCCCAGCCCGTGCACCCTCTGGTCATTCCCTCACTCTTTGCTGCTGGAGGGGCAGGGGTGGAGGCGCAGCCGCAGATCTAAGCCCTGGTGTCTCATTCTTCTGCCTTGGTGACCCCAGGGCCATAAAAGGAGGAAATGGCCACCCGGGAGGGAGGAACCCAGGCTAAGACCCCCCATTTCCGCCCCTGTGTGTGTGTCTGGCGAGCCTACTGGGTGATCCAGCTATGGGGACTGGTCATTGGTCGGTCAGTCTCTTACTCTGTCTCCTTTTGTGTCCCCCAGACGGGATGGTGGTGTGCATGCTCCGCTTCCCTAAGCCCAGCTGGTACTGGGACACCGTGACCAAGATCTGCGTGTTCATCTTTGCCTTCGTGGTGCCCATCCTGGTCATCACCGTGTGCTACGGCCTGATGATTCTGCGCCTGCGGACCGTGCGCCTGCTCTCCGGCTCCAAGGAGAAGGACCGCAACCTGCGGCGCATCACCCGCATGGTGCTGGTGGTGGTGGCCGCCTTCATCGTCTGCTGGGCCCCCATCCACGTCTTCGTCATCGTCTGGACCCTCGTGGACATCGACAAGCGGAACCCGCTGGTGGTGGCCAGCCTGCACCTGTGCATCGCGCTGGGCTACACCAATAGCAGCCTCAACCCCGTGCTGTACGCCTTCTTGGACGAGAACTTCAAGCGCTGCTTCCGAGAGTTCTGCCGGCCCTTCCGCCGAGGGCCGCACCGCGAGCCCAGCAGCTTCAGCCGGGCCCGGGAGGCCACCATCCGCGAGCGCGTCTCCACCTGCTCTCCCTCAGACGGCCTCAGTAGGCCGGCCTGACTAGAGCTGGGCCCGGCCTCCAGGGCAGCCCCAGGGGCCGAGCTGCACTCGGAAGTGACCCAGGTCACCACTACGGAGTTCTAGGCTTGTGGTGGGTGGGGGTGGGAAGGGGGCTGCAGCACAGACCGGAGGGGGCTGGAGGACATACCGGGGTCTCGACCCTCTTTGTCTCCCACCCCGCCCCACCTCCATCCAGAAGAAACTCACGCCCAACTCCCGAGGAGGTCCAACACAATTGGGGTTTAGGGTGGGGTTTTTTTGAGACCCCAGGGGCTTTAGTTAATATTTCTCCTCCCCCCTGTTCTCTTAAAGCCCCCTCGCCCCCAAGACTTGGAATTTCCTGTAGTCAAGGAAAGGCTGGACTCCTTCTGGAGTCTATGAGAACTTCCCTGGAATTGCTAAGAACCTTAAACTGGGCAGGAGGTAGAAAGTAATGCCCCCCCACCCCCACCCCAGGTTCTACGTGTGGGACTTGGATGAGAGAGTCAGGGGTCTCATTTAGTGCAGGCTCATCTGTGAGGAAGCGGAGGGAATCATTTGTGGCATTATCCCTCTAAAGCTGGACTCTGGAAAAATCCTGTTCTTTCCTTCCCAGCCCTCCCCTCCATATAGCTGATGCCCCTTACTCATGGATTGGATTTTTCCAGAATCACAGAATGTCAGGGATGGAAAGGACCTCAGAAGTATCCAGTCCAGCCCTGACCTGAATAACAGTTTCTTTGGTGGCATGGTGCCCAACAAGTGGCCATCCAGCTTCTTCTTGAAGGCCTCCAATGAAGGATTATCTACCATCTCCTAAAGCAGCCCATTCCATTTGGGGACAGCCCTGGGCGGTATGACTTTTTCCCTGACCTCTAATCTAAATCTGCCTCTTTGTAACTTTTACCCAATGGATTGTTTTTTGAGGGTGGGGTGAGAGGGAAGGAGATTTGAGGGGAGACAGACAGATAGACTGACCTAGTTTGTCTCGGATTTCCCTTTGTTGTTGTTCTTGGGTTGTTTCAGTCCTGTCTCACTCTTCTTGACCCCATTTGGGGTTTTCTTGGCCAAGATACTGGACTGGTTTGCCATTTCCTTCTCTAACTCATTTTACAGATGAGGAAACTGAGGCAAAACAGGGTGAAGTGACTTGCCCAGGGCCACCCACCCAGTAAGTGTCTGAGGCCAGATTTGCATTCAGGTCTTCTTGACTCGAGGTTCAGCACTCTATCTGCTGTGCCACCCAATTGCCCCTTAGAACTCCCTGTCCCCTCCTTCTAGGCTTGTGAGATCAGAGAACTTTGTGCTGTGACCCACCCCATAGCATTTCTTTCCCTTCATCATTAAATTACTGATGGCAGGAAAGGTGGGGAAGGGAGGAGGAATGCCTGGAGTAGTGATTGTGGAGTATTTGATTTATTTTTTCTACATCTTAATGAAGGAAGTTTTAGATTTGCCCCTAACTCTTGCTACACGGCCCTAGGCAAGTTCCTTTTCCTTTTTGAGCTTTAGCTATCCTTTCACTAAAATGAGGGGTTGGGATTAGCTGATCCTTACATGTTCTAACGTTCACTTCTGTGATTCTTTCTCCAGAGAACAGAATCTCTTCCCAGATCCTCTCCTCCCCCTTCCTTGTTCTGCTTCTTCTCCCTTCAGTCATGCTAACTTGGGCTCCCATGTTGAATTGTCGAGCTGACATCCTTGTAAAAACAAATTTAATTTTCTTCCTTTTTTGGGACAAATTGAGGTAAATTGACATTTTTATCTCAAACAGAAAAAAAATGTGAACAATCCACTTCTCCTCTCCCCTTGACAGTCATTTCCGTGGAACAAAAGCCTTTTTCCCCTCTGTATCTATGGCGCTGTCACTCACCTTCGGGTGCTCAGGGGGCCAAGCACCCTGACTGGTGCAGAAAGGCATCAGCAGAGTGCCAGCAGAGTGGGAGGCAGGGCAGCCTGAGGGGCAGGGTGTTGGGGGAGACACTGGAGCTCTCTCACCCGCCCCTCCTTTCCATATGCTTCTCCCCCAAACCGCATCATTGTTTCTTGAGTGTAGAGAACAAGGGAACCTCAAAGACACACTCTGAACTAGACCATATGGCACCAGGGTCTCATCAGTGGTCACCTCCATGTATAATCTGACCAGCCTGGGCCATTTCCTTGGTCTCTTCTCTGTCTATAGAGAGACAAAACTAATAGCAACCCTAAACAGAGATCATCACTCTCCTTGGGATACATAGACAAGACAAACCTCCCGGAGCACTGAATCCTGTGGGATGAAACCCTAGGAATATGCTGAAACCATCTGACTGGCAATCCAATGTCACCGGGGTGGAAGGAATTTCTGAAGGGCTATGACTTTGCTCCAATCTGCTGCTTATAAATGGCACAGCTCAAAACTAAATAAATAAACAAATAAACAAACAGGTGAAAGGCCCCACCTTGCCTGAGGCAAATGGCCCGAGGCAAATGGCCAGTTTAACTGCTCACCAGCACCAGATGTGCCTCTGCTGCTGGCTTTTATATTGCTTCTCATTCATGCTATTATTCAACCAGAGGTAATTATTTATTGTGTGTGACTGGTCCTGGCTGCTCTTTCCAAGAGCTTGTACATGTGTATCTATTTTCTCCCTACTAACCACTCTCTTTCAATGTATGTGAATAAGTTCAGGCCTGACTCTCTTTGCCTTTGTGTGACTTTCTCCCCTCAAGCCACTAAGACTTGGTTAAGTCTCTAGGATTTTCTGTATATGGAGTTAATTCAGAAATTGCTGCCTAGGCCAGGAAACAGGTGGTGGAGTATAGAGTTAGTAAAGGTAATTGTGACACATTGGGCCACTGCCACCACCAATGAGGAGTTGTTGTGTCCACTGCTGGACTAATGGGCAGCAACTCCGGATCCTGTGTTAGAGCTTGGGATGGGCTGGCCACACTCCATAGCTATGGTTGTGCCCAGAGGAGCTGGAAGGGGCCCAGCTGCCTAGTGACTGAAACCCAAAACTGGAAGCTTCCTTCCTTCTGCTGATTATATCTCTTAATCTAGCCATTCATTAAGTTCACCAGGGAGTTATTATGCCTCTGACAGAAATAGCACGAGGCAGCTCACTTTTGGTGCATTTCACTCCAGACCCCTTCCTCTGAAGCATCTAGTGACATGATGGGCCTATCCCTGTATTGAGACGGGTGGGGGGGGGGGGGTAGGAGTGGAGAGAAAGGGAGAAGGGACAGAGACAGAAAGGAGAGGGAGAGACAGAAGGGGAAGGGGGGGAGAGACCTAGAGAGAAAGGGGAGATATAGAGGGGAAGAGAGGTGACAGAGACAGAAAGGGTGGAAGAGAAAGGAGAGAGGGGGAGAGAGAGAGGAGAGAAAGGGAAAGGGAGGACAGGAAGAGGAATGAGGAGAGAGAGGAGAGGGAGATGGAGTGAGAGAGAGGAAGAGAGAGAGAGAGAGACAGAGAGGGCAAGGAGGGAGAGAAAGAGGAGACATAGAGAGAGGGAGAGAGAAACTGGAAGGGAGAGAGGAGAGAGGGAGACAGAGAGGGATGAGAGAAAGAGGAGACAGAGAAAGGGAGAGGGAGGAGAGGAAGGAGGAAAGTTAGGAAGAGAGAGGAGAGAAGGATATGGGGGAAAAGAGAAACAAGAGAGGGAGAAAGAGACATGGTTCGTGAGTACATGTGTGCATGCATGTCTGTGTGTTTCACTTTGGAAATGAGTCTTTTATGTTCTCCAAAAGAGTGTGAACCCTTATCTACTAGTCTGTGCCTATGAATTGGAATAGGAAGGATCCAGGAGAACTAGGTTCAGATCTATTTGTGCTACCAGGAGAATTGTCTGCAGGCTAAGGGCACAGAATGCAATTTGGAGAATGCAGCATCATTTCCCTGGATTTTAGCAAAGCATTTGATAAAGTATCTCATTATTTTTGTGAAGAGAATGGAGATCTATGGATTGAGTGATAATATAGTTAGATGGATTCCAGTAATGAGTCTGGGGTTCAAAGAAAGGTAAAAGACAGTCCCTGTCCTCAAGGAACTCCCAATATAATACTCAAAGAGTGATTCTTAATTAGCCAGGGGGTTTACAGTGGGGAGTCTCAGGGATCTGGGTTTGGTTCTATGCCTGGATAAAGGTATAGATGATCTGTACATCAAGTCTGCCAGTGACACTGAGCTGGGGGTGGGGTGGGGATAGATCACATGTAATGACAAAGTCAGGATCCCAAAAAATCTTGACAAAATTTAATAAGGTGATGAAAAGTTTTAGAAAAAAAGTTCTCTCCAAGCTCACTATTAGGGAGGGATGGTGAGACAGCAGCTGTGGTGAGACAGATCTGAGGGTCTTAGTGGACCTCAGACTATCGAAGTCAGTGGTAGGAAGTCAGCCACAAAAGTTAATGAGATCCTGGGCTTCACTAAAACAAATGTAGCTTCCAGGAAAACTGAAGGTCATAATCCTACTGTCCTCTGTCCTCATCAAACCTCATCTGGAGCATTGTGTTCTCCTGGGTGCAGCTGAAGAAAAAAATTGAGAAGCTGGAGAGGGAGCAAAGAACAACCAGGGTGGTGAAGGGCCTTAGCTTCCTGTCCTATGTAGATGGATTGAAGGAGCTGGGTATGTTTATTTTAGAGGAGATTCATAGTTTATATCGTGTACTTGAGGGGCATGCTATCTGTCTTCAGGTATTTGAAGAGTTTTTATGTAGAGAAAGGATGTGACATTCTATTTGGCCCCAGAGGTTAGAACCAAGAGAAGCAGGTGAAGGATTTGAAGAGGCAACTTCTGATTTGATATGAGGGGGGAAAATAACATCAGAGTGGTACAGAAATGGACTGGATTGCCTTGAGGGGATGATGGGTTATCTCTCCTAGGAGAGGACAGGATCTCAGAAGGACGTTGCTAAGATTAAGGAAGACTAGGGAAGACTTTTACTTGAGCTGGGATTTTAGCTGAGTCTTGAAGCAAGCTAGGGAAACCAGGAGGCAGAGATAAGGTGGGAAAACCAGTGTCCTACCAATGCTAAGGAGTCCCATCTCTTAACACTCGGAGCTGGGAGATGGAGACTCTTCAAGGAGCCACAAGGAGGTCAGTGTCACTGGATTGCAAGCAGAGTATTTGGAAGGGAGTAAAACAGAAGATTGGAGAGGCAGTTATGGGCCAAGTTATGAAGGGCTTTGAATGCCAAACAGAGGATTTTATATTTGACCCTGGATTTATCAAGGAGCCACTGGAATTGATTGAATAGTGGGGGATGACATGGGGGTCTTTAGGAAGATTTACTTGAGAGCTAAGTCAAGTAGGACTGGAGGAGGGAAAGGCTTGAGGCAGGAAGGCCAGCCAGCAGGCTATTTCAATAGTGCAGGTGTGAGGTGATGACTTGTACCAGGGTGGTGACAGTGCCAGAGGAGGGAAGGGGGTATGTAAGAGAGATGTTACAAAGCTAGAAATGACAAGACTTGGCAACTGATTGGATCACTGTGGGGTAAGAGAAAGGAATCAAGGACAAATTCTGTGGGAGCCTGGGGGCCTGGAATGATCTTGGTCATTTCCTATTCTGAGACCCTTCCACCACCCAGTGAGAAAGGCTAGAGTCTGTGACTCAAGGGTGGGGGCAGGAGTGGTCCATCTCTTAAAGACACTGGCAACATAGACCAGAATCCCACACATACAAGAGAATAACTTTGACTTTGGGAAAGTTTACCAAGTCAACCCAAGTAGGCAAGTATAAATGACTCCTGTATAAATAATAGTACTGAGATTAAGAGTAAGGTCCATGTGACAGATTTCTGGAGGAGAAGCTCTTTTTCTTCAGCCTGTCCTTCTGATAACACACTTAAGAATTTGTTTATCTTTTGGAATCAGCCTCTAGACTGATCCTTACGGTCCCTGGTAACCTATCTGGGGTATGTTCTCTGAGTAGCTCTTTGTCAATATTTCTGTGTTATAGTTCTTGGGGAAGGTGGCTGGGCAAACATTCAGAAAGAGGGATGGATTTGGAATCAGAAAACCTGGCTTCAAATATTGGCTCTTGTGTGACCTATAACAATGGCCTTCATTTTTCAGGCCTCTAATGAGGGGGCTAGGTGTCATAATCTTGGTTTCCTTCTGGCTTTAAATCTTACAGCCTCTATCATCTCTGCCCCCTCTGAAGAGCCTGGTGCTAGACTCTAAGGAGGATGGGGATGGGAGGATGGATTCGAGGGTCTCTGTCCTGAGGATGCCTTTATTCCAGGTGGGAATAGAGAATCTGAATAAAGCACGGAAGAAAGCACGGTTAGTTACTAAGCAACACTGTAAATTGCTTTAGTATTTGCCCTAGTGAGTAAATCCAGAAGTGTACAAAGCCTTCCAGCAGGTGGGCTTAATGAGGGAGGGCTTCCTAGAAAGAGTGAATTCTGAGCTGTTTACTCCCTGAAGGATAGAAGGAACCTCTGGTTTGGTGCAGATGGGGTGTGGAGAGGCCTACAAATCAGCAAGAAATATTGTGCCCAGGAGTTGTGCATGTGGACTTGGCTGGAAGGGCCAGTAGATGTCAGAATGGGACTGAGCCAGGGTCAGGACTCCAGACCTAGGTTCTGGTTTTGGTACTGGCATGGCCACTATTAACTCACCCTGTGACCTTGGGGTAAGTGTCTTCCCTTCTCTGGGTACTCCTCTGTACAATGATGGATCTGGAAGAGATGAACTCAAGATGCCCTTTCTGTGTCTGCCTTTCCATGATTCTGTCTGTGTTTCAGAGTCCAAGGTGACATCTCAGTGAGATACCGAACAGGAAACTGGAAGACCTGAATTAAAATGGGAAAATCAGGTTCTGGGAGGGAAAGGACTTTTAGGGTTTGTTTCCTGGGCCTTTATTTCTCTAAGCACGCCAAACGTGATAGTTGTTTTTTTTTTTTTAATTAAAGCAAATCAAACATGTTTTTATGTACTAGATTAGCAGTGAGTTTACATTCATAGAGGGTGTATTGAAAAGCAGCATGCAGGAATGGTTAGAGAGTTAGCCTTGATGCCAGGATGACCTGAGTTCAGATCCTCCTCTGACACATACTGGCTGTGTGACCCTTGGCAAGTTACTTAGATTCTCAGGAACCTAGACAGATCCCTAGTACTATCTGGTCCCAGACTACTTGCTAGAGTGAGTGTCTTAATTTGGGAGTTCCCTATATCAATGATGTCACATCTCTAGTCCCTATCCTTAAAACAAACAAACAAACAAACAAAAGCAACAATCCAACCTCAACAACAAACATGCTATACCACATGGATTTCCATTGCCCTTTCTCTCAAAAAAATTGTCTTCCTCATCCCATCCCAGGAGTTTGTTTTTTTCATAGTTTTGCATTTTCTGGAGATTGTTACATCTCTATAGGGACTTGGAGATATAAATTTGAAACTCATCCCTAAGACATGATGATCCAAGGCTTGGGTAGAAATGAATAAATTTGTCAAGAGAGGGAACATAGAGAAACTCAGATTTATGGAATATTGGTTTGGAAAAGTCATTAGAATATGTATGTGAGGTGGGAGGAACCTTTGTTTTTTAGAAATATTTTATTTTTTCCTTGATTACATGTAAAAACAATTTTTGACATTTGTTTCTTAAAATTTAGTTTTAATATTTGTTTCTTAAACTCCCCTCTCAGTAGAAGGGAGGGAGAAAATGTGTAACTCAAGATTTTAAAAAAATGGTTATTACAATTATTTTACATGTAATTGGGGAATAATTAATGAAATAAATAAAAATAATATTAAAAAACTCCCCTCTCATTGAAAAAGCAAGCAATTTGACATAGGTTATACATGTGTAGTTATGCAAAACATATTTCCAAATTAGTTGTGTTGTGAAAGAAAACACAGACAAAAAAAAAACAACCAAGAAAAATAAGTAAAGTTAAAAAAAAAAAGTATGTTTCAACCTGCATCCAGACTTCATCAGTTCTTTCTCTGGAGGTGGGTAACATTTTTCACAATAAGTTCTTTGGAATTATTTAAAAAATTTTTTTTTCTCCTGCTTTTTGGAGGGGGGAAGGCAGGGCAGTTGGGGTTAAGTGACTTTCCCAAGTTCACATGGCTCATAAGTATTAAGTATCTGAGGTCAGATTTGAACTCAGGTTCTCCTGACTTCAGGGTTGGTGCTCTATTCACTGCACCACCTAGTCACCCAAGTTCTTTGGAATTATTCTGGAACCCTGTAGTACTGAGAATAGCTAAGTCATTCACAGAGGATCATCGTATAATATTGCTGTTACTCTGTACACTGCTCATTTCACTTTGCATCAGTTTATGTAAGTCTTTCCAGTTTTTTCTGAGAGCATCTTGCTCATCATTTCTTATAGCACAATAGTATTCCATCACAGTCATATACCACAACTTATTCAAACATTTCCCAGTTGATGGGCATCCCCTCAATTTCCAATTCTTTGCCACTACTAAATGAGCTGCTATAAATATTTTTGTACATATAAGTCTGTTTCATTTTTCTTTGATCTCACTGGTATTGTTGGGTCAAAGGGTATGCACAGTTTTATAGCCCTTTGGTCATAATTCCAAATTGCTCTCCAGAATGGTTGAATTAGTTCACAAGTCTACCAATAGAGCATTAGTGTCTCAATTTTCCTACATTCCAAGGAAGGGACCTTTCTAAGTTCTACATAGAATGTCAGATCTGGGAGTGGCCTTAGAATACAAACTGTCAGAGCTGGAAGGAGTCTTAGAACACAGAATTTCAGAACTGGGAGGTACATCAGACATAGATTGTCAGAACTGGGGGAGTCTTAGAATACAATGTCAGAACTGAGAGAGTGTATACATGCAATTTTAGAGCTGGAAAGGACCTTAGAAATCATAGAATCCAGTGAAGGGGGATGGTAAGGAGGTTTTATTTTTTTAGATTAAATTCAGAGGTAAAGAGATGAAGTGTCTTAGCTAGGACTGACTGTTCCAGGCCTAGCTGAGATAAATGGGAATGTTTATATTGGAAAAGAGTAGGTGGTGTGAGAATAGAAAGGGATCATAGGATAGCTGTCTTCCCATAGCTGACTCATTCTTTCTGACTTTAGGGCAAAACCAGGAAAAAAGGATGGACTTCTAAGGAAGGTCCTTTTCAACTATAGAATCTTATGAAGTTGCAGAGGCAGATTTTGACTCCAAAGAGAAAGAACTAACAACTGGTCAGTCAATTAGTCAACAAATATTTATCAAACATCTATTATGTGGCAGGCACTGTGTTAAGAGATAGTCCCTGTCCTCAAGGAGCATACAGTCTAATGGAGGAGACAAGTAAACAACTGTGTACAAACAAGCCACACACAGGAAAAACAGGAAATAATTAAAAGAGGGAAGGGACTAGAATTAAGAGGGATTGGGGAAGATTTCCTGTAGAAGGTAAGATTTTATTTGGAACTTATAGGAAGCCAATAGGCAGAGATGAAAAGACAAGGCATTTCAGGACTAAGGGATGGCCAGAGAAAATACCCAGGACCAACAGATGGAGGGTCTTGTTCTTATTCATGGAGCAGCCAGGAGGCCAGTGTCACTGGATAACTGGAAGAACATGTCAGGGAATAAGTTGTAAGGAAGACTGGAAAGGCAGGAGGAGTCTAGAGCTTCAAATGCCAAATGGGATTTTGTATTTGGAGGTGATTTGGAGTTTGGTGTGTGTGTGTGTGTGTGTGTGTGTGTGTGTGTGTGTGTGTGATGATCAGATCTGCACTTTAAGAAAATGACTTTAATGGCTAAATGGAAGAAGGACTGGAGTGCAGAGAGACCTGAGGCAGGCAGACCCACCAGCAGCTATTGCAATAGTCTAGGAGTAAGGGGATGAGGGTTTGTGCCAGGGTGGGGGCAGGGTCAGAGGAGAGGAGGGAGTATATTGGAGAGATAGGGGAAAAGCAAAATAGACAGGCCTTGGATATGGGGGGTGAGAGAGAGTGAGGAATCCAGGAGGACTCCTAGGTTGGGAGCCTGAGGGACTGTCATGGGGAAGTTAATATT
Organism: Gymnobelideus leadbeateri; assembly: GCA_011680675.1. Lineage (NCBI taxonomy): Eukaryota > Metazoa > Chordata > Mammalia > Diprotodontia > Petauridae > Gymnobelideus > Gymnobelideus leadbeateri. The sequence goes on from WOXC01004362.1 coordinate 707,998, forward strand.
GGAGGTACATCAGGACATAGAATGTCAGAACTGGGGGAGTCTTAGAATACAATGTCAGAACTGAGAGAGTGTATACATGCAATTTTAGAGCTGGAAAGGACCTTAGAAATCATAGAATCCAATGAAGGGGGATGGTAAGGAGGTTTTATTTTTTAGGGGAAAAGATGGGACATGTTGAGTTTAAGATGTCTACTGGACATCCAGTTGAAGACGTCTGAAAGGTAGTTGGAGATGTGAGGTCCCCAGAGAGGTTAGAGTTAGGCAGATTTGAGAATCATCAGTACAGAGATGGTAATTGGTCTTTGGGAAGTGATGAGATCACCTCATGAAGTAGGATGGAGGGAAAAGAGAAGAGGACCCAGGACACCTGTGGTTAGAGGTTATGATCTGGAGGAGGATTCAGCAAAGGAGACAGAAAAGGAGCAGTCAGATAGGTAGAGGGGGGAGAATCAGGAGAGAGAAAACCTAGAGAAAAGAGAATCACAAGGAGCAAAGAGTGACCAACAAGGTTAAAGGCTGCAAGGAGGTCAAGGAGAATAAGCATTGGATAAAAGACCATTTGGAGCTGTCCAAGAGTAAGGAATCCTTCGCTTTGGGAGATGGTGAGTTCCCTGTCATTGTTGGAAGTCTTTCAGCAGGGGCTGGAGCAGTACAGACAGGAATCTTGCTTAGACTCAGGTCAGATTTGACGACCTCTGAAGTCCCCTGCAATCCCAAGGTTCTATAACTAGCTCACTGCTTGACTTTATGCTAATTAGACCCCCTGCATCAGCTTCCTCAGCTGTAATAATAAACATTTCCATAGCACATTCAGATTTACGAAGTGCTTTACAAATAACTGTCCCATTTTATCCTCACAACAACCCTTGAAGATAAGTTCTATTATTATCCCCATTATATAGATGAGGAAACAGGCAGACGATATATGAAAGTGGGCATCTCAGGTGCTCAGGGACCCACAACTAGTAAGTGTCTGGGTCAAATTTGAACTCAGATCCTCCCTACTGCAGGTTCAGCACAATATTCACTGTGCCATCCAGCTTCCTCTTTTAGGTAAAGAATGGAAAAGGTAAATGAGGTAATTTCTGAAGATTTCTGCCAGCTCCAAACTTGTAGGAAAAGAGGAGTGACTCTTCGGCTACCCATCCTTCTGCTCCCCCAGTCTCTGAGGTCTATAGGAGAAAGGAATCAGCGCATTTCTGAAGGGAGGAGGGGGAGAGAAGGGTGCCCTTTACAAAAATAGGCTTGGCGGTCTGAAGTTTAAACTTTTATTACAGAAACAAGGTGATATCAGAGCCAAGCCCTAGAGGGTTCTTTTAGGGGGTTAAAAAAAGTTGAAGGATGTATAAAAGCATATTGATTGGGTGGTGAGGGGCTGGGGGGTGGGGTCTTCCCTAAGCCCTAGCCTGGAAACCAAAAGCAGGCTGCTTCAGGTCAGCTGCCTCCTATAAAGAAAAGGGGAGGCTATTACTTCATAGGGTGATTACCTGTATATTGGCTCTTTACTCCCGCCTCCCTCCTTTGTAATGCTGTCAAGTCGGCTTCTGAATCCCGAGGCAAACATTCCCATCATGCAGCTGATTTGGGACTCTTGTTGTCTCTCCTCTGGACAATGAATTAGTCCTTGGGCACTGCGAGTCAGTATTACTGATGGAGACCCATTGACAAAAATAAGGCTAGCATGCACCCTGACTTCCAGCAGGTACAGGTCTTGGACTGTCCTGTGTTTGGAATCCTCTGTACCCTTTTGTGCAGGGAAATCATGCCTCTCTCTCTGGGCTCTGATCCCAATTCTTAATGTGCTAACAATCCCTAAATAGGGTGAGAGCATCCTTCTGTTTTGTCCTTGGGTTTTGTAAGCTGGACGAGTTTAATTTTAATAAATGACTCTTGGTGAAGTATGTGTCTCCCGTCTGGTTTATGTATGACTTCCTGTGAGGGCACAGAGCTGTGTGGGTTCCACCATTGCCACAGTGTGGGAGGATGGGAGGGGGGCAGTCTGAACAAGAAAGTTAGTTCAATCTCATTATCAGTAATATCCTTCAAGGGACTGAACTTTTAAAATCAGGACTTTAGAAAAAGGGGACAACTCTGGATCTCCCCAAATCATTGCTTATTAACAATAATTTCTCTCATCTCTGTCTGTCTCTGTCTCTGTCTCTCCACTTCTCCTGTATCTCCTAAGTTTTTTTCTAGGGGAGTGTCCTGGGGTTGATGGATGCCTCTCAGGCTGGAAGGGAGTGGTGATAATCTTCAGGTGGAAGGGTTACTAATCTCCTGCCCCCAGCTCAGGCTCCAGAGCTGCTGACTTAAAGATATTTCTCTACCCAGGACAAAAAAGAATTCTGTTATTCCCGGTAAAATGAAAGTTTCTCTAGGTCTTGGGACCTATTTTTTCTCTACTGGAGTGGAAGCATGCAGACTGACTGAACTGGAGCTGGGCCTATATAGGTCCTTCCCTGAAGGTCTCTCAAAGTAAAGCTGGGCATGTCTGTAAAGAAGGTACAAAAGTTAAGCACTCAGGGGCGGCTAGGTGGCGCAGTGAGTAGAGTGTCAGCCCTGGAGTCAGAAGGTCCTGAGTTCAGATCTGACCTCAGACAACCCACACACAAACAAAAACCTAGCCCCTTGGGCAAGTTGCTTAACCCCAATTGCCCTCCAAAAAAAATTTACGCACTCAGTCAAAGACTGCCTTTGCAATCAGAGATTTGAGAGGCAGGGAGAACAACTTAATCTGAAGGAAAAGCAATAAATTATCATCATCCAAGGGTAGTCTGGAGCAGCTAGGTGGGGCAGTAGACAGAGTCCAGACCTGAAATCTGGAAGACTCATCTCCCTGAGTTCAAAATCTGGCCTCAGACACTTAACTAATGTGTGACTCTGGGCAAATCATTTCACCCTGTTTGCCTCAGTTTCCTCATCTGTAAAATGAGTAGGAAAAAGAAATGGCAAACCACTCCAGTATCTTTTCCAAGAAAAAACCTAAATGGGGTCACAAAGAGTCTGACAATACTGCAAAACAAGTCAACAACAGATAGATTGTTTTAGGGAAAGCACTGGGCTAGGTGTTGGAAGACCTAAGTTCTAACTCTGGTTCCCAAAGGGCAGGATGATGAGGGCTTTGTCTGTGGCCCCAGAGGAGGAAAGAATGGCAAGGTCAATTTAGAGGGTAGTACCAACACTTTCGATCCTAGTTAGCATAGTTAGTAAGAATAAATAGTTAAAATAGGAAGTTACAGATGGCGGTGAGGGGAGGTCTTCCCCAACCCTGCCCTCCTCCCTTTTGCCAATCTTAGCCTCCCTAGCTGGCATCCTTGCTGGCATCATGGCTGTCTCCCTACCCCTGGGGCAGCCTCTTGCCCCTCTCACTAAGGGATCCCTTTGTGGACTTGTTCTGGATACTCTGGATGGGTTCTGTCACTGAATCACTGTCTGGCCTTGACTTCCATAAGTGCGTGGGAGCTGGCTCCTACCAGCTTTCCAACTGTTTAATTTTTAGTATGAGCATTTGCACCTCGGAAATGAGCAAATGCTACAAATCAGAGCCTAATTTATTGCTTTGTTGATTGTCTAGACTGGAGAAAGAGATGGAGAAAATGTTAATATCATAGTAAATGTGGAATTAGGTCCTGCTTACTTTTTTTTTTTTAAAGCAATTGGGGTTAAGTAACTTGTTCAAGGTTACACGGCTAGTCATTATTTATGTGTGGGTGCTCATTTTCTGAGGCTGGATTCGATCCCGGGGTCATCCCAACTCCGAGGCCGGCACTCTTACTCACTGCGCCACCTAGCCGCCCCCCCTGCTTACATTTTTGAAGAGCTGGTTGTTAAACATTTATCAGCAGACCCTTGCTTACTTCCGCTGTCTCTAGGTGACAATATCCACTTCTGTTAAATAAGGAGATTGAACTAGATTATCTCTTCAACCAATTAAAAACAAACACAAACAAACACCACCCCCACCACCCCCTCACTTTAAAGTAGGAAGCCAGAGGAAGGATCAAGGCCCTGATTAGTAAAGCCCCTTGCCCTTTAGAGGTTCCATGCTGGGAGGGCCATGAAAGCTATGACTGGGGGCCTTGAGGAGTGAATGTCTTTGTGGTCACACAGGGCAACATTTTCCTTCTTCTTCTCACTCTGCTGTTCTCTCCTTGCCAAAATCTGCTCTAAGGAAAGGATCCAACACTCATACACAGTGAAGTATTAATAACTCAGAACAGCTAAAGAGGCTACCTTTGCTGGAAGGAAGGATTTTCCACTCTAATGGGAATCAAACTTGTAAGCTAAAGAACAAGTCAGAATTTTAGGCACACCCTGTACTGTGTTGTACTAAATACCAACATCCCTAAATATAAACTCTGCTCACCAAATAATCTTGGTTACAGAGGACTAGAGGGTTCTCTTGGCAAAGGTATTGGAGTACTTTGCCATTTACTTCTCTAGGTCAGTGGAAGCTCTGGGTTGGCCCTGTCACTGAATTGCTTATCTGACCTTGACTTCCATACTTGAAGGAAATTGAAGCAAACAGGGTTAAGTGACTTGCCCAGGGTCGCACAGCTAGGAAATGTCTGAGACCGGATTTCAACTCAGGAAGATGCATCTTCCTGACTCTAGGCCTGGCTCTATCCAGTGTGCCACCTAATTGGCCATATTTTGTAAAACATAGCCAATCTGGGTGGCTAGGTGGTGCAGTGAGTAAGACCACTGGCCCCAGAGTCAGGCGGACCTGGGATTGTTCAGACCTCAGATACTTAACACCCACACAAAAAAACTGGCAGTGTAACCTTGGGCAACCTACTTAACCCCAATTGCTTTAAAAAAAAAACAAAACCACAGCCAATCTTAATTAACTATACTTACTTGCTGGGGTGGTGGTGATAGTTGTTGTTGTGTTTGTCCCATGGCATCAGGGAAATGATGATATGACTTACAGCTGGCTTTGATATGAGTTAAAGGATAAAGTGCTGCTTCTGAAGTCATCTTCCGGAGTTCAAATCTGGCCTCAGATACTTACTAGCTGGGTGAACTTAAAAGCAAAGATGGTGGTGGTTGGTGGTAGTAATGGTGGTATAGGGGAGGAGGTAATCATTGGGGAGTTGGCATGCCATAATCCATAGAGCACTGGACCTGGACTCAGGAAGATCTATGTTCAAATTCTGCCTTTGACACTTCCTGGCTGTGTGAACCTAGGCAAGTCACTTAACCTCTCTGACCCTCAGTGTCCTCATCTATAAAATGGGGCTAATAATAACACTTATTTTACAAGGTTTTTTTGAAGATCGAGATAACATGTTTGTAAAGAGCTTTGCAAACTTTAAAGTGCTATGTAAATGTTACCTGTAATTATTATTGGAAAGTGACAGTGATGTTTAAAAAGTCATCAATAAACTATTTATCATAAAGTAATATTATACCCTCAAGATGGGATTTATTTGTTTTTATAAGCATTCATTATTTCTCTCCCACCGATCTCCCCAACTGAACAATTAAAAAACAAAGAAAAACAAAACCCTCATAACAAACATGCATAGTTCAGCCAAACAAATTCCCATATTGGCCAGGTCCAAAAATATCAATCACATTCTGGATTTTAAGTACACCACCTCTCTGTCAGGAGGCAGGTAGGATGATTCATCGTCAGTCCTCTGGGGTCAGGGCTTTCCATTGCATTAATCAGAATTCTAAAGTCTTTCAAAGTTGTTTTTCTCTATAACATTGCCAAGGAAAAAAAACTTAACCTTTTTTTTCCCCTCTATAATATTATTGAGGGTAGCAAGGTGGTGTAGTGGATAGCATTCTGGGCCTGGAATTAGGAAGAACCATCTTTGTAAATTCAAATCCAGCCTCAGACACTTACTATCTGTGTGACCCTGGGCAAGTCACTTCACCCTGTTTGCCTCAGTTTCCTCATCTGTTAAATGAACTGAAGAAGGAAATGGTGAACCCTCTAGTGTCTTTGCCAAGAAAACCTCAAATGGGGTCATGAAGGATTGGACTCAACAACAACAACAGCAACAAAATAATATTGTTGTCGTATACATTATTCTAATTCCTCTCACTTTACTTAATGTCAGTTCACAGAGGTCTTCTCAGTTTCCTGTGAAAATATCCATTTTGTCATTTCTTATAGCATAGTAATATTTCATTACATCCACATATCATCATTCCTTTAGATATTCTCCATATGATGGGCACTCCCACAGTTTCCGTTTTTTCACTACTACAAAAACATTTTTGTGCATTTAGGCCCTTCTCTTTCTTTCATATCTTTGGAGTATAGGCCTAGTCCTGGTATAATTGGGTCAAAGATTATGCACAGTTCAGAAACTTTTTTTTGCTTTTGCTTTTTTTTTTTTTTTTGGAGGGCTATTGGGGTTAAGTAACTTGCCCAAGGTCACAGGGCTAGGTTTTTGTTTGTGTGTGTTAAGTGTCTGAGGCCAGATCCAAACTCAGGTCCTTCTGACTCCAGGGCCGGCACTCTCTACTCACTGCGCCACCTAGCCACCCCCAAGAAACTTTTGGGGGCTAGCTCCAAATGGCTTTCCACAGTGACTATACCAAGTCACTCCTTCAACTAGAGTTTATTAATCACCTACAATGTTCTAAGCACTGTGCCAAGCCCTACCAAGAGAGAACATGGGTATCTGTTTTCCCACAGCCCCTCCAATATTTGTCATTTTCCTCTTTTGTTATCTTTGCCATCAAATATCAACCCATTTCTCTAATTATTAGTGATTCAGAGCATTTAAAAAAATATAATCACCAACAGTTTGGATTTTGACCACTTAGGATGGGATTTCTTTGAAAGGAGAAAAACTATATTGGTGTGCACCAAAGCATATATCATTCATTACTGGCTGCTAGCAGGATTCATAAAAGCCATTGGAGGAAATATTTATAGCAGCACTTTTCGTGGTGGCAGATCACTAGGAACAAAGTAAATGCCGATCGATTGGAGGAATGGCCAAACCGTGATACATGAATATAATGGAATATTACTGTGCTGTAGAAATGACAAATGTGATGGTTGCTGAGCATTTTGTCGGATGTGAACTGGTGCAGAGGGAAGGAAGCAGAGCCAAGAAAACAAGAGACCCCAGGTCTATAGCAATGTGAATGGAAAGAACAACCCTATACAAAAAAACTGAAACCAAATGATGTGGGGAAATTTTCAAGAACAAGTTTGAACCTTGTTAACCCCCTATTAACCCTTCCACCCACCCACTCCATTTTTTTTTGTAGGAAGGAAAGCAGGGCTATTGGGGTTAAGTGACTTGCCCAAGGTCACATGGCTAGTAAGTGTTAAGTGTCTGAGGTTGACTCCAGGGCTGGTGCTCCATTCACTGCACCACCTAGCTGCCCCCCCTCACTCCCTTCTTAAAATAGATCAAAGCTATATCTCTGATATATAAAGAAGAGAGATGAGAAGATGCCTCCCCCTACCCAACTTCTTTATAGAGGTAAGGAGTCTGTGGGTTTGTAATATTGCATAGATTGTCAGATTTTTCTATGTATTTATTCAGATTTACTGATTTTTTCTCTCCTTTTCCTTTAAAAATATCATCATAGGGGATGGCTTTCTAGGAGGGGGAGAGATACAGTGGAAAATTTATGGGATATAAAAACAAAAGATAAACTCAAATTTAATAATGATTTTTTTAATTTAAAGGGGACAAAGGGAGGGACCATGACTTATATTCATCCCATTATAATACTTTTTTGAAAGAAGGTTGGTTCTCCCAAGTGCCCAGGCCATCCCAGCCCTAAGTGGTTTTTCTGGCTGGGGTCAGCTGGGGTTTGGTCCCTAGCTAGGCTATGCTCTTCGCCTTAAAGAGCTTTAGCTCCCTTGGAAGATGGATTGCCAAGGAAATATTTTCTGTATCCTGCTGCCTCCTACACTCGGCCCCTCCTTTCCCTCAGTAGCCAGACCTTGACTGCTCCTAATCAGATCCTATTAGAGGAAATTAGCCTCCCTTGGGTTCTGGGGCCTCCTCTCTCTCCCAGTTTCCAGATGTCACCTCCCTCATGCCAGGGCTGCCTGCCCAGAACAGATGCCCAGATCCTAGTCTCTGCCTCCTGCTTAAGACCAGAGAGCTGGGGTGACTCACTGATGGTAGGAGCATCCCTCCCCCATCCTTCTCCCTTCCTTCTTCAGCAAGGCCTTTAGTGGACTCAGCCCTGGGGAAGAGGGTGGTCTGGCATCAGGTCACCCACAGCGCTCTCCATGGTCATCCTAAAGGGAGGGTAAGCAGAACCAGAGGAGAGATTCACCTCCCCCTTACCCCTACCCCAACTCCCTGGCAAGGATATTAAAGTGCTTTTAAGCCAAAGTACATAGGTGAGACAGAGCAGGGGGAAGGAGGGAAGGATTGGGAAAAATCTTACTCATCTTTGTGGGAAGATAAGGGAAGGGAAGGGAAGAGAATATTCATTTGTTAAGCACTACTGGGACTCTACTCATGGACATCACCAGATGATTAATATAGAAATAAGATTGATTACATACTTTACAGCCAAAGGTGGAGAAGCTCTATCTAGTCAGTTATAACAAGCTCCAGAGCTGACCACGGCTCAGATCATGAGCTTCTTATTGCAAAATTCAGACAAATTGAAGAAAGGCAGGAAAGCCACCAGACCACATAGGTATGATCTAAATAACATGCCTTATGAACATGAAGTGGAGGTGATGCATAGTTTTAAGAGATTAGATCTGGGAGATAGAGTGCCTGAAGAGCTATGGATGGAAGTTTGCAATATTGTACAGAAGGCAGCAACAAAAAACATTCCAAAGAAAAAGAAGAGCAAGAAAGCAAAATGATGTCTGATGAGGTTTCTAAATGAGAAAAGAAAGAAAATGAAAGGGAAAGAAGGGAAAGCTAGACCCAGCTAAAGGCAGAATTCCAGAGAATAGCTAGGAGAGAGAAGGTTTCCTTAAACAAGAAATGCAAAGAAATAGAAGAAAATAACAGAACAGGAAAGACTAGGGATCTCTTCAAGAAAATTGCAGATAGCAAGGAAATATTTCATGCAAAAATGGACCTGATAAAAGACAAAAATGGTTGGTTGTTGTCCTTCATGCTCAAAGAGGACCAAAATGAAATCACTATGTTGAGGGTCAAGGTTCAGTGTTTCCAACTGTAACTGATCAGACCATTAAAAGCTTGGGAGGCTCTGCTATGGGACAGGCACAAATCGTCCATATAAGCATTTGGAGTGGCAATGTCTCTAAATTTGAGTATCTCATGTTTCTTTTGAGCTGCTGCAATTCTGCTTTGCTCATGGAGCACAGTGCCTTCTTTGATATGGGCATGCCATGCTGGGCAGTCCTGTGCCAAGTGTCTCCCATGTCTCACAATAAATCCCAGAGTTCTTCAGAGAGACCTTGAGAATGTCCTTTTTCTGACCTCTGTGTGAGTGCTTGTCTTGTGGAAGTTCTCCATAAAATAGTCTTTAAGGCAAGGGTATGTTTAGCATCTAAACAACATGACCAGTCCATTGGAATTGAACTCTCTGCAGTAAAGTCTGCAGTTCATCTAGAGAAAGGACTCAGTGTTTTGTACTTTATCCTGCCAGGTGATCTTCAGAATCTCTGTAAGACAATTCAAATGGACGTGATTCAGTTTTCTGGCATGGTGCTGGTATACCGTCCAGGTTTCACAAGCATGCAACAATGAGCTCAGCACAGCTCTGCGAACCTTCACTTTGGTAGGCAGCCTAACTAACACCTCTTCTCTCCATACTCTCCTTCAGAGACTCCAAAACACTGAACTAGCTCTGGCAATCCCTGGCAAGTATATTGCCAAGGTAAGTGAACTTATCCACAGCATTCAAAATTACTCCATTTGCTGGAACCAATGGCTCCATATATGGATGGCATGGTACTAGCTGGTGGAGAACTTCTGTTTTCTTGGTGTTAATTGTCAGGCCAAAGTTGGCACAAGTAGCAGAGAATCGATCCAGATTCTACTGCCTTGCAGCCTCAGAGGCTGTATTCAGTGTGCAATATCTTCAAACAAAAATTTGTTCACCAACTTTCTCCACTTTAGTCTAGGCTTGAAGCCAAGTGTGGTAGCTGACCTTGATGCTGTTTCATCCTTGTTGAAGGTGTTTGACAACATAACAGAAAATATCATACTAAAAAGCATGGGAGCAAGCAAAACACACAGCCCTCCTTCACTCCACTGGTGACTGGGAAAGCTCGAGAGCATCATCCATTACCTAGAACCCTGGGCAAACATGCTGTCATGAAATTGATGTACAACACTGATGAACTTCTATGGGCAACCAAATTCTACCATAATGTTCCACAAGCCCTCAGGAGAGATAGTATCAAAGGCCTTGGTCAAGATCAATGAAAGTTATATATAGCCTTCTGTTCTGCTCCTGGCATTCTCCTGAAGTTGTCAGGCAGCAAACACCCTAACAACCATTCCCTGAGGAATGAAGCCACACTAGCTGTCAGATAGAGAACCATCTGCCAGGTGAAGGATCAGCCTATTAAAGAGGACTCTGTCAAAAATCTTGCTGGCAATGACTAAGAGAGAGACCCTTTTGTTATTTTCACAGGACAACCTATTTCCTTTTCCTTTATAGACAATGGAGGTATCCTTGAAGTCCTGGAGGATAACCTTCCCTTGCTATGTAACCTGGAAAATTTCAGTCAGCTTTTATATGAGCAATGGATCCCCTGCTTTCTAAATCTCAGCTGGAATAGGATCAGCACTAGGTATTTTGCCATATGAGAGGAGCCTAATGTCATTCAAAATCTCTTCTTCTGTTGGAAGTTTGGCTACAAAGGGATTGACTTCAACCTGAGGTAAATAGTCCCTAGTTTCAGCTTTGGTTGTTGATGGTCTGTTGAGAACACTGTGGAAGTATTCAGTCCATCTTTCCAGAATCATGTCTTTACCACTAATCAATGTGACACTCAGTACTGAGTAGGTGAGATGCACCACAGATCTTTGGCTTATAAATGATCTTCAAGGCATCATAATCTGGCCCAGATGAGTAAATACATTGCTATACACCAAATCTCTGAAAGCTGCCCACTCCTTTTCTGCTCCAATGTTGCCAACAGGGTGTTGGTTCCATTTCCCCTCCACATTAGCAACAAATTGATGCAAACAGAAACTCTCCAATCTATTGCCAGTAAGACTTCTGGTGGTCCTCTTGCTTTGGAGCCACTACTTTTGTGGAATGTGAATGTTTAGCTTGGAGAAGAGAAGATGAATATATACTCAGTCCAGCACTCTGTGCCACACATTGACTTCTTCACTCTCATATCCTGTTTATGCCTTCCCCTTACAATGACATAGTCTATTAAATGTCAATGTTTGTGAGGGCACATCCATGAAGTTTTATTCTGTTTAGGTAAACAGAGGACAGTGTTCATGATGAGAATATCATGAGAAGCACAAGTCTTCAGTAATAAGTGATCATTGATGTTGCTATTTCTGATTCCATTCCTTGCAAGAATTCCCTGCCATGTCTGATAATCTGTGCCTACTGAGAGAAATTGTTGTTTATTAATGTCCAAATATTAAATTAGGATTAGGCTTTTTCTGTTACCTCATTCAGGGACCAGCCCCTGTATGTCAGGTACTTTCTGAAGAACATTACTGATTGATTAGATTGCCCAAATCCTCTGGGAACATGCTCCTCAATCTTGGGCTAGACCCTGCCCAACTAGGAGATTTTTCTTCTGTTTAGAGTGTAAACAGAATCTAATTCAGGTGAATTTCAGCCTCAAAGCACTAAGCCTATGTCTTTGTTCCCCTTCATTGGAGTTTAGGGTAATCCAGTTCATGAAGGAGAAAACCAACCAGAGTGGTCTAGGTAGAGAAGGATTCCTTTGTCCAGATTGCTGGAGGCAGCTGAGTCTCATGATCAAACCATGTTCTTAGCAGGAGAAACCAAAGGCTTTCATCTCACCTCCTTGTTTCAAAGTTCAACCTCTCATCAATTTCACCAAGGAGGGTTGATTTTTACCTGTCAGGGGTACCCCCTTTTCCAAAGGTATTTAAGCATTCGTTGATCTCCACGGTTTTGCCTTTGTTAACCAAGAAAGACCACTGATCATCAATTTATTGATTATCAACTAGCCTAATTAATAAATTGATTATTAATTACCCAGAAACTCTGTCTCTAAGGCTGTTCACTAATATCACTACTCCGGCATTAAAATCACCCAGGATTACAAACCTGTCCTCTTTCAGCACATTGATGGTGAGAGTCTCCAGATCTACATAAAATTTTTCTTTGACTTCATCAAAGTTCATCACAGTGGGAGCACAGGCATTGATGATGGTGGCATGTTGCTTTCCTGCAAGTGGCAGTGACATTGTCATGAATCTGTCATTCACTCCTTTTAGGAGGCATACAAGCTTGTTGACTCAATTAGTTTTGATTGAAAACATAAACCAGTTTCACAATGCTTCCAATCACTGTGGCCACTCTAGAAAAACACAAACCCAGCTCTGATTTTGCTATGTTGCCAGCCTGGTTTTACTGAGGACTGCTATTTGGATGCAATGCTTGCTGAGTTCTCTTACATTAAGAGCTCTTTTAGGTTCATCTTTCAGGTCTACTAGATTACGTATTGTCCATAAGTATGCATACATTCCATGTACCAATGGTGAGTGGGATCATCTTAACAAAAGTTTTTGTACATTTTTTTTTTTGGTGTGTTTTGACTACAGAGTAGACTTACCTGGCCATGGTAAGCAGACCAGGGTTACATTAGCTGAAGCAGACACTTTTCAGGGCACCTTTTCTAGCCCCTTCCTCATACCAGGAGGTGAGGAGTGCGGTCCTTCAAAGAGGCTGCTCAATCACCCAGGGGGCTGCCAAACCCCACTGCTGCATCATTCTCCTTAGAAGATAACCCTCTGGCTTGGGTTGCCTCTGTGCAGGGTTGTGACTATATTTCCTAGTGTATCTGCCCTTGCTGCTTATCACTTACCAATTGCCACAGGATTTTGCAGGAGGCAAAAATGGAAAATGGTATGGAGGGCATTTTTTGACTTACACGTGAGCCAGATTTAAGTGAGGCAGAGTTTCTTGAAGTCATGGATCTCATTCCCTCTTCCAGAGTCACTGGAGTCCAGTGGCAAGACAAAAATCAAGACAGCTGGGCCAGGATGCAGTGGATGACCGTTATCTTCAATGTAAAACCGAGCTCTAAGCAAGCTCTCTCTGCTTCCGACACTGTCATGGCCCATTGAAACAAATTGTTCACACCCACTCATTCTGGCAGGAGTCTTCATGTGTGTGGGGTAGACACCCCTGTAGTTCACCAACAGGTTTGAGACCTGTCAGTTACTCTCAACTTGTTTTAGTCCATCTGCTGAGATGGTTTACTGGAGTATGACTGCTGTATATGCCACAACTTCTTGGAGTCACAGGTGAGAGTTGGGTGACAGGTAGACACCAAAAGTGGACAGTACCCCTGAAGAAGGCTCAGAAGCTCTTGCTCGAGAGCAGCTAGTCTTCCCTGAACACACCCTAGAAACCAACAAAAATGGTAGGCACTTAACAGAAGCAGAAGAGATTAAGAAAAGGTGGCCAGAATACACAGAAGAACCATCCAAGAAGGATTTTAACATCACCAATAACTGTGACAATGTGATTACTGATCTAGAGCCAGATATATTAGAGAATGAATTCAAATGGTCCTTAGGAAGCACAACTAACAATAAGGCTGGTGGAGATGATGGCATTCCCGTTGAGTTATTTAAAATCCTAAAAAATGATGCTGGTAAAGTGCTGCACTCAATACAACAGCAAATTTGGAAAACCCAACAGTAGCCACTGGATTAGAAAAGATCAGTTTACATCTCAATCCTAAAGAAGGACAATGCCAAGCATCAAATTAACAAACAATTATACCCATTTTATATGCCAGCAAGATTATGCTCAAGATGCAAGCTAGGCTTCAGTAATGTATGAACCAAGAATCACCAGAAGAGCAAGCTGGTTTTTGAAGAGGCAGACACACTAGAGAACAGATTGCCAATATTCACTGGATTATGGAGAAAGCAAAGGAGTTCCAGAAAAACATCTACTTTTGCTTCATTATCTACATTAAAGCCTTTTACTGCATGGATCATAACAAAATGTAGCAAGTCCTCCAAGAGATAGGGGTACCAGATCATCTTACTCATCTCCTGAGGAACCAAATGTGGGTCAAGAAGCAACAGTTAGAGCTGAACATGGAACAGCTCATTGGTTTAAGGTGGGAAAAGGAGTATGACAGGGGTGTATGTTGTCACCTTATTTATTTAATTTATATTTTGTGAAGCCATGTGAAATGCCAGGTTAGATGAACCAAAAGCTAGAATCAAGGTTGCCAAGAAAAACACAAACAATTTCAGATATGCAGATGATACCACTCTGATGGTAGAAACTGAAGAGGAATTAAGAAGTGTCTTGATGGGGATGAAAGAAGAGCATTATAAAATCTGGCTTGAAGTTTAACATAAAAAATCCTAAGAGCTTGGGAACTGGTCCCATCATTTCCTGGAAAATAGAGGGAGAAGAAATGGAAGTCATGTCAGATTTATATTCTTGGGCTCAAAGATCACTGCAGATGGTGACTACAGCCATGAAAGTAAGATTCCTTAGAAGGAAAGCTATGGAAAATCCGAACAGCATATTAAAAAGCAGAGATATCATCTTTGTTGACAAAAGTCCATATAGGGGTGGCTAGGTGGTACAGTGAATAGAGCACCTGGAGTCAAGAGGATCTGAGTTCAAATCCAGCCTCAGCCACTTAACACTTACTAGATGTGTTACCTTGGGCAAGTCACTTAATCCTAATTGCCCCCCAAAAAGCAAAAAAAAGACAACGATCCACATAGTCAAAGCTATGGTTTTTCCAGTAGCAATATATAACTGTGAGAGTTAAACTATAAGGAAAGTTGAGTGCTTCAGAATCCATGCTTTCGAATTGTGGTGCTGGAGACTTTTGAGAGTCTCTTGGATAGTAGGGCAATCAAGTCAGTCAAGGCTTAAAGAAATTAATTCAAACTATTCACTGGAAGGTCAAATACTGAAATTGAAGCTTAAATACTTTGGTTACATAATGAGAAGATAGAATTCATTGGAAAAGATCCTGATGCTGGGAAAGACTGAAGGCAAAAGGAAAAGGGGGTAGCAGAGGATGAAGTGGATAGTGTCATGGAAATAACAAACAAGAACTTGGACAGACTTTGGGAGATAGTGGAGGGTGGAAGGGCCTGGTGTGCTATGGCTCATGGGGTCACAAAGACTCAGACATGAGGTAACTGAGGCAGACCAAGGTGAAATGACCTGACCAGTGTCACCTATAAGTGTCCAATGTCAGATTTGAATTCAGATCTTATTGACTCCAGGGCCAGCACTTACCACTGTACCAACTGTCTTGTTTAAGATGGGCTTGCAAAATGTTAGATTCCACTGGTCATTGCCTCTTTCCTCCAAGAAATCCAAAGGTCCAGCCTTTTTTATACTCTTTGCAGACATGACTGAGGGTTTCCTGAACTTGGAAGGAAACTTAACATTAAACTCCCATCTTTTCACTCCATTCGCTTTAATAAATCCTAACACTTCCAATGAACTCTTGGGCTTTCACCACACCCTCAATAAGCCTCTTTTCCCTCACTGAGTCCCTCAAGACTCATTGAACCCTCATTCCATGCTATATATCTCCATTCTATAATGCAGTTCCACAAAGCTCCTACTGTCTGCCAAGTGCTGAGCTTGGGAATTCAAAAACAAAATAATAAATAGCACCTGCCCTCATTGGGCTCACATTTCACCAAGGGTTGCAATATTTACACAAATAAATAACCATGAGGTAATTGGAGGAGGAAGAGAGCACTGGCAGGTATAAAGGAAGGCTTCACACAGAACACGGCCACACAGCTGAAATCTACCCCCCCCCCCACCCTGATGACCTCATGTCCCCCTTCCTGAATTTCTATGGCCTTATTAACCCCCCCACCCACCCACTTCTTGGAAATTTCATTTCCTTCACTGAGCTTCTTCTCCATCCATTCCCTGAGCTGCCATTCCCCTTGCAGTAGGTGGCACAAAAGACAGAAGGTTGGGCTTGGAATCAGGAAGACCTAAATTCAAATCCTGCCATAGATACTTCTTAGTCAGGTGACCTGGGCATGCCATTTATCTGTACAATGAGGGAGTTGGGCTAAAGGGTACCTAAGGTCCCTTCTAGCTCTAAATCTATAATACTATGAAACCCCAGTTCCTCTCAGTGAACCCCTGTCCTATTCATGGCCTCATTACCTAACAAATCTTCATCCCTCATGTGGAGCCCCCATTTTCACACTGGCCTGAATGCCCTCAAATGCCCTCCCTGTTTCCCAATGAACCACTAAATCCCATCCATTACTTTGAGCCCACTTTCCCCTTCTTTTGGCCACATCCCCTGACAGCCACCACCTCTGTCACTGGGCTGCATAAAGGTCATTGAGCCTCCATTCCCTTCACTAAACTCCTACCTCTTTTCTAAGCCTCATTCCCTCATTGAGTCTCCATCTCAATGCCTTTAGCCAGTCCCATACAATTCACCAAGCCATTAGACCCTCACTGAGCTCTCATCCTCTCTCCAGATCCCCATCTTCATTACTTAGCTTACATTCTTTCTGTAAGCCCTCATCTTCCTCTGTAAGCCCAGTCACCCAATTGAATCCCACCTTTTCAGTGATCTCAATCTGTGTACTGAGCCCTACCCCCTTTTAAAGATTTTATTCTTTCAGTGGGTTCCTATTTCCTTTACTGAGCCTCCAAGCTCTCAGTGGACTCCTGCCCCTTCACTGATACCTTATCCCATCACCGTTCCCCTTGTAGAGCCCCTCTATCCTCCCACTATCAATCTTCTTTCCTTCTAAATTATATCCCCTCACTTAACTTCCTTCAATTAATTTATCAGTATGCATTTCTTGAATGCCCACCATGTTCAAGGCATTAAACCAGGCACTCATGGAGCTTACATTCTGTTAGGCATATACAACAAGTTAACAGATAAGTGCATACAGTATATATACAAAAGAAATACACAATGATGTGGGCAGAGTACTAACTACTAGGGGAAGGAAAAAAAACCCTTCATTTAGTGTTATCATCCTGTAGGATGCTGCCCAATCACTGTCAGAGAAATAATTATTTCTCTCTTATATCAATAATCAATTATTGAATTAGGATTAGAATTTTTCCTCCCAGAAACCTGTAGGACTTTATTGATGGATGGGCTTGCCCAAATCCCCTTATATGCTTTTTCATCTTGGGTGGGAGACCCTACCCAACTAGAAAACCTTACAAAGAATTTAATCTAAAGTGAATTCTGGCCCATTGTGATCTACTCCGGCTTGGGTGGGGGTAGATCCTTTGTCTAGATTGCCCAAGGCTGGGGGTAGTCTAGTGGTAAGAGTGGTCAAAGTCAAGTCCCCCAGTAGCTCATTAGAATGGGTCCGCCTCTAGCAGAACATTCATTCTTCTCATTAATTGTTAACCAATCAGAATTGATTGCTATCCTCAGGAACACTCATTCTTCCAAGGGTATATAAGCATTGAGTGGGTTGCGTGAAGCGTTTTTGGCATTTATCTGCTAGCTTTAGCATAATTATCTGATGGCTTAATTAATAAAATTATTAATTACCCAGAAACTGTCTTTCAAACTTTTTTATACATCACAACTGATACCCCATCCCTTCTCAGAACTCCCTTTCCTTCAATGACCCCCTATCTTTTCACTAAGTTCCAGCACCCTTTGTAGACCCTTATCTCTTCCCTGAATTCCTGATGCTTTATTAACCCCTATCATCTCACTGAGCCTCCATCTTCCTCACTGAGTCTGGTCTCCTTACTGGGTCATCATTATCTCCTTGAGCCTTTATTTCCCTCACCCCACCTCTTTCAATAGGGATTGTCCTCACTGAAACCTCTCTTCCTTACCTCTCCCCATTACTGAGCATCCACCCTCCTCTCTGAGCCCCCATAAGATCATTCAAGCTTGATCTCCTTTTCAGAGACTCCATTTCTCAGAGAATCCTTATCCCTTTACTTAGCTCCCAGAACCATCCCAGAATCCCTGTCCATCTCAATCAACCTCCACCCTCTTATTTAGCATGCATCCAACTCACACATTTATCCCTCATCCTTTTTTTTTTTTTAACAAAAAGTATTTTATTTTTTCCATTACATGTAAAGATAATTTTCAACATTTCTTTTTTGGTGAAAAAAATTTTTTTTTTATTTTAGCTTACACTTAAATACAAAATGAGAAAAGAAAAAAAAAACCATTGCCATGTACACAGCAGACTACAAGAGAGGATTTAATATAAAACAATACATTTCCACTTCAAGAAAACCTATATAATAAATACTACACATTGTTTTCAAAGCTGCCCGGTTTTTCTTTTTTTCCTTGTTGATTTTCTTTTGTTCTTTATGTGCACTTTTTACTTTATTTTGCCCCTCCCTTTCCCCATCCCTCATCTTTCAAGAACCTTTGGGTGCTTCACTGAACCCCCATCATTTAGAGATGGCTTATTATATGCTCCATTTTCCAGTCAAGGAAACAGCTGAGGCGAAGTGATTTTCCTGTATTCCCCAAAGAAGTAGGGTACCCTGGGCTGGAAACCAAGTCTCCTAGCCAACAGTGCATTTGGCCTCGAGCTCTAAGATATGTGCTCTGTGAGGGCAAGGGCTGTTTAATTTTTGTCTCTGTATCCCTAGTGCCCAGTTTATTAATTCTGCAAATCAGCAGAATTCTCACCCTCAGTTTCCTCTTCTGTAAAATGGGGATAATAATAGCACCTACCTCCCAGGATTGTGTTTTTAAAGTAAAGTGTTTTTAAAGCGTACATATATGCTTGCTGTCATTATTGATAAGCCAGTTGTTCTGGGGCAGTAGGGCTTGGATTAGTGGATTAACTGGTTTTGTATCGCCACCTAGTGGTTGTAAATGAAAGTACACAGAATCAGAAGGAAAAAAGCAAACAGCCTCTCCCCGCACACACACACACCCTCCCGCCTCCCACCCAATTAAATGACTTGACCAGAATTATATTATCATAGAGCTGGAAGGAGCCTTGGAAGTCATTGAGGCCAACCCCTCTCACTTTACAGATGAGCTAACAGATGAGATGCAGGGAGGTTGGGTGAATTGCTCATGGTCACTGTCCATGGTCACTGCCTAGAGTAGCTGCAGGTGTCTGAGGCTGGATTCCAGGTCACTGTGCCATGCTTAGGTGTCAGGGCTGCGGTTCAAGCTCAGGTCTAACAGCCCCAATCATAGCCCTACTTCCTTTACTCCATGCAGAGAACAGGGGCAGTGGGTTCCCTGAGGTTGAACTTCAGGAGACTAGCAGACTGTGCCTCCCCATGAGGCTTAGAGCAGAACCTAGATCTGAAGCTGGAGATCTGAGCCTTCTCAGGACTTCAAAGATTGTGAATCTCCTTGTCTGAAGGAGGGAACAGAGATTGGAAGTGAGACCAGGGAGATGAGGCTTCAGTGGCCACCCCAGAGAAATAAAATAATCATTCTGAAGGCTGCCTCCCCAAGAAGAGTGCTCTGCCCCAAACAGTCCCATTCTCCCCAACTTGGCATATCTTCTCTTCTTCTCCACCTCTATAAATCCTCCCATGAGTCACAGTGAGTATAAGCAAAGGATCCCTAGGCTGGAGTCCCAGTTTCAGCGTTAAAATTCACCTTAGGTAACTTGGATGGGCCCTAGTGTCCTCCTCAGAAAAATGAGGCCATTGGACTGAGCCCTTCCAGCTCAAAGTGTAATGTTTCTGTGAGTCTATCCTCCAAGGCTCAAGTAAAACCTTCTCCAGAAAGTTCTCCTTGACTAGTCCAGCCTTCATTGCTCCACCGAACCTGAGTGTCCTCTGCCTAGTCAGACCACATCTGAGGCACCGAATTCAGCTCTGAGAACCACATTTTAGGAAGGCATTATTAAGATGAAAGACACTCCAAGTAGGACAACCAGGATTGCAAGGGGCCTTGAGCTTTTGTCATGAGTAGCTGAAGGAACTAAGGATAGTTAGCTTGAAAAAAAGGAAATTTAAGAGGTGCATGAAAAATGTCTTTAATAGTAGCATTTTGGGGTGCCCCCTTAGCTCACTACTGAGTCCCCCACATGAAGCTATGGAAGGACTAAAATTGAGCATAGGGTAGACCCAGATGCCTCCTCCTTTCCTCCTTTAACAGGGTTTATGTTGCTGGAACGTTTTACCACTTCCTTCTCCAGTGTGTCCCTATTTTACAGATGAAGAACTGAAGCAAATAGGGGTTAAGTGACTTGCCCTGACTCACACAGCTAGTGTCTAAGACTGGATTTGAACTCAGATTTTCCTGATTCAGATTTTTAGTGCCTACTGCACCACCTAGTCATCTAATAGGTAATAAAGATTACCTTTGTCTAAAAGGAGATTAAGCTGTCCCAGGGACTTGGTTGCTCCAGTTTCTTCTATATAGCTTTTTGATCATCTAAAAGCATTAAAAATTCCAGCCCTGTCCCCCTTCCCCTCCAAAAAATACAGCCATGGGCAGTGGGGGGGACTCTAAGACTTGATGGATTTCTGAAGAACCACTACAGTCATCATGTCCTTCCCATATCCTGGTCTGATGACTTTTCCAGAGGCTTTTCCATATGGAGAAGAGGGGGACATTATTCAGAAGAGCTAAATTTAGTTGTATCCTTGTTGCATATCCTTGTGGTATTGGGGCAATTAAATTTCCTTTTGTTAACTATTCAACGACTTTTGAGTGCTTATTTCATCCCAACATTGAACCTGAATTAAGAGGGTGCTAGTGTTAGAGTGATTTCTGACAGAGGTTATTCCAGGTTCAAGGCACTTTATGGGTCTGCATGTACTTCAAACTGTATCTCATGAGCCCCCACCAATATATTTACTTTTACTAGTCAGCCAGAGGACAGGATTAGTTCAAAAGTAAAGTCTTAGCAAGAAAGGTAGCAATGCTTCATTTTGTCCCCTATTAGCCTGAGGTATACTCTCCCAAAAATAAAAGGATTAGTGGGAGGGGGAAACTCATTTAGGGAATACATGTGACCAGGATATACAAATAGAATAACAACTCATACCTTTGGTGTCCCAGGTTCACCAATGTGTCCTGCTGGTATTCTCAAACTGTTCTCTGCCAATCTGAGCATGGTAGGGAGTCTGCCTAATGATGTTTTCTGATGGCCTCTGATGGTCACTTCTTGACAGTGCTCTATTAAGCTGATTAAGTATGACTACTGGAGTCACAGAAGGTTGGGAGAGTTTCTTTCTACTTCTACCTTCTGGCTTCACCAGAAGTTCTCATCTGGGACTCTTCCTTATAGAGAGTTGGCTCTACCTTCTCATTTTTATCTTAAAGCTGAGAGTTCTTTTAGGAGGGCAGATAGCTATCTCACTTACCCAGTCATAGGACTAGTGGAAATAATAATAATAAAATTTATATGGCACTTTAAGTTTGCAAAGGCTTTACAAATGTTACCTCAGGTTATCTTCAGAACAGCCATAGGAGGTGGCATTATTATTATCCCCATTTTACAAATGAGAAAGATAAGTGACTTGTCCAGGTTCACATATCTAGTATCTGAAGTCTTTCTGACTCCACATTCAGCAATCTAGCTACTATACCACCCAGGTGTCTTATTAACTTTTTTTTCCCATTAGGAAGAACTGCCTATTTGGAGAGACTGGGATATAAAACGTGTTTCCTTCCAAAAGAAGACTCCTTACTTCAGAGGCCAAACTCTTTGGAACACAGAACAACCCCAGCTAATTCATGCCCCAGGCTTAACCACATTTTAAAAACTCAATGTCCTGCTTTTCCAGGGTAGTGTCAGATGTCTCTTTCTGACTTATGATCAGAAAGTCCTTCTAGCTCTTTGTTTTATTGTCATGGGGATTCTATATCCTCAGATTAGAGATATATTGGTAAATGTTTAACAACCAACTCTCCCCCCAAAAAAGTATGCAGGATATGCTTTTAAGTTTAGTCTATAATATTAACATTTCACTTTACTTTATGAAGTCTAAACAATCAAGCCCTGATTTGTAGGATTCACCAAGTTTTGAAGTATAAATGAAAATTTAATAACCAGCTCTCTTGAGCCAGTTTGAGTGGTTCCAATGTTCCCAAAAACCTATTTTATAGGGGTTCTGTCAAAAAAGATCTGACTGCAAGGTTTTAGGTGCCCCAAATACTTTGGGTGTGCCATGCAAATGAACTAAAGAAAAGACCAGAGCTAAGCCTTGAGGGAAAGGTCTTCCTTCTAGGTGCTTGAAATCTTGCATCAATATGCATCATTTATAGCCAACAAGGAACCACTTTAAAGTATTTGAAGGATTTTCTTTTTCTTTTTTTCACCCTTTAAAAACTATTTGCTTTATAAGGATTTGCTTTTGAGGAAAGGATTAGACCAGAGGAAGAGCTAGGAGCAGTGGAGAGAAATAGCAACAAGATAGATTTTAGGTTTTTTATCTCTTGATTTGCCACCCTGATATAGGGACTCACAGGAGTGGGAACTCTCTACCATTGCAAATCAGTAACTACTCCACAATTTATGGTCTTAGAGATACTCGAGAGGGTGAGTGATTTGCACAGACATACATCAGTGTGTATCAGAGATAGGACTTAATTCAAGTCTTCCTAACTCCAAAACCAACCCTCTTTCTACTACACCAAGCAGTAGAGAGGCAGAGGCAAGGCAAAACTTCCAAGTAATAAGAATTACCCTAAAATAGAATTACAAGACTAGAGAGACAGCAGTTCTTCCCACCCTGCCCCACTTCATGTTTTCAAGCAAAGGACTCTATACTGGGCATGTTCAATTCAACCAGCATTTATTGAGTTCTTATTATGCACTAGCAGTTGGGAATGCAAATGGGGGGAAAGTGAAAGCTGTCCTCAAGGAGCTTACATTCTGTTATATTATACTCAGAGTATGTTATCCAGAAGATTCTTATTTACATGGTCTCTCAGTTCCCTGGAAATGTTGGAAACATTGAGATCCTGTGACAGGGATTCTCAACGGACTGTGAACTCCTGGAGGATGTGCATGGAGTCTTCTTCTGCCTCCCTCTCTCTTCTACCCTACAGCCTCCTCTATAGGGACTGAGCCTTGGTACTAGTACCCAGGAAGTCTCAGAACCTATGATAATTCAAGATTTGAATTGTCTTGTTTTTGTAGTTCCATTGCAGAGCACAGAGCCTGACACATAGTAGATGCCTAGTGCATTTTGTATGAAAGAATTCATCTTCCCTCTGTAATCTAACAGGCTCATTTTCTTTTCTTACTAAGGGGCTGAGGATCCAGGGCTATGCTGGTAAATGTTTAACTCCCTGGGGGGAAATGTACTGAATGACCCACTTTTAAGTTTAATCTGCTATTAATATTTTCTTCATTGCTTTCTTAAGCCTAGACAATCAACAAAATAATAAATCAAGCCTTGATAAGCAGCATTTGCTGATTTCCAAGGTGCAAATGTTCACACTGAAAAGTTAACAATCAGCTCTCCAAAGCTGAGTGGGGATGGTTCCAGTTCACCTGTGGGCTCCCTACCACTAGGAAAGCAAGTGCTGTCTCCAAAGCTAGTTCCAGCTCTTGGTTCTTTCTTTGTTCAGTGATAGGAAGGGAAAAAGGTGGTGAAACTGAAGAAGAGGAGTGGGGAAATGTATCCTGGTATCAAAGAGTAACAATGTCCTGTACAATATTCTCCCAGAACCATCCAGAATCTCTTCCAGCCCTCATACCTGACTGTGAGATTGTATAAACATTGTGATTATACAATCATGTTTGTGAATGTGAGCACATGGGGTCTGTGTGTGTTCATGTGTGTGTGCACATGTGTGCATATATATGGTATCACAGAATCATACTATGATGGGATCCCAAACTGGAAAGGACCACAGTCCAAACATTTATTTATAAAACACAGTGCCTGATAACATAGTAGGTGCTTGTTTAATATTTTTCCTTTCCTTTTCAGGGTAGAAAATTGATTTCTAGAGAGTTTAAGTGACTTTCTCAAGGTAACATAGCAAGTAAATACCTGAATTTACTCAGTGTATACATACATGGGCTTTTGAGTAATAAATAGATGTATGAGAGAAGGCAGGTAAGTGTGTTCGAGAGGATGTAATAATAATATCTAGCATTAATATAATAGCTACTCTGTGCCAGGTACTACACTAAGTATTTTATAAATGTCTCATTCAATCCTCACAACAACTTTGCAAGGTAGGTGGTATTACTATCTGGGTTTTACTGATGAGACAGACATTAAGTGAGCTCTCCATGGTCACACAGCTAGGTCAAATCAGAGACCGAATTTGAACTTGGGTTTTCCTGACTCCAAGTCCCAGGCTCTACCCACTTCGACACCTAGCAGATAATTAAGCAAGCAATTCAATTAAATATTTATCAAGTGCCAACTCTATGTAAAGTAGACAAAATGAAGCCTGGCAAAGTGAACAGAAGGCTTCAGGAAGTCCTGCTCCTGACTTACATAACCATGGACAGCTCACTGAGCTTCTCAGTGTCCTGGGAACTCTATAATTACAAACAAGTTGCTGATCTGCATTTTTGGAGGGCCTTTCCACAAGAGGAATTCCCACATATAGATGAAATTGCAAGTACAGATTTTCTCTGATATGTGTTAGGTAGCTAGATAGTTGTGTAATCCTTGGCACTAGGAGCCGGGGGTAAATTTGGGGAATCTCATAGCTTTCTCAAAAACTGAGGAAATCTCTTACTTGGTGAGCCTGGTATCTGGCTCCAATCCTTTATGTGCAATTTATAATGTACCAAAGAAAGACTTATTAAAAGGGCAAGAAAGATCCAAGAATTACAAATGAGTATGATGTAAGAACACAGCAACAAGCCATTTTTCTATTGCAAAGAACCGAAAACAGAGTGAGTGCCAATTAATTGGGGAATGGCTGGACAAATTATGGCAAAGAAGCTTAATGAGATTATTTTAAATTATTTATATCTTATTTTCCCCAAATTACATGTGAAAACAATTTTAGAAATTCATTAAAAATTTTGAATTCCAAATTCTTTCCCTCCTTCTCTCTCTTCCCTCTCCCTTCATTGAGAAAGCAAAGAACTTGATATAGGTTATATGTGTGCAGAAATGCAAAACATATTTCCAAACTACTCATGTTATGAAAGAAAACACAGACCAAAAAAAAAAATCCAAGAAAAATAAAGGAAATTTAAACAAAAGTATGCTTCAGTCTGTATTCAGACTTTATCAGTTCTTTCTTGGGAGATAGCATTTTTTCATCATAAGTCCTTTGGAATTGCCCTGGATCTTAATGGAATATTATTGTACCCTAAGAAAGGATAAATAGAGAGGATTCAGAAAAACTTAAGAAAGACTTGTATGAACCAATAGAGGGATAGGGTGGGGGGAAGAATAATCATTTATTAAGTACCAACTATGTACCAGACACTATGCTACAAATATTATCTCACTAGAGCTAAAAGAACAATTTATACAAATGACTAAAATATTATAAAGGAAAACAACTTTGGAAGATTTCAGGATTCTGATCAATTCAATGGCCAATCATGACTTCATAAGATTAATGACGGTCACCTCTTAGCAGAGAAGGCAGGGGCTAGAGGTTTGAGTGAGATATATGGTTGTAGAAAGCCAATGAGTTCATTTGTTTGGCTTGACTCTTCCTATTTATTACAAAGGAAGGATCAGGGAGCAAAGTAATGGGAAGTGACAGAGTAGGAAGTGGGAGGGAAAGGGGGGGCTAGGGATAAATTTCCTTTCCAAAGGAGAACAGAAGGAATCACTGACAAGTGGGACAGCTCTGAAGATAACATGTTAAATTTATTATATACTTAAAAAGAAAAGCAAGCTGTACATAGTAGAGATTCAGTTTCATGTATAATCTTTTTATGTTCTACTGTGTACAAAGAAATGCTCATTTGATAGAATGATGTTTAGAATATTTTTTTTAAAGAAAGTGATGATAAAGATTTTTAAAAAGGAAGCAAAGAGCATCAATAAAACATTAAACAATCCACAGAAGAGAAGTTCAGAAGGGGACACAACTAAATAGGGGCAATTTTATTATTGCCTAGTTAAGTTGAATGGGCAGTTAGAGAATGCAGTGCATAGAATGTTGGACCTGGACTTAGGAAGATGTCTTCCTGAGTTCAAATCTGACCTCAGATGTTTACTAGCTAGGTGACCCTGGGCAAGTCACTTCACCCAGTTGGCTTCAGTTTCCTCATCTGTAAGATGAGCTAGAGAAGGGAATGGCTAACCACTTAGGTATTTTTATCAAGAAAACCCCAAAGGGGCACATGAAGAATCAGACATGACTAAGAAATGGCTAAACAACAAAAATTAAATTGAATATGCCCTTTAAAAGGATAATTATTCATAAAAGAAGTCCCCCATTTTACATACAATTCTCTTTTTTTGTTCTTTGTATATGAGAAAATTTGTGTTCATCAATGATTGTTTTAAGATTTTTTTGTTGTTGTTGCTTTTGTTGTTTTGGAGTGGGGAAAGGCAGGACAATTGGGCTTAAGTGACTTGCCCAAGGTCACAGGGCTAGTAAGTGTTAAGTGTCTGAGGCTGGATTTGAACTCAGGTCCTCCTGGATCCAGTACCAGTGCTCTATTCACTTTGACACCTAGCTGCTCCCCCGTTTTAAGATCTTTAAAAAAGACAAAGAATGCTGCAACAAGTGAATTACATTCTCTCCACTTCCCACAATGAACATGTTCCAGTGTCATTTACTGTCTCGGGGGAGGGACAGACCTCTTCTTTTGGGACCCCCTTATTCCCACTCCCACCTGTCTCTCCTGGAAATTCAATTACCTTATCCCTAGCCCCACTCTCCGGGCTGGATAGAGGTATTAGCTCCTTGCTATGACCTCAAGTGGCCACTAGGGGGACCTACTGTCTTTAAGAATCTGTACTAGCCATAGTGAATCTAGTTTTAAGCCTTCAATGTTGTCATCTCCTCTGCTCTCCCAGCTCCTCCATTCGTGACATTGCACAAGGCATTTTCCCACCTGGGGCCTCAGGGTGTTTGTATGCAAAATAAGCTTCCCTAGCAGTCCTTCCAGATTAATACCATCATTTTTCTGCCTCACCTACCCCTTCCCAAATGTTTCTGTCCCTATTATCTGACTGGATTTCTCCATTTTCTTGCTGTCCCTTATGCTCCCATCCAAGTTTGTCTCCATGTCTGTATCTCCATAGCTGTCCCTCATGTAGGGACATTATTAGAAGTAGTAAGAAGCTTATAGACTTTGGAGTCAGAGAACCTGTCTGGGCTTATACTATCTGTGTGACCTTGGCTAAATTATTTAACTTTTCTGGACCTTATCTTAAATGTGGGACTTGGAATTGTCCCACCATCTCTGGATTCCCCCTGAAATCCAGGTCTATGTTTTTATATTTGTCCTTCATGTCTGTGTCTCTTCCAATTGGCCATCAGCTTCTTTATCATGGGGCTCTAGGCCTGGGTGGGTATACACTAGCAAGGACTGGGCTGGATAAGGAGCTGATCTGGAGGTCCCCGTGCTGGGGGTGGGGGTGGGGACAATGTGAAGGAGACACAAACAGGCCCTCAGAGCCCAGGCCCAGCTTATCATCTCCCCACAGGCCTGAGTTCTTTGGGGACCATTTCAATTCTGTGAATGAGAGCCTGGGATTCAGGGTGGGGATGGAGGTAAACTAGGGAAGAAAGCTGCCTCCTTCCACTGTTTTCTTTATATATTTCCTGCCAGCATCTGGGTAAATAGACTTCACCCTGGTAGAGCTGAGGGGGTTTCCTCAGAGTGGGAGAAGGGAGTGGAATGGGAGAGTATGCTGAGGAAGGGACAGACTGACAACAGCCTTCACTGATACACAAAGATGTAAACATTGACACAGGCCTGTAAGTGCACACACAGATTCCCACCCAGAATCACCTAAATAAACAGCCACGTTCTGCAGAGATGAGTTCACAGAGATTCCCCACAGGCATTGCCAAACTCAGAAACACAAACAAGTTGACATAATTACTCATTCTTGTCTTTCTTGCCTTCCCCAGCATAGGGCTGGGCACACAGTAGGTGTTTATTGAAGTTGATACTCAGTGACTTGTGGGTAAAACATCAACATAAAAGCACAGCATCACAGAATCCCAGCCTTGGAAAGGAACTTAAAGGGCAGCCCTTATCAGGACTCCCCTTTACAATGTCCCCAGAAATGATCATTTTACTTGAAGGATTCTAGGAATAGAGGAAAAATTGATACACTCAGAGATGCACACTTAGAGTCCTCTAGGCTACCAGCCTAGCCTCCTTCCCCATCCTCTCCTCCACCCCCTTCCTACCCTCAGGTCAACTCTCAGCTCATCAGACTTATCAGGCCCAGGCAGAAATGTACTGGGTGCTGAGTCACAGGCAAACCTATGGACTGAAACTAAACAACGAACTGTTCTCCTGCTCCTAATGCAAAAGAGAGGGGGAGAAGAAGAGACAGAGGGGAGAACTGGGCTGGTCAGGCCAATGGCAAGTCAGCATGAGGCTACCTGGTTGGTTACAATAACATTCCCCCCACCCCAGGCCCCTCTTAGTGCTTCCAGCCCACAAAACCATAAAATTATTAGAGCTGGGAAAGCCTTTAAAACTTAAAATGGCAGAGCTAGAAGAGACCTTATATCACAAAATAATAATAGCATGTACACATCACTTTGAGGTCTGCAAAGCATCATATATAATATAATAATGTTATATCATATATAATATAATAATATTTATATAACATATAATATAATAATGTTATATCATATATAATATAATAATATTTATATAACATATAACATAATAAAATATGCCACATATAATATATTATATCATATATAATAATACTATATCATATCAAATCATAGTTATATTGATTGATGGATAGAAAGCTCAATTTAATTCTCATAACTCTGTCAGGTAGGTTTTATTATTTTCCTCTTTTTGCAGATATAGTTGAGAGAAGCTGAGGTTCCCCCCCGCCCCAGGGCCACAGAGCAATAGATTATCTGTGGCAAGATTTAAACTCTGGTACTCTTGACTCCAAGGCTGGCACTCTACCCACTATGCCACTTAACTGGGAGGATGCTAGAGCTGAGACGATCCTTAGATCATTAAATTTTAGTACTGGATGGGCCCTTAGAACATAGAACACCTTAACTAGAAAGTCCTTAGAACATAGAATATCAGAACTAATTGGACTTTATTTATTTATTTTGCTTTTTGGAGGGGGAAGGGCAGGACAATTAGGGTTAAATGACTTGCCCAAGGTCACACAGCTAGTAAGTGTTAAGTGTCTGAGGCTGGATTTGAACTCAGGTCCTCCTGACTCCAGGGCTGGTGCTCTACTCACTGTACCACCTAGCCACCCTTACTAATAGGACTTTAAAATAGCATGGTAGAGCTGGAACATAGGGCAGCTAAGTGGCACAATGGATAGAGCACTGGACTTGGAATCAGGAAGACTCATCTTCAGGAGTTCAAATCTGATCTCAGATACTTGCTAGCTATGTGACCCTGGACAAGTCACTTAACTCAGTTTCCTCATCTGTAAAAAGAGCTGGAAAAGAAAATGGCAAACTTTTGCAGTCACAAAGAGTTGGACATGAATGAACAGCAAAGAGCTACAACATACTGTGTCAACTAGAAGGTATTTCAGAACATAGAGTCTTAGAAAGTAAAAGATATCCCAGAGAGGAAATGTCCTCCCTCTCCTCACTGAACATAAAATCATAGACTATTAAGAGAGATATAAAGGAGTTTAGAATATATAATATAAAAGGTTTGAGTCCAAAGAATTTTATATCATAGATTGTTAGAACTGAAAGGAAACCTTCAAGATCATCTAGTCCCAAAATCTTAGAGGTCATCTAGTCCCATATATAACAGCACAGAAATTTCTTCTGTAACATCCAGAACAAAGAGTCGTCCAATATTGACTTGAATTTGAATTAGTTCATTTTATAGATGGAGAAATAGAGGCTTAGAGAGAGCTTCAATAACTTGCCAGTGATTCCATTGAGTAGAGCTGGATCTAGAAGCTACGTCTCCAGATTCTTTGTCCAATGTTCTTTCCCTAAAATAAATTTCCCGCTTTAGGGAGCTGGGCTGTGGGTTGGTTCCCACAGAGATCTGGGCTGGTAGAGTCAGTGACCTAAATCAGGAAAGGAAGATGTTGCCTTCAGAGAATATAGGGGGGATCATAGTTTGAGATAGAGGGCAGCAATGTTGAGTGCCTGTGGGCAGCTCTTCGAAGGTCTCTTCAAATACCGGATTTGTTAAAGGCTGAACTGGAACCCTGACATATCAGCTTCCTTACTTCCACCTTGATGTCCTTTGGGTCAGGAAAGGATACATGATGGTCTGCAGAAGGGAACCAAGTCTCTTTCTCTATCCCCACTCTTCAGTTAGACCCCAGGAAAGTACATACAGATGAAAGTAAGGTTCTCTAAATATGGATTTATATACATTTCTCCATGCATTCAGTGCTTTTTCTAGACACTTTCTTCAGAGGGGTCAAAGAATTCCCCTGACCTACCCAAGGTTACCACACGACTTTTACCCTAGTGTGGAAATTCTTGAGGGGGTTTTAAAAAAAAGGGAGAAGGTCAGGGCAGAACTGTAATCAGGGAGGGAATAATGGAGCCTGTTCTACCAGACCAAAATTTAGGGGGTGCTGATGGCATTTTTGCTTCAATAGCAGAGAAACAACTGTTTCTCTGTGGACTAAACAAGAATAATTAAAGGAGAAAACTACAAGCTGTATACACTTCCTGTCTCATCTAAATGCTATATAATAGCTTTCCTGGTAGCAATCTAACAATATCCTGGGTTCTTTACCCCCTGCTGGTCAATATCACAGGGTCTCCATCTCCCCCCACCCAATAAGACCCTGTGTCCTGTATACCCTATGACCTCCCAAAATATTTGTTATAAAAGTTTATTTGAGGGTGCATGCTTGGTCTAGCTGCTTGCTCTAGCACCAAAATTGCTAGTTATAACTTTGGGTTAAGGTCTTCAACAT
Source organism: Gymnobelideus leadbeateri (assembly GCA_011680675.1). Classification (NCBI taxonomy): domain Eukaryota; kingdom Metazoa; phylum Chordata; class Mammalia; order Diprotodontia; family Petauridae; genus Gymnobelideus; species Gymnobelideus leadbeateri. The sequence goes on from WOXC01004362.1 coordinate 739,093, forward strand.
TCATTTGCTTATTCACTCTACTTATTCATTCAACAAATAACCTGTTGATCAGCTACTGTATACCTGGACCTGGCGGGGTACATGGAAGTGTAAGACATGACTTCTGTCCTCAATGAGATTCTAGTCTAGTTGGGTAAGACAAAACATACCTGATTGTGACAACCTGGAGGGATAAGACTGCACACTGGGTATGGAGTCAGGTGACCAAAGGTTGAAGCCTGTTTCAATGATTTACTATCTTTGTGATCTTGGACAAGTCAATTTCTGTCTCTAGACCCTAGTCTCTTCCTCTGTAAAATGAGAGAGTTGGACCAGATGCCATCCAACATCCCTGACAGCCCGAGTGTTCTGTAACTCTGTATTTTAGTCCAACAGAATATTTAATTGGAATACATGGAAGAAAAATTGAAGAAACAATACCAGACAATATGCAATTAAGTGGCTCTCTGGGTTCCACTTTCCTTGTTTGTAAAAAGCACTGGTTAGACTAGGTGTTGTCTAAGTTCTCTAATGACTTTAAATACTATGATATGATTTTAATGTTTGAATGAGCAATTGGGACAAGGAGTGGGGTGGAGGGATCGGGAAAGACTTTCCAGAAGAGATGGACCTTACTATAAGTTGGGTGCTGAAAGGTGAGTAGGAGTAAGTGGAGAAGAAGAGGGAGGACATGATTGGGGAGAATCCCAGAGATAGGAATGAACCTCCTGGGAGAGGGTGGGGTCTGGGGGTCAGAGAATGCAGAGACAGACTAACAACACACCCCCCACACCCCCCCCAACAGATTAACTCTGAAAACTCGGCAGAGCCCTGAGGAGAGAGGACAATGAGGGGCTACATTTGGGGGAAGGAGGAGAGGCATATTAGAGAGAGAATGCCTGCCATCCACCTCTTGTATTCCTACCCAGACTTTGAAGCTTAACTAGAATTTCACATCCCCTAGTCTTCCTTGATACTCTGTCAGCAACAACCTTCCCACTCAGAGCCTAGAACTTTGTTATATGTGGAGTACGTCATGGGAAATGCCAGGCTGGACAAATTAAAAACCAGAATTAAGGCTGCCAGGAGAAAGCAACAATTTCAGATACGCAGATGACGCCACTCTGATGGCAGAAAGTGAAGAATTAAGAAGCGTCTTGAGGGAGAAAGAGAAGAGTGTAAAAGCTAGCTTGAAGCCTAACATAAAAAAACAAACAACCAAAACCACTAAGATCTTGGCAACTGGTCCCATCACTCCCTGGCAGATATAGGAAGGAAAAGTGGAAGCAGCGTCAGATTTTATATTCTTGGGCTCTAAAATCACTGCAGATAGAGACTGCAGCTATGAAACTAAAAGATGTTTGCTTGTTGGAAGGAAAGCTATGGCAAATCTGGACAGCATGCTAAAAAGTAGAGACATCACCTTGCCAACAAAGGTCCATATGGTCAAAGTTAGGATTTTTCCAGTAACAATGTACAGCTGTGAAAGTTGGATTATAAGGAAAGCTGACTGCCATGAAATCAACACTTTTGAATTGAGGTGCTGGGGAAGACTTTTGAGTCCCTTGGATGCTCAAATCAGTCAATACTTAAATTAATTCAGGCTATTCACTGGAAGGCCAAATACTGAAGCTGAACTTGAAACACTTTTACTACATAATGAGAAGATGGAATTCATTGGAAAAGACCCTGATGTTGGGAAAGAGTGAAGGCAAAAGGATAAGGGGATGAGATGGACAGATAGTGTCACAGAAACAATGAACATGAGCATGGGCAGACTTTGGAAGACGGTGGAGGACAGAGGGGCCGGATATGCTATGGTTCACAGGATCATGCAGAGTCAGATGCCATTGAATGACTGAAGAACAACAAATAAACCTATTCACTAATTCAATTCAATTCAACAAACACTCAGTACTTATTATGTGTCAGGCACAGAAGATACAAAAACAAAAACAATTCGGGTACTCAAGGACCTTCTATTCCACTGGGCAGATCTTTCATGGACTGATAAGTAGTTTCAAGAGGGAGGCAGTACTAACAAGTGGAGGGATCAGGAAGTGTCTCCTGTAGGGGGTGGCATCTGAGCTGAGCCTTGAAGGAAGCTCAGTGATTTTAGGAAGGTAGGTGGTATCCTGGATATGGAGTCAGGAAGACCTGAGTTCAAATCCTGTCTCAGACACTCACTAGTTGTGCAACCCTGGACAAATCACTTTAAACTCTCTGGACTTCAGATTTCTTGTCTGTAAAATGGGGATAATGATGCCACCTATTGAAGGGGGTGAAGAGGTTTGCAAACTATGTAAGTGCTGGTAATTGTTATTATTTCAAGGCTGAGGTGAGGAGGTAAGGAGGGAATAGATACCAGATGGTGGAGACTATTTGATGAAAGGTGGTAAGTCTGGTTATGTCATGTAGTGTATGAGGAACAGCTAACAGGTCAGTTTGACTGAACCAGAGAGTATATAAAGGGGAGAAATAGGAAATAAGATGGGAAAGGTGGGTGGGAAAGGAAAGCTAGGTTGAGAAGGACTTTCAATGTCAGACTGGGGATTTTAGATATTATTGTATGGTCAATAGGGAGTCATTTGACATTTGGGTGAAGGGAAAGACTTGAAGTAGAGAGAGGAATTAGGAGCTCTTCATAAATAGTCCAAGCAAGAGGTGATGAAGGTTTGGACCAATCTAGTGACTGTGTGAGTGAATAAAAGGGAACAGATGTAATAAAACTTGGCCACTGGTGGAGGGGCTGGTGTGAGGGAGAGGGAAGAATTGGGGCTGATTCTGATGTTGCTAACCTGGGTGCCTAGAAAGATGGGGATACTCTCAAAAGAAACAGGGAAAGTAGGAAGAGGGATGGGTTTAGGAGGAAAGATGAGTCCTATTTTTTTTTTTTGACATTTTGAGTTTGTATAGTATTTATAGTATCTCAGTAGTATTGTACTGTGTACGTAGTACTCCAGTTGGAAATGGCTAGTAGGAGGCTGATGAGGAGGGATAGGAGCTCAGGAAAAAGAAAAGGTTTGCATATATATATTTGGGAGTCATCTACATGGAGATAATAATTGAACACATGAGAGCTGATGAGATCACTAAGAGAGATTGTAAATAGAGAAGAGAGAAAGATTCAGGACAAAGGTTGTTGTTGTTTGTCCTTTATTCTCGAGGAGGAACATGACAGCAGGAAGGTGATGCCATGACTTGCAATCGAATTGGATTTAAGCAAGGGAGGGCTGTGCAAAGTCATCAGCCTCACTCTCTTCTCTGGAGCCATCAGGGTCCAGTGGCCAGATGTGGATCAGGCTAACTGGAGATGGCTCCATCAGGACAAAGGAGACTTAGAAGGAATTAGACAGAAAGGTAGGAGAGGAGAACTAATTTGTCTTTGTGTCATGTTAGGGGAGGCTCAGTATGTCATTCATTTCTTTTATTTCTGACTGTGTTTAGTACAGTGCTCTGCACACAGTAGGTCTTTAATAAGTGTTTATTGAGTGGGAGAGGCAAGAGGCCAAATCAGGTCCTGATGGGGAAATGAAATGGGGAATCTGGGGCCTGGAGTTGATGGAACAGAAATGCCTGAGAAAAAGGAGGAGGGTCTTGAAAATTAGGAGAAAATTAAAATATTAATCTGCTTCACAAATTAGCCTTGAATTAACCAGGCTGGTGGGTCAAGGGAAGGGCTCAGAATTATTAGATGGGATACCTGGGCAGAGGCTACAGTGGAAATGAATACAGAATGGAGTTAGGAGAAGCTAAGGGGAGAAAGCAAGAGTAGAAATTAGGGGTGAGGAGCAGGAAGAATGGCGTTAGGAGTGTTGTTTAGTGGGGTGCTTTACAGAAAGAGCAGCCTTTACTCAGAATGAAGGTGACACCGTTCTTTGGTCCCAAACCTGTACTGACCTCCTGGCCTTCCGGATCAACCTTCCCCCAGGAGTTATGGTCATAGGGACACCACCATGTGGCGGATGGCGTCACCGTGACGTCATGGCACAGCAAAGATCTTATTAGCCAATCAGAGGGTCACTGCCATACCTTTCCTCCCCCTTCCATCTGGGCCGTCCCAGTTCTAGGGCTGCTCCTTCGCCTGGAGTTCTTAGAGGAAGAAGGGGCGGGGGCTACACCTGAGGTCCCAATACCCTGCCCCTCTGCTGCGCTCAGACTTCTCCGCCCCACCTTCTCCGCCGTGCGGGCGATAGGCAGCCGCTTAGGCCAATCAGAGAGCTTTCCGGGCTCCGGGGCGGGGTCTGAACGTCAGAGTTGCCCCGTCAGTGCAGGTGGAGGCCCAGGGCGCAGGCAAAGTGGCCAGCGACTCTGAAAGGGCGACAGTGCAGGAGAGTTGAGTCCAGCGCGGCCCGGGTCGGCCCGGCGCGGCTCCCCCCGAGCCCCGCCCAGCTCTACTCTGGCCAGGTGAGCCCGGAACGCCTAGGTTGGGGGGTGGGGAGAGGGCCTGAGCTCCTGGGGTCCTGGGGTGGGTCAGCAGGGAGAGGGCGCGGGCCCGAGGGTGGGTGGGGAGCCAGAAGTTCAGAGCCAGACTGTGCGGGCGCATGAAAGGCAGAGGCTGGCGGTGGGGGGCTAGAGGGGCGTCCTGGAATCCAGAGAGGGGGCTGGGGACCCAAGCTTGGGCTAAGAGGAACGAGGGAACAGCTGGAGGGGGGAAGGGGCGGAGCTGCGCAGCTGGCGGCAGTTTCCCTCCCCCTGCAGAATGGTGCACCCGGTGGCCACCTCTCTTGGTCACAGCCTCCGCAGGGCGGGCCGGGCCGGGCGGTCCTGAGGGGTAGAGGCGGCACCAGTGTGAGCCTGCCCCGCTCCCCGCTCCTTGGGCTTATGTAACTGACTTTGAGTCTGGGGAAGGTGGGAGCGGTGTAGGGGGGAGATGGAGCGCACGACTCACTCAGCCGAGACGGACCGAGCTGGACGGAACGCTCCCCTGCTAACCCTGAATTCTCTCCCTGTCTCCGCTGCGTGTTCTACTGGGGTCTCCACAACCCCGAGGCATACTTCCGCCCCTCTCACTTTGCACAGTCCGAGCTTGGACTGTGAGATTTCTTTCACCCTCTCTTAATAGGGGTTGGGGCCTTTCCAAGTTCAAGGTTGAGCTCCTGGACTGGGGCCTGTTAGTGGGGAGGGACCATTGAGGAGTGACTTTCGAGAACTCCGGGGGTGGGAGAATGGGTGTTGGGAAAATGCACTGAGCCTCAGGGCTTCCCTATTTAAGGGAGTCTCTGTGATGCCACTGAGAAAGCACACACCCTTTCTGTAGCCGGGGTCTGGTATCCCTGGTCCCCTAGCACCACCACCTTCTAAGGCCTGGAGGAGAGGCCAGGGGTTCCTGAGAGAAAAGAGGAGTGTCCTAAAAGTGGGGAGAAAATTAAATTCTCCAGCTGCTTCACGAATTAGCCTTGAGTCACCCAGGCTGGAGGGTCAGAAAGGCACAGACTTATTAGGTAGGATACCTAGGGGGAATTGTTCTGATCCTAGGAAGGAACCTTCTCCAGGCTGAGGTCTTTGGTATCTATCCTGTCCATCCCCTCACCTCCTTCTGTCCGTTCCCTGTTGCTGTCCTGAGTTAGTCTTCACTGTAATCCCTCGATCACTTTTCGTCTGGGGTACTGCTTAGGAGTGGGGGGGGGCGAGCGAAGAACTGGGGTTTGGAGGATTTGTGATTTCCTTCCGGAGCACTGGGATACTAATGGGTGGGACTGAGGCTAGAGATCAGAGATGAAACCTTTAACCACCCCTGCTCCCCAGCCTCCTATCAGGTTAGTTTCTGTTTATTAAGCACCCCCAGGGTACAGCACTCCAGATTAACCAGTGAAAAGAGAATCTCTCCCCGAAGGAAGAAATTCCCAAGTTTTAGAACTGGACAAATTAGAATGGGCTGTCTTGAATATAGTGAGTTCCCATTACTGGAGGTCTTCCAAAAGAAGCTAGGTGACCATTTGTTGGGAATTTTGTGGATGGTATTATTGGTCAGCCTATAGGTTTCCTTCAAACTCTGAAATTGTGTGTCTGGAATACGATAACTAGAGGGACTGAGTTTAGGTGGGAAATGAGGTTTAATTAGACTTTAGAGGCAGTATGATAGAGGGAGAAGATATCATATATTTGGCATGATGGAAGGAGGATGGAGCAGAGTGAAATGCTAGGGCGCTAGGCTCTAGGCCAACCTCTGCCCTTGTGTAACCTTGGGTTTTCTCTCCCTGAGCCTCAGTTTACTCCCCTTTCTAATGAGGGAGTTGTACTGAACTGTCTCTTTGGCAGATTTTCATTCTAATAGAATTGATTTTTCAGGTGTGAAAGGAAGAAGGCAGATGCACTAGGAGTGGGTTTGCTAGCAGTGGAGAGGGAAGAAGAAGGTGAAAAGGAGATTGGCTGTCAGAGGGAAGGATTTTTTTCTTTGGTGCCGGGAATCTAGGGGGCAGAATGGGTGGAAGGAGCTAGAAGCTGTTAAATATAGCTTTCCACTTTTTTGATTTGAGGTGAATGCAAGAGGGGAAAGCTTCGGGAATTCCACCCCTCTCTTTCAAATGTGCAGTCTTTAAAGAGGGGCATTACCAATTCCCCTCTCTTCATTCCCTCCCCTAGCAGCTCCTGGAGAGGCAGGGTGGGGTTCTGGTTGGTCTGCCTGGTTATGCAGGGCCGAGACTGAGGTTCTCCTGACTGGTTCTCCAACTCTGTGTTGGAAATCAGGTTGACATTGGTCTCTTGAACCCATTTCCCCAATTCTTCTGTCCCTGGGTCTTGTTCCTTTAGACCACATAGTTACTGAGGGCAAAACTAAGTGTCCCCATCTTCCCAATTCATCTAGTCCATCCCTCCAACTTTGTTAACGGCTGTCCCCCCCCTTTTTTTTTCTATTGTGGGATCTCCTTACTGGCTCTTTGCCAGCTTTACAGTCTCCTAGGGGTTCGGTTTAGGAAGCCAAAGCTCCCTGCCTCCTCGCTCCCCGCCCCACTTTAAGGGAGGTGGAGCCTCATGGGAGAGACTGTGGCCTCCCCCATTGCAGTTTGGATTAGGGCCAGCTAACTGCCAGCCTGGGGCTGTGACAAGAACATCCATGCTCTGGTGATTCTGAGACTGGACACTCACTGACCATGTGAAGTCAGGAGGACTCTGGCAACTCACTGAAGAATGGTCGGAGCCTGGCGGATTTTAGGTGGCAGAGGAAGGGTCTAGTGCTCCCAGGTCTTCCTGGCTTTGGTGGGGGCCCGTCAACCTTCCCCGGGGTAGAGTATTGAATTACTTTCAAAAGGGAAACAGGGATTTACTGTGGATGTGGATGACTTGTGTGGGGGAGATGGCGGGGGGAGTAGAACTTCTGTACCTCTCCTGGGGAGATGCAGCTGCTGCCTTCATGCGATTTCCTTCTCTGGGGGAGCCCCCTCCGCATTGTAATGGTGTCCTGAGAAGGGGCCGGGGGGAGGGGGTCAGCCCTACGGGAGCAGGCTGCAGACCAACTCTCCCTTTCTCCAACTACATCGTCTTCCTACCCCTACCCCCACCCTCACCCCACCCCGGCTCCCAACGCGACGCGTGGAATCTGCTCTGAGTCAACTCTGAGCTCAGAAACTCCGGGGTGGGGAGGGTCAGGGCTGGGACCCGAAATGGGAAAGGGAATGGAGGGGGGGCCTGTGGCCTGCCAGGACACTCTCGAGCCCCCTGTGTACTTCGTTTTCCCACGGAACCCGGGCGGGCTTCTGGGTCATGGGGGCTAACCCCCTTCTCCGTTCCTGCGGCGCTGGGGCGCGGCCCTGACGCAGTCCCCGCTGGGGGAGCCCGGGACAAGCCCGCGGAAGGAGGAAGCGCGTTCTATCTCTCGGGGACTGGCGCCCTTGGAGCCCTAGGTCCCCCCCTTCCTGCAGCCCCTAGCCGCCAGCCCTATTCCGCCCTCCTGGGCTGTCCGGCAGTCTGGGGGCCGATAGGGAATCTCTGGGGGGCCCAGTCTGCCCTCTCCCCGGGAGGCCAGGGGCGGAGCCTGAAGGGGGTGGAAAGCTGGGCTCCGCATGGTGCGCCTGCCTTCCTAGACCTGGGAGCTGCTCCCCTAGCGGCCTGGATTGACCGACCTGGCTCGGCTCTTACCAGGGGAGGGGACGGGGGACGGGTTAGGCGCTCTGCCATTCCTCTCCCCTACTGAATTTGCCCGGATCCTCTCTGCCGCTTCTGACTGGCCTGCCCAGGCTTGCTGCAGTGTGTCTCAGAAGGAAGCTGGGCAAAGTTTGGGGCTGGGGGCTCTCCCCTCCCAATCCCTCCAGCAGGCTCCATCTGGGGAATTCCTGGGCCTCCTGGGGTAATGGTTGGAGGAAGGGAATGAAAGTGATTGGAGGGAGGAGGGGAAAGAAAAGAGGCTGGGACTGGGTCGGGATTTAGGGAATTGGTTTGAAGTTGGAGAACAGGTCTGAGGAAGGGAAAGGGAAGGAAATTTCTGTTAATTTGATACCCACGAAAATCTAGACTTTCTGCAAAACACGTGAAACAGCAAGTATGCAATTGGGGCGGGGTGAGGCATTGAAATTGAGTGACATGGTCCCACAGCCATTGTGTGTGAAAGACTGGACTTAAACCTAGGTTTTTCTCACCCTTAGGCTGCCTCTCACACTGGGCACATAGTAGGTGCTTAATAAAAGCTTGTTAGTTGGTTGATTGACAAAGAAAGCACTTGTTATTTGTCTGAATAAAGCTAACTGCTTTGGGCTACTCGCCTCTTCCCAAAGCAAAGGTTAAACTTGGGTCAGATTTCTTCTGAAGAATTTAAGATCTTGGAACTGGAATCATTCCATTTTATGACTGAGAAAGGCAGGTTCAGAGTGGAGGAATTCCCACTCAGGAGAGACCAGAATCTCAGTTTGCAGACTCGCCCCTCAGGTCTCATGGCATCATATGGATTCCCACAGAAGGGACTCGACTGCCACTTCTACTACCTACTCCCATTTACTCACCAAAGACTTTGAGGAGATTAATGTTAGTTTTAGAGCTGGAAGAGGCATTTGGTTGGTTCACTAGTTCAGCTAAGTCATTTGACTAGAGGAGATGGGGCTTGCCCAAGGTCACACAAGTGGTAAATAGAAAAGCTGACATTTGAACCCAAGGGTTCTGAATCCAAATGCTGTGTTCTTTTGTTCCTACTAACTTCATCAGTTAGTGACAAGAGAACCCCAAACTGCCAAAAAGATGTGCTATTCAGCCCAGGAGTAGGGGACGGTCCTGATCTTGGCTTTGATTTCCTCTGTCCAATCCCAATCAATTCAACCCAGTTTAACAAAGCAATTATTAAGCCCTTACTGTGTACCTGGCACCCATCTAGAGATAAAAATGCAAAATGACCTCAAGGAGTTTACATTTCTCCCAGGGCCAACAATCTGTATACAGATCAAACACTAATTGATTTTCTGGCCTAGGGAAGGCTGTTGAACTTGAGGGTGGGGATCACAAAGGACATTTTTGTTGGGTGGCTCACCAGTGTCTTTTTCTTTTCCATGTGCTTCTGTGCCTGCCCAATGGATCTCCATCCCCCTCCCTGGGGCTGTGTGACCTGGTTGCCTCTGTTCTGGGTGAGTACTGGCCTAGCTAAACAGCTTCTAAGTGGGGTTGATCCAGCCAGAGGGCAGGAGGTATTGGTAGAGACTCAGCTTGGGAGATGACCATAAATGCTGGCTGAGCCTGAACCAGGAAGGACGGAACTCAGGAGACCAGGAGAAAAGGGCTGGGCTAGTGGCTGTCCTGCTCTGGAGCTGGTCATGGACTCTGGAGCTGCCAGGTGGCTTTTGGTTCTACCATGTGTCTTGTCTACTTTGAAGAACATTTGAATCTCTGGAGGGGGTTTGACCTCCTGGAACAACTGGCTGGGGAATCCCTTCATTCCTGCCCAGTTCTTAATAGATTTTTGTGTATCTGTCTTGCCTGGGAGGCAGCTTTCTGTATTATACAGAGAGCTGGTCTCAAAACCAGGAAAACCTGGGTTGAAGTCCAGCCTGGTTGTGTGATCCTGGACAAGTCTCTGGTCTTCTCAGTGCTCTAGGCAACTCTCTAAGATTAAAATGCAGAGGAGGTGCAAATGTACATGGGTGGAGGGAGTTTCTTCACCTGGGAGTACCCTGTATGGGTCAGTCAGTCAACCAGCATTTAATTAAGGGCTAGCACTAGGAACAGAAATAACCAGCAAAAAGATGATCTCTGTCCTTGTGGAGTTTACATTCTAATAGTGGGGGAAGGTACCATATAAAAGGGATCAGTTCAAAGGGAGGGTGGAGATGAAGGTACCCAGCTCTGGGGCCTGGCATTTAGTTCTGTGTTCCGTTGTCCTCTGCTTCTCCTGCTCCTCTCTCCTTCCAGAACCTGTTTATTCAATCTTAGGCTATACAGATAAAGGAACCTTGGGAGGTGGTAGGGTACCATGGAGAGAGCAAGAGTTCTGCAGTCAGAGGTCCTGGGTTCAAATCCTGCCTTTGATGCTTACCTGCCACCTGGGTGACTTTGGGTGAGCCACTATCTTCCTTGGACTCAATTTCCTCACTTGTAAAATGAAAATATGATAGCATCTGCCCCCCTGAGCTGTTGGGAGGATCAAATGAGATAATATTTATAAAAGGTGTTTAGCTCGGTGCCTGACACTTAGCAGGTTTTATATGAATGTTTATTCTCTTCCCTTTCCCTTCCTCTAGAATGTAAACTCCTTGAGGGCAGGGGCTGTTTTTCACTTTTGTCCCCAGTGCCTGGCTTATATTGATTGACTGATAAAGGCATTGTAACAGCTGTTTCAAATGTCTGAAGGGTCAGGAGGAAAAGACTTCAGACCTTTTTTCACTTGGCCCCAAAAGGGAGAACTAGGGCCAGAGAGGGAAGTTTTAAGGAGGCAGATCAGGGACTTAGTATAAGGAAGATCTTCCTAACAACCAGAATCATTTAAAAGTGGAATGAGCTGCTTCAGAAGTTAGTGAGGTCTCTGTCATCAGAATGTTCGAGAAGATGCTGGCTGGTCACATGCCACATGCTCTGGAGGGGCTCGCTCTTCCATTTCTAGGGTTCCATGATTCTCTGGGCACTGCCTAGTAGCTAACCCAAGATGGCCTCTCTGGACTTGGGGGAAATGAGAAGAAGAATTTCCTCAGGGGAGTAGTGGGATTGATCTGGAACTGGGTCTGGCAGTGAGAGTGTATCTTCCAATACATTACTTTTTTTTTATATTTAAGAAGATGAAATTTAATTGGAATAAATGGAAAATTCTATAAAGCACAAATAAAGAATGGAAGAGGCATTGTACAGTTGCTCTTCTAAAGAATATAAGTTTCTTCCTATACTTTACCAAGGGTAGAAGGACCATCCTGGAGAAAAATGAGCCTTTATTTATCTCCAGGTTGTAAAATGGCTAAGGTGAAGGGACTTTAGTCATCACTCAGGTGGTGGAGAGGAAGTACAGAATCAGATGAGTTGGGTTTGACTCCTTCCTCTATTATTTATATAGACTACCTTCTACCCTGACCTGGAACTCTGTCCCTCATTGCCTCTGGCTCTAGAAATCCTTGGCTCCCTTCCAAGCTCAGCTCCTCACTATCTCCTCCCAATGACCTTTCCTGATTCCTCTGCTCCTAGTGCCCCCTCACTCCTTCTCCTCCTGACCCCCCAGCTACTTTCCATTTATTTTGTAGTTGCTGATCTCTCTACTTCTTTTTTTGCCTTCTGTAAAACAGTAAACTCCTTTGTCTTTGTATCTACTGTGACTGGGACACAATAGGCATTGAATAAAGGAAGGTTGAATTGATTTACTTGTTATCTGTCTGACCTAGGGCAAGTATTGTCTTATTTTGGGGGCTTCAGTTTCCTCATCTCTAAAATAAACCAGATGGTCTCTAAGGTTTCTTCTTGATCTAAATCGTACTAGTCCAAATCTTTGCATTTTGCAGATGAGGGAAACTGAGGGCCCATGTGGCAAAGTGACTTGGCCGTTGTCACACACTTAGTTGTAGAGCTGATACTGGAACCTAGGGATCCTGATTTCAATCAGTCAATCAGTTAACATTTATTTGGCACCTACTATGTTCAGGGGTGGAGTGGTGGCTAGGTGGCAAGAGTGAATAGAGCATTGGGCCTGGAATCAGAAAGATCAGAGTTCAAATTTGAACCCCGACTAGCTGTGTGACCCTGGAGAAGTCATTTAACCCTCCAAATGAGAAGGAAATGGCAAACCATTTCATTATCTTTGCCAAGAAAACCCCATGGAGTGTTGGTCTACAGGGTCATGAAGTCAGACACGACTGAACAGCAAAATGTGCCAGGCACAGGTTGCACTCTTCTTATAGGTAAGCTAGGTAGCACAATGAATAATGTGCTGGGAGTCCTGAAGACCACATTCAAATCCTGCCTCAGAAATTTGGACCCTGGGACTGGCCAAGACTCCATGGGTTTCTTTCCATTTGAGAAGTAATTAGAGCAGGTATCTGGTCACTTTTGCAGGGTGAGGGGGGTGCTGCCAAGAACAGCCTAGTCTAACAGGTTTGTTTGGGGGAAAGGGTGCCAGGAGGTAGGGTGGGGAGGCCTTTGGGTGTCTAGGGATGATCTTTGAATTTCTGCTCTATAATCATTAAAAAGCTGCCTTTTCAAGTTATGGAGGTTGTTTGTAGGTCCTTCTTCCTTTTATTTTCTTTAAAATGTGTGGAGACACTTTGTCTTGGTATAAATGATACTTTCCAATAGCTCCCTTCCCTTCCAAATTCTCTTGTTAACAGAAAGGGCCCTAAGTTGTATGTGTTTTTTTACCCCCACCCCTTTGTTTTCAGTAGAACTTCCCCTATCCCATTTTCTATATGAAAGCAAATAAGTTCTTGTTTACCATGCATATGTATGGAAGAGATGAATTTTTCATAAAGAAAACTTTATTGGGTGTATGACATTTTTAGTGGGATGGATCCCTGTTCAACCTCTCAATTTTTCCCCCACTAACAGTTTTCCTTGGATAATATTTCTTTCTTTCTTTTTTTGCTTTTTTTTTTTTGGAGGGGGGAAGGCAGGGCAATTGGGGTTAAGTCACTTGCCCAAGGTCACACAGCTAGTTTTGTGTTAAGTGTCTGAGGCTGGATTTGAACTCAGGTTTTCCTGACTCCAGGGTTGGTGCCCTATTCACTTTGCCACCTAGCTGCCTCCCTTGGATAATGTTTCAAGAGGATAATATGGTCATTTGCCACATATTCTCCATGTTCCCTTGATAAGTTTTTTCCTTTCCCCAAGGGGATGAGCACCTCAGGCTGGGAGTTCAGATCTACAACATCACTGTTCAATCCAACATTTATTTTATAAGTACAAGACACTGTGGATACAAAAAAGAAAGCAGTCTTTGTCCTCAGTGGGAACTTTATATTACGTTTGACTTAGGTCAATAAAAAGTAATGTCAGGGTGAGTCAGGAAAGGCTTCTTGTAGGAGGTTGCACCTAATCTGGGTCTTAAGTGGTCATTTAGCCTCTGCTTGAGGTCTCTAGTAAGGGGTGCTCACTCCCATTCTGGGTGGCTCCAGATGTCTTTGCTTGGAGGCTTGGTTGTCCCAGGTTACAGGGTACAGACTCCTGTGATCCTCTTATGGATACAAGACAGTAAAGGCAGGGGCTTCCTAAAGGGCCATTCTAAATGCCATGGCATCCTCAGAGAGCCTTAACTGCTGCTCCATTCTTGTTACCTTCATACCTCTTTCTGCCATTACCAGGAATCCGTGTGCTCTGAATTGCCTGCCTTTCCAGTGACACGGGGGTGGGTCGCAAAGATTGCTCCAAAATCTTCAGTGGCTCTTTATTGACTTTTGGAAAAATGTCAAACTATTTAAACTTGTATTCAAGTACAATCTGGACCTACTTTACCTCCCTAGCCATATCTTAAATAATTCTTCTCTAATAATAATACATAGTGTTTTGAGGCAGTGCCGTGGTGCCGTGGTTAGAGAGCTGAGCCTGGGGTTATGAAGTTGTTCAATGGTTTCAGTGACTTTTCATGACCCCATTTGGGGTTTTCTTAGCAGACACTAGAGTTGTTTGCTATTTCTTTCTCCAGCTCATTTGACAGGTGAGGAAACTGAGGCAGAGTGAAGTGACTTGCTCAGGTTCACACAGCTAGTAAGTGTCTGAGGCTGGATTTGAACTCGGTCCTAGCTGATTCCAAGTCCAGCAGTCTGTTCATTACATTACTTAGCTGCTTCTTTCTGAACTCCATGCTTCCCACTACATACTCTGTTATACTCTCTTTCCTTGCCGTTCCCCCTTCTCATTCCCTCCCCCTCCCTCTCTCCGTATTCATATCTATCCTACCTCTCCTAGCAAACTTGACTCAGCTGGCACTCTCTAGGAAGCCTTGCCTAATAGACATGGCTTCTCGGACTTAGGACGTGACAGTCCTGATGTATTCTGCCCTGGCCAGCCCACATCTGCAGGAATCATTGTTTTCTGGGTGTAGCAGTTTTTGAATCACATTGATAAGGTGGAGGGCAGTCATCGTGGGGAAGGGCCTGCAGCTCGTGTCCTGTGAGTACATGTTTAAAGAGTTAAGGATTTTTAGCCTAGAGAAGAAAAGGCTTGGGGGAGGGGAGGGTAAGGGAGGGGACATCATAGCTCCCTTCAAGTATGGGAAGGGCTGTCAGGCAGAAGAAACATTTGGTAGGGGCATTATGAGCAACTAGGTGGCCCAGAGGATGAAGCACTGGATTTGGAGTCAGGAAGATCTGAGTTCAAATTCTGCATCAAATACTAGATATTGTGTAATACTGGAAAGTCATTTAAGTGCTGTTTGCCTCAGTTTCCTCATCTTGTAAAAATGGGGATAATAGTAACATCTAGGCCCCAGGACTGTTTCGAAGATGGAATAAGAAAATATTTGTAAGTGGCGATGATGATGATGATGATGTTCCAGACAATTGCAAAAAGACATTTAAACTTGATATCAGAAAAATGATTTCTTAATGATTAAAGCTGTCTTAAAGTGGAATAAATGGACTTCCCGGGGGTGATAGGATCCCAGACTGAAAGCAGGAGGTGACTTTAGAGGCCAGCATCCTCATTAAGGCTCTGCAGCCGAGGTGGAATCTGAATGCAGGCCTTCTGACTCCACTTCCCCACCTTCACAGTGTCTCCTCAGATCATAGGTTCTTTGTCCCTGAAAGTCTTTCTGGAAAGGGTGTGGTGTAGAGAGAATTAATTCTTGGACAGGTGTGGATGGGTAGGACTAGGAGGCCTCTGAAGTCTATTAATCCTGAGATTCTTCTCTGAGTCTGTGATTTCCTGCCTCTTCTGGTCAGTAATGACCTTTCCCCCCACCCTCTTCAGATCGCACAAAGACACTTTGTTCTCTTCCCCCACCTTGTGCATTTATTGTGTATTGTTTCAGTCAGTCAAGATGGTTTATTAAGCACACACCATGTGCTCGGTAATGTGCTTAACCCTGGGAGTACAAAGACAGACCAAAAAGTCTCAAAGAACACATGGTCTAATGGGGTAAACAACATGCAAACAGCTACATACAACTGGAGTAAAGTGGAAATGACCAGCTGAGGGAAAGCATTTCGAGAGAGTAGGAAAAGCCTCTTGTAAGACTTCAGCTGAGACTTAAGGAAGTCAGGAAAATTTCTTTTGTGTTATCATTAACATGCAACTCTGTGTCTCCTGTAGTGAGTGCCTGGTTCGGTAGACTTAAACAATTGTGTTCTTGCTACTTTTTAAATAAATTTTAATTGACGTTTTCTATTCATGCCTAGAGAGCCATCCCATATGATAAATAGTATTTTTTGGAAGGAAAAAGTCATCACAACTGATTGCCCCATTGAAAAAGTCCCAAAACATGTATGCCTCCTATCTCCACAAAGGGGTGGGCTGGGGCTATCTTCTCATATGTCCTCATTCGAGCTCTGTTTATAACTTTGTTATGTTCACTGTATTTATTTTGGAGGCAATTGAGATCAACTGTCTTGCCTGGTATAACATAGGTAGTAAGTGTCTGAGGCTAGATTTGAACTCACTCTATCCACTGTACCACCTAGCTGGGCCTGTTAACCTTTACTTTTGATTCTTTGGCATGTCATTGTTCTTTCCTTTTATATTGTGGTAATTACTGTGTATATTGTTTTCTTGGTTCAAAGTTGACTTTTGATACTCATTGTTGAAATAAACTGAATTGTAGAACCACCAATTAGGAGCTTCTCCTGGGTACCCCACATGGTGCCAGGCACAAGTGTGATGGGCATTCAGAGAAGGGCAAAATCAATACAGGCAGGGGTGGAGTAGACTTCACTCCTTTGCTTATTAACAACTTGCAAATCCTCCTCCTCCTCCCTAACTGTCATCCCATTAATTATCAAGCTGCTACTAATATACCCAGCACAGGTACAGATGTAAGTATAGCAGGGATTTAGAAAGGAGCAGAGGAATGGGAGTCCTGACTTTTTGGGCATCTAACAGTTTTCAAAGTCCTTTTCTCTCCCTATTAAAATGTAAGCCTTCAGAAGGCAAGGACTGTCTTTGCTTTTGCATTTACATTATTAGTGCTTGACACAAATAATCATTTAATAGATTCCTTCATTCATCATTCCTTCATCAAGATTAAATGGAAGAATATTATTGTTTTCAGTTTTTATTGATGTTTTTTTTTTTATATTACCATGGTTTCTCTCTAGGGTACCTACTTTCTCCTTCCAGAGAACTTCCTATTAAAAATAGTATTTTAAAAAATAAAAACGGAAAAAAGGGAAAAATTAGCATAACTGATAAATAGACCAAAAAAGTCTGAGAATATGTTCAATGTATGACACTGATGGGCCTCCCACTTCTGCAAAGGGGTGGGGTGGGAGTGACTTCTCATATCTCTCCTTTCAAGACATGCCTGCTCTTTACAATTTTGCGTCATTGACTTCTGATTTTTTCATGGTTATTCTTTCATTGTAGTGGTCATTGTATACATTGTTTCCTTGACTGTGTTGACTTCACTCTGCATCTGTTCATGTAGATCTTTCCAAGCTTCTCTTATTCATCACATTTGTCAATTCTTACATCATAGTAATATTCCATTAGGAATGTCTAGGTGGCACCATAGTCCTAGCTTGGAGTCCTGAGGTCAAATCTGTCCTCACTTACTAGCAGGGTGACCCTAGGCAAGGCTACATTTTGTTTAGCCGTTCCGCAACTGATGGGCATCTGCATTGTTGGGGGAATCTTGTGATCCCCTTTTTATAGATGAGAAAACTTTTGTCCAGCTCAGGTCACTCAATGAAGTAACTTAGTGACCAAACTGGACTTGAATCCAAGGCTTTTGATTCCATTTAAAACGTTCCCTCTACTTTAGCTCTGCATTTTGGGCAGAGGAATAACAAGCTCAGAACCATGGACAAGTCACTAACCTTGCCTGTTTCCTCCTCTTTAAAAGGGTTCTTTAATCATGTCTGACTTTTTATGACCTCATTTTGGGTTTCCTTGGCAAAGATACTGGAGTATTTTGCCATTTTCTCCTCCAGCTCATTTTACAGATGAGGAAAATGAGACAGTAGGGTTAAGTGACTTGCCCAGGGTCACACAGATTTGAACTCAGGAAGATGTTTTCCTGACTCTAGGTCCAGTGCTCTGTGCACTATGGCACCACCTAGCTTCCCTTTTAAGAGGAGAATTACAATATAGGACCTCCTGCATGGGATTTCCATGAGGGCAAAATGGATACGAAATGTTTTGCAAATCCATTTTAATGGACAAGCATTAGATCTGGAGCCAGGGGATCTGCCTCTGCCCTTTCCTACTTTTGTGATCTTGGCCAAGTTACCTGAACGCCATAGGGCCAGTTTTTACAGTCAACAGACCGTCAGCTGACACTAATGATACAGGACTCTAGACATGTTACTTAACCCAAATCTCAGTTTCCTCATCTGTAAAATGGGGAGGTTGGAGGAGAGGCTCTTGAAGATCTCTTCCAGCTCCAGTGCTCTTACAAAACTTAAAAATGTGGCATAAACATTAGTTATTATTAAGATGTAATTGTCGAGGAAATGCCAGGCATGGAAGAAACTTTCTGGCGATGATGGTAACACCTGGACCTTAGCATTGTTTGGCCCTGGCTACACTAGGCTCTTTCAGCCCCTCCTGGGTCATTTTAGGGAGGGGAGCCCTTACTCTTGCTAATGGGAGTAGGGTGGTGGCTGAAGACAGCTGTGGTCATGGAGTCACCAAAAACTTTGTTCCCTTTGCTAGGTAGGCTGTCCTCCACCCCAGGGAGGAGAGCCAGTCCTCATCCATAGGGAGTGGGTGACTCCAATGGATGAGGCAGTCAGACACTCATGTGGGCTAATACTGATAATCATAGTAATTAATAATTAGAGCTCCTGTTTCTGTAGTGCTTTATGGTTGTAGAGCATTTTAGACACACAAAGCATTTTAGAGTTCCTTGAATCTGGTGTGAGGTAAAGAGGATAGAATGTTTATCCCCATTTTACAGAGGAGAAAACTGAGATTTGGGTTAAGTAACATGTCTAGAGTCCTGTATCATTAGTGTCAGCTGACAGTCTGTTGACTGTAAAAACTGGCCCCTGAGCTGCTACACTGGGAGTGTTATCTACTGGGGGGATGCAAAGACAAAAAAACAGTTTCTGCTCTCAAGGGACTTAGGTTCTACTGGGGAATATAAGATGCACATAATATACTACAAGGGGCTGCCCTCATTAAACTTTTCTTTTTAGAGGCAATCAAGGGTAAGTGACTTGCCCTGGGTCACTCTGCTGGTAAGTTTCTGAGTCCAGATTTGAACTCAGCTCCTCCTAACCCCAGGGCCAGTGTTGTATTCACTGCCCACCTAGCAGCTCCTCATTAAGCTTTTCTTCCTGTTGCCCCAAACCTGATATCTAGCAGAGGGGATTACCAGAGTTTAGCTATAGGCCTATATTTCTAGCCAGAGCTGAATACAGAGGAAGTCTAGGGTTGATTGCAGCCTAGAGTCAGGAGGACCTGAGTCCTTCTTGCTTGTAAATCAATGTGTTTGATCAATTTTGAGGCACCTTTCAGCCTAGACATACCTCTCCCCCATTTCTGACATTCCATGTTCTAACGTCATTTCCAATTCTGACATTCTATGTTCTGAGGCCCCTTCCCAGCTTCCAAGGTCATTTATAACTCTGATGTTCTGTGTCCTAAGGGCCCTTCCAGATCTAACAGCATCTGATTCTATTATAGTTGAGTTTGTTCCAGCTCTCTGTCCTTCCCTTAAGGTCCCAAAGGAGCTGCAGCTCTGGGAGAAGGTAAAGGTTAGGGAAGGAGGCCCAAACCCTGTTTAAGCCCTGAGCTTGGCAGAGTGTGCCAAGTTGGGTGGCCTGTGAGGCCACAGCATTGGCAAAGGCAGTGATAGCCATGAGACCCTTGGCCAATTGCCCCCAAAAGTCTTCCTGACAGCAGGACAGCTCCCTCATCCCCACATCTCCTAACTTCTAACTTCCTTCCTGGCTGGAATCTAGGGGCAGTATAGCCTCCAGGAAGAGACAGAAATATTGGGGGAAAATGTGTATATGTGAATATGAAGCAGATTCCTTTTCTGTGTAGTTTGGTGAAGATGGTGTGAAGCTGTGAAGGGTTGTAAAGGCCTGGAAGGTCTCGTGCACTTGCTATTGAGCTAGTAGTAGGACTGGATTCCTGAGCCTCTCTGGTACTTAGTAATCCGTGCCTCCTCCCATTAGCATGGCCCAGGGCATTTGAGACTGGTTTGTCTCAAATTTAACTTGGTGGGGGGGGACTTTGTCCTGGTTTCTCTTCCTGCTTACAGCCACTCATTAAACAGAGATGCCTAGAGTTCCCCAGGAAGCTTGGGCAGGGTAGCCTGAGAAAGTCGAATGTAGAATGCTGGGAATAAGATGACCAGTGTTCTGTTATGGGCTCCACAACTTTTTCTTCCTCTCCTCTGCTCTCCCCTCCTCTCCCTCTCTCCCTCTTTACTTCATTCCTTCTTCCCTTCCTTCCTTCCTTCCTTCCTTCTTTCCTTCCCCAGGATCACACAGCTAGTAACTATCAAGTACCTGGGGTCTGATTTGAACTCAGATGCCAGGCCAGTGTTCCATTCACTGCACTATCTAGCTGCCCACCACAACTAATCTTCCTAAAGATTCATGGGATCAGGGTGGCTAGGTGGTGCAGTGAATAGAGCAACCAGCCCTGGAGTCAGGAGGATCTGAGTTCAAATCCAGCCTCAGACACTTAACATACAAAAAAATAGCCGTCTGACCTTGGGTAAGTCACTTAATCCCAATTGCCCTACCTTCTTCCTCCAAAAAGCAAAAAACAAAAAAGATTCATGGGATCACAGACTTTGAGCCAGAAGATTCTTTAGTGGTCAGCCTACTTACTTGTGATAGCCAGTTTTGAGAGGCAGTATGGTCACTGGACCAGGAGTCAGGAACACTTGGATTCAAGTCCCACCTCAGTCTCTAAACTAGCTGTGTGACCTGGGGCAAGTCACTTAATCTGTCTGCCTCAGTTTCCTCATGTGTCAAATGACAGGATTGGCTTCTAAGGACTTTAAACCTATGAGTCAAGTCTGCCCCTCCCTCCCCCGATCCATGAAGAACCCGGGTTTAGAGCGTTTAAGTGACTTGCCCAGGGTGAGACAGGTGGCAGAACAGTATATAGACTCAGGTTCCCTGACTCTACATTCATTCTTAGTGTTCCATGTCCCTGGGTGTATACTTTTCTTTCTCTGGATCTGTTTCATCAGTGAAATGAAGGGTTAGTGTAGATGGGGAAATGACCTTTTTAATGCTCAGAGACTTTTTCTAGCTTGATGATTTCTTGAGGTTCAAGGAACTCTTAAAATAAAGCTGCTGGTGAGGAATCCAGGCCCTCTCCTGCCTCTCCCCACGGAAGCTTGTGGGCTTTGGCAATGCCCTCACTTTCTCAGAGGACATCATCTACATGTCCTGGGCTCCCATCTGCATCTGTCCATCTCACAAGCAGCCACAGGAGGGCAGAGTTTCCCTTCTCCAGGTTCCTTGACAAAACACACTGGACTTGCCTTTGTCAGCTCCCTTCTGAAAACACGGATATACTTAGCCCTTGGTTCATCCCTCCTGCTCCACACCCCTCCCACCCCCATAGGCTGCCTCTGACCCACTAGGTATTACAAGAGACATCTACCTCAGGGACCTGGGGTTTCATGGGTGAGCAGGCATACTTTTACCCATGCAGATCACAGCTTTGCCACTGTCTCAGGAAATTGTTTCATGACTTGTAATAGACTAGCGTCCAGCATTCTGATGTTGGGCCTCTCCAAATTTAGGTCAGGCAGAGGACATGTCTATCACCAGGCCATCCTTGAGGACCTTTCAGCTTGGCAGGACCTAGCAGAGCTTGGTCTCCCCTGGGTATCCTTGGGGAGTACAGGGGACTCCTGAACAAAGGCACAGGAGCCAGAAATGGGTGGAGGCCCAGATGACAGCCAGACAGGGTGAAATGAGAATGCTAAACTTTGTAGGAGAAGGATGTCTTGCTACCTGTTTTAGAATTGTGGATAACCAACAGAGCTGGACATAACTTTATACATTAGAGAAATGCCAAAATGTGCCAGGCACTCAAAAATATTATCTCATTCGATCCTCACAACAACCCTGCCTAGGAGTTAGGTAGGTCCCACTATTGTCTTCATTTTGGGGAAATGTTGGGGAACTGAGGCAAACAGATTTTTTTTAAGTGACTTTTCCAGGGTCACACAGTTAGTAAGCATCTGAAGTGGGCTTTGAACTCAGATCTTCTGACTCCTGCCTCTATTATGTCTATTATGTCGTGTAGCTGTCTCTGTCCCACCCCCTCATTTATGAGCAAAATAAGACTTTGAGAGGTTGTGACTTGTCCAAGGTCACACAACAAATCAGTAGCAGAACCAATCAATGAACAAGCATTAAGTGCCAAGTACATTAAGCCCTGGGGACTCAAAGAAAGGCAAAAACAATCCCTGCCCTTAAGGAGTTCACAATCTAATTAGGGGGGGAAAAAACCCCATGCAAACCATGCATGCAAACAAGAGTTAGAGTAGGTGGAAGGTTAATCTGAGAGGGAAAGATCCCTTCCAGAAGGTGGGGTTTGATTTTTTGAAGAAAGTCAGGGAAATTAAGAGGTCACTAGGTGGCGCCATAGTGGATAAGAGTCCTGGGTCTGGAGTCAGAAAGACTTGAGTTCAAATGTGACCTCAGAAACTTATTAGCTGTGTGACCCTGGACAAGTCACTTCACCTCTATTTGCCTCCGTTTTCTTATCTGTAGAATGGGGCTAATAACAGCACCTACCTCCCAAGATTATGGTGAGGTTCAACAGCAAATCTTAGTACTCTATAGATGCTAGCTATTATTATTAGTTGTTATTATAAGAGGAGGGATACCATTATGGGCATTGCTGGGGGGGTAGGGGAGCCAGTACAAGGCTAAGGGATGGGAAATAGAGTATCATTTGCAGGGAACCCCAAGTAGACCAGTAAAGCTTGAGTGTAGATAGTAGTCGTGGAAGCAGAGTAAAAGGCAGGAGGACTAGAAAGAGAGGAAGGGTCCAGGTTGTGAAAGGCTTTAAATACCAAAGATATTGATATTTGATCCTGGACTGAACGCACTTTTCTTGATTGAGGTTATCATAAGATTAGATGGATATATTCAATGAGTTTGGAGTGGAAGATCATGACTGCCCTGGCATTGGCCCTGGAAGGGAACAAGGTTGCTCCCATGTCTCCTTGGGCCCCCACACTCACTGCAGGCTCTTTGGTGAGGCTCACTATGACAACAGATCCCAAGCTGTCACACAGTGATGTTAGGTTGGTGTTGTGCCTGGAGTGCTGGACCTGGAGATAGGAAGCCCTGGGTTCAGATTCTGCCTAGACATTTCTTAGCTTTGGGCTCACCTGATTCATGTCAGCACGTTGCGGTGAGGATCCAATGAGACAATGTGCATAATTTGTGAACATTAAGGTGCTCCATAAATCCATGCTATCATTGGGCCAGTCTCCTTATTCTAAAGCAAAGGGATCTGAGACCCAGAGCTGGAATGACATGCCTGGCATGGGAAGGGGACTGGCTAATGTCCACCCAGGACTAGTCTATATCTCCAGGGGCCCAGCATGATGCTTCTTGTAGGGCAGTGGGGTTAAACCCCAGCTTGGAGTTCTAAGGCCCCTCCCCCAAGTCTGTCTTAGCCTAGGCCCCAGAGAGCAGGAATGTCCATTGGTCTAGATGTAGTCTGCACAGATTCCTGGCTTGGCCAATGCATGCTCCAGTGGCAGGACCAGAGAAGGGAAAGAGCCCTGTGATGGGGAATCACATCTACTGTGAACGTGTGGCCACAGGGATGCCATTTAAGTTCTTTGGGTCTCTGCTCCCTCATCTGTGACATGAGTGGCTACACCAGCTGGTCTCTTAGGGGCTAGAGGATCAATAGTACTACCTCCTCATTTTACGTATGAGGAAACTGAGGCCCAGGACAATGAAGGAACTTGCCCCAGGTCATATAGGTAGTAAGGGGAAAAGCAGTGATTGGGACTCAGGGCCCATGACTTACAGTTCAGCACTCTTTCTAAAATGACTGTTTGATTTTTGGTCTATGTCCTAAGACCCTTCCCAGCTCTGACATCCTGTGTTCTAAGGCCCCTCCCAGCTTTGACATCCTGTGTCCTAAGGACCCTCCCAGTCCTGACATCCTGTGTTCTAAGGGCCCTCCCAGCTCTGACACCCTATGTTCTAAGGGCCCTTCAGCTCTGACATCCTGTATCCTAAGGATCCTCCCAGCTCTGACATCCTAGGTTCTAAGGGTCTTCCCCGCTCTGACATCCTGTGTTCTAAGGGCCCTCCTCACAGTTAAATTCTGGGTTAAAAAAGCCTATTCACTGAATGGACATTTCCTCACTCAAAGTGAGAATTTGAAAAGACCTTAGCTTAAAATGGCCAAGGTCTCCCACTACACCCTGGGCCATCTCTAGATGTCCTGATCTATGTCTGACCACTGGACCCAGATGGCTCTGGAGGAGAAAGTGATGCTGGTGACTTTGCAGAGCCTTCCCTCTTTTAAATGGAGTTCACTTGCATGTCATGTCCTTGTATCCCTGATATCATGATCTTCTTTGAGAAGGAAGGACAAACCACAGCCACAAGCTTTGACATCTTGTGTTCTAAAGGCTCTCCCAGCTCTGACATCCTGTGTTCTAAGGGCCCTCCCAGCTCTGACATCCTGTGTTCTAAGGGTCCTCCCAGCTCTGACATTCTGGGTTCTAACCTTTCCTTCCAACCCTGACATATGCCCTCTTGGTGAGATACCAGGAAACCCTTCATTTCAATGGGAGTCCCAATTTGTTGTTCCTAAATTATGTAGTGTTTTGAGTCAGTGCTGTTCCACTGCTGG
This sequence comes from Gymnobelideus leadbeateri, assembly GCA_011680675.1. NCBI lineage: Eukaryota > Metazoa > Chordata > Mammalia > Diprotodontia > Petauridae > Gymnobelideus > Gymnobelideus leadbeateri. The sequence goes on from WOXC01004362.1 coordinate 763,426, forward strand.
GCCCACAACAGTTATTATATCATTACTTGTAATTAGCATTTAGAGACAGGAGGGTTACCTCGACAAGGCCCTTTTGTATGGTAGCAGAAATAGCAGCGGAAAGCCATGCTGGGGTGGTGTGTTTGGCAGGCAGCACCCACCCTGCAAGCCCTCACTTTGAAAGTATGCTCAGCAGAAGCAAGATTTTGTTCTTTTTATTACAATTTTTTTGTTGTCCCCACTGCCAGTCAAAGTTGGAAGGCAGCACTAAGTCAATTAGGCAGCTGCCTGGGAGCATAAAGTGGGGGATGGCTAGAAGCCAAGGATGCTTGGGTGCCTGTCTCCATGGCTGTCGCCACGGCTCTGTAGGTCTCTAGCCTGTTTCTGCTGCTCTTTCCTCTCTTCCATCAGACTTCCCTCTTTTCCCAATACCCCAATTCTTCTGACCTGGTGCTATGCGTCATCCTCGTGGGGCCAAGAGCGAAAAGACACCTTAGAGGTCATCTAGCATGACCTTTTTTTTAAAGAGCAGGAAACTGAGGCTTAGACAAGAGAAATTACTTGCTCAAGGTCACCCAGGAAGCAGGGCCAGCATTTGAACTCGGGATCCTCTCATTCTCAACCCGGTACTTCTTTTACTATGCCACACAATTCTTTATCCAAGGCTCAGATCACAGGTCTTTAGCACTAAAAGGATTTAGAGATCATCTCACCCAGCCCTCTCACTGTTTACAAATCTGGAAACTGAGGCTGGGGGGAGGGAGTCACTCACTCAAGTAATTGAGTGACCTTTTTTTTTTAAATATAAAACTGGGATTAGACAATGGACCTTTTGATTTTGAGCCTTGAGTCTATTATGCCCAGGAAATCCCTGACCCTGATTTTATCTACCTTTAGGCTCTCTCTCTCTAGGGTATATCTGGAGAAGGAAATCCCAAGGATGTTGTTCCAGCCACAGGCAGGGTAGGGGGAGATGGCCCTGGCAGAGATGTCCTGAGTTCCAATCATAGCTTTTCCCCTTACTACCTGTGTGACCTGGGGCAAGTCCCTTCATTATCCTGGGCCTCAGTTTCCTCTGAGGAGATAGGACTAGATGGTCCCTAAGATGGCTTCTACATTTGAACCTAAGATCCTCTAGCCCCTAAAAGACCAGCTGGTGTAGCCACTCATGTCATAGATGAGGGAGCAGAGGCCCAAAGAACACAGAGGTGACCCCACCTCTATAGCTTTCACTCTTGTCCTGTTGGATTTTCACTCAAGGATGATCTCTAAAATGCTGGGTTTCTAATTCTGATGCTCAGAGAAGGGTTTGCTCAATAAGAGTGCCGTGCCTTGCTTCCTGGTAAAGACAGTACCAGCAGGGAATTAACTGCCTCTGTGGATGAGGTGGTGCAGGGGTGACCCACAGCTTTCCTCTCCCTTCTCTAGCTGGAGATCTCATTCACTTTGGGTTTTTTTTTTCTTTTTGGAGGGGGAAAGGCAGGGCAATTGGGGTTAAGTGACTTGCCTAAGGTCACACAGCTAGTATGTGTCAAGTGTCTGAGGTTGGATTTGAACTCAGATCCTCCTGACTCCAGGGCCAGTGCTCTATTCACTTCAACACCTAGCTGCCCCATCTCGTCGACTTTGACTGTCAACACTGCCCTATCACCTGCTTCTAGGTAGACTCCAAATGGCTTAGGGGATACCACAGAGTGTCAGAGCTGGGAGGACCCATAGAACAGAAAATATCAGAAACTGGCAATAGAGCATTTATTAAGCACTGGGGATTCAAAATGAGAAAGGCAAGAGAGTCTCTACCCTCAAGAAGCTTACATTCTTTAAAAAAGTTTTAAATATTTCATTTTTTCCAATTACATATAAAAATTTTTAACCATTTAAAAAAATAATTTTGAGTTCCAAATTTTCTTTCACCCTCCCTTCTCTTCCCTATAATTGAGAAGGCAAGAAGTCTGATAAAGATTATACCTGTGTAGTCATGTAAAACATATTTCCATATTAGTCTTGAGAAAAACACAGAAAAAAACTCAAGAAAAGTAAAGAAAGCAAAAAACCCCCCCCCAACAACAACAACAACAACACCCCAGTGAGGTTTGATCTGCATTCAGACTCCTTCAGTTCTTTCTCTGGAAGAGAATAGCGTTTTTCATTATAAGTCCTTCAGAATTGTCTTGGATCATTGTATTGATGAGAAAAACTAAATCATTCACAGTTGATCATCCTTACAATATTGCTGTTACAATGTTCTCCCCATTCTGCTCATTTCACTTTGCTTCCGTTCATGTAAATTTTCCCAGGTTTTTCTGAAACCATTCTGCTTATCATTTCTTTTAGCACAATAGTATTCCATTACAACTTGTTCCATCATTCCTCAATTGATGGACATCCCCTCTATTTCCAATTCTTTTTTTTTTTTTTACCACAAAAGAGCTACTAGAAGTACATATATGTCTTTTTCTTTTTTAATCTCTTTGGGATATAGACCTAATAGTGGTATTGTTGGGTCCTTTTGGCGTATTTCCAAATTGCCCTCCAGTATGGTTGGATCAGTTCACAACTCCACCAACAGTGGTAGTGTTTCAATTTCCCACATCCCCTCCAACATTTGTCATTTTCCTTTTCTGTCATATTAGCCAATCTGATAGGTGTGAGGTGGTACCTCAGAGTTGTTTTAATTTGCATTTCTCTGATCAATAGTAATTTAAAGTATTTTTTCATATGACTATATATAGCTTTGATTACTTCATCTGAAAACTGCCTGTTCATAAAGCTTACATCCTAATAGGAGAAGACAATACATAAGTGGGAGATAGAAAGGGAGGGGATATATATGTGTTGTAGTATAGCTGAAGATGTCTGGGACCTGTTGTGGAGGCCTGAAACTGAGCAAAGAAAGATTGAAGTTGGCCTATAAAAGCCATTTTGGTGCTTACTCTAAAAAGGACTAATTAATGGTGGTTCAGGGTCAGAGTCCAGTTTTCTAATGGGGATGCTGTGGAGATGCTGGCCTGAGTGGAAATGGCATGGCTGGAGAAGAGCTTTGTCTTATGGACTACTTTAGAACACAGAATGTCAGGGATGGGAGGGCCCTTAGAACACAGGAGGTCAGAGCTGGAAGGGCCCTTGGAACAGAGGATTTCAGAGCCAAGGTGGGGTGCTTAGGGTATAAACAAGTTCTTCAAAGTCACACAAGCTAGGTCAGTACTAGAACCCTCAAAAGGAGACAAGGGAAGGACTTGATTGCCCTGAGATTTAAAAATAGTATGAGGATTTTTTCTGAGCCTTTGACTTTTCATTTGAAAGAAGATTAGAATGATGGGGATGCTAACTGACCTGATTCCATTCATTTGGGGGACATTTAATGCCCAAAGAACACTCACAGCCATTAGCTTGTTTTGATCCTCCCAACAACCTAGTGAAGAAGGTAGGGCAGGGATTTATACCCATTGGATAGATGAGGAAACTGAGGTCCAGAGCTTAATGAAGTGCTTGGTGACCAGGCAGGGCTAGGCCAGGTCCCTATGGCTACCCTGGATAAGGCTCTTTTTTCTCCTCCCTCTCCCTTACATCCCCAGAGACTCTAGCATTGCTGTTTTCTTCTCTGATTTCAATGGCCTAGAACTACAACTGAAATCTGTTCCCTAGCTCTTCCCTGGGGACAGGAAGGATCCAAGGTCAGAGGTCTGGAGCTGGAAGGGACCTCATTTGACATGGGGAGAAACTGAGGTCCAAGGCTGTGACTTTACCCAGTCAGGGTCTCCACAGATCGGATTTCGAACTAAGGTCCTTTGATTCCAGAACTAGTGTGACCTTTCCACTATTTGACTTTCTCCTGTTTTTCTAAATTGCTTTTTAAAAAAAGAAGTTTATTGATGTTTTTTGTCTTTGTATTAGTTATTTCAATCTGCCCTCCAGATTGAAGCCTGGTTTCAAAAAAAACAAAGAAAAACAATGAGTATGTAACATCTGATACAGTGAGCATGTCTGAGAGTGTCTGTAATGTAGTGTCCTAGGAAATGCCTGCCTCTCCGAAGTGAGGGGGTCCTGGAGTGTAGTGGTGTTAATCTGGACTGGGGTTTAGGAAGCCAGATGTGCTTGGGTCAGTGTAGAGGAAAGAGCTCTGAAGAGGGAGTCAGGACACCTAGGGTTTAATCCTAGCCCTGCCAGGAATTGATATGACTTTGGGTCATTTGTCTCACTTCTCTTTGACTCAGTTTCCAGATCATTAAAACAGGGGTGGGATGGGACTGGTATATGATCTTTTAAAGCCTTTTCCAGCTCTATGTACCAAGGACCATAGAAGTTCCTGCTTGGAACCTTGAATTCTCTTCTCTTTCATAGGGACCAACAGGTTGCTTCTTCTTCCTCTTCCCTTCCTTTCCCCCTTTTTCTTCTGTATCTTCTCTGAGTCCAGAGGAGGCCATCTGGAAGTCAATAACAGGTATCTTATGGTCAGGTCTGCAAATGTAAAAGTCCTTCTCTTCCACCTCCAAGCAGACCGGGGGCTGGTCATTGGTTTTTTTTTTTTTTTTTGGAGGGCAATTGGGGTTAAGTAACTTGCCCAAGGTCACACGGCTAGGATTTTTTTTTTTTTTGGTTTGTGTGTGTGAAGTGTCTGAGGCCGGATCCGAACTCAGGTCCTTCTGACTCCAGGGCCAGCACTCTACTCACTGCGCCACCTAGTCGCCCCAAGGGGCTGGTCATTGTTGAATCTAATCAACCAACTAACAAGCTGTTAGGAAGTGCTTACTGTATGTGAGGAACAGAGTTAAGTGTTGGGAGGATACAAAAAGCAGATTAATGCCACAGTAGTCCCCATCATCCAAATAGCATCGCTTCCCCTCTTCCCCCCTCCAAGTTCAGGAACAGCTGTGCCTCTAATCTCTCTGTGTCCCAGATTCTGGAAGGATTCCTTTGGATTCAGAATCTATCAGTCCGGACTCAATCCCCATCTCCCCCCTTTCATCTGTGGCTAGTGACAGATGAAATGAGTAAGAAACCAAAGGTCCTAGCTTCCAAGCATGTTGATTTCTTAAACAATGCATGCCAATTGCATAATAAATTAGGACCAGACCTCACCTTAGGGCTAGACCCTGAATACAGGGGAAAACAAATTTTTATGCACTAAAAACAATCAAATAAGACCAATAAATTAAAGCAATTAACCAGGATACAAAATTAGGTAATCTGATTTCTAATTGAAGGAAAGATAAAGGGCTTTCCAAGTTGGGAGGGGGATAGTGAAGAGTTGTAATTCCCACTCTGCCCAAATGTCTGTGTTCAATCAAAGCAACATGGAAACAGTAATGGATTGACCAGTATGAAGTCAGTTTTCAGATAAGACATGTGGGTTGCTTGAGATGTATAATTGTGAGAAAACTCCTTACATCATAATCTAGGGTCTCTAAAACAACAGGTAGAGGTGGTCCAGCTTCCCAGCCATTCAGGGCCAGGTTCAAACAATGTAATAACATTTTTGCCCATTTCCTGAATTTGAATAAAATCTCCTTAAAGACTCTGGAAGGGTTTTTCACTAGAAGGTGGTTCATGAGCTGACTCTAACGGGAAGTGGGGGATACTGGGGGTGGAGTGGGGGTTCAACTTCCTAGGCAGTGGGATGGACCAGACCTATAATTGAATAGAAAGGGAACTGAGCTAGTTCTGGAATTAAGTCACAAGATGAAGTCAGTTTGGTTTACCAAATTCCCACAATTAGCCACTTGCTGTTCTAATCCCCTCAATTAGAGGTGTCACACAAGCCCCTTCTAGGTTACCACCCCTTACAGGTCTCAATAAACCTTCTCTCCTGTTCTTCAGCCCTAGGGAGCTGAAGGATTAGGACTGCTTTTTAATTTCCCTCCCCCCCCCACCCCCCCAAGAAATATCTTAGGTGTCAGATTTTGTGACCAGAAGGAAAGGATTTAAGACCTGACTCCTGGCTCAGATAGCACCTTCTCCATAAAAGCCCTTTCTGATACCCTCATCCCATTCCAAGTTTTCTTCCAGGATATTGCCTGGCTTTTTCTTTACTGATTATGTCATACTGTCTGATATCCCAGTCATTTCTGTTCTTTTTTTTTTGCTTTTTGGAGGGCAGTTGGGGTTAAGTGACTTGCCCACAGTCACACGGCTAGTAATTTTTTGTGTTAAGTGTCTGAGGCTGGGTCCAAACCCAGGTCTTCCTGACTCCAGGGCTGGTACTCTATTCACTGTGCCACCTAGCCGTGCCAAAGAGGGAAAACATTTCTGTTCTTACCTTCCTAGTGGAAGGAGCCATAGATGAGAAATCAGAGTGAGGAATTTGAATTCTGGTTAGATTCTTTATGTGTGACCATAGTAAATCACCTTCTGAGCCTGGTTTTCCTTATCTGTAAAATAAGGACCCTTCTGGGGTCTCTCCTAGCTCTCTATGCTAAGATCTTAAATTATAAGGTCTTTGTGAATTGGGTCCATGTAGAATCTACTACTGTGACCTTCCCTGCCCCAACACAGGTCTTAGAAGGCAGAAGGCATGGAATATTTAGTCACTGTCAGTGGCATTGAATTAAACAGAGGAGAGAATGTTGGGGGGTGGGCTAGAGGAGTCTCAGCTGGCAGGTGTGGGGACTATGAGGGGTCAAGATCTGGAGTTAGAGAAACTGCAGATGGGAGCTGAAGTACCATTATCCCAGAGTCCTAGAGGCCAGGTTGGGGTCCTGAACCCCAGGTTCTCAGGGGAGCTCTGTAGGCCAGGGCTGGACCTCTAAGTGGTCCATGACATCTGGTTTTGAGGGCCACTTATGAGGGCTGAAGACAGTTGTGCAGGGGGTGGGGCAAGCTTGAGCTTAAAGCCCTAGGGTAACACTTTGGGAGCTGGATTGGGTATTCTCTCACTCCTTTCCTCCCCACTTGATGGATTGCTTTAGAATTGGTTACTGGGGCATTGTCCCTCCATCCATTTCATTACATTTACTTAATTTTGCTTATTTTATTTTTCTTGATTACATGCAAAAATAATTTTTAACATTCCATCTTTAACATTTTGAATTCTAAATTTTTCTCTTCCACCTCTCCCCCCTCCTTGAGAAGGCAAGTAATTTTCTATAGATTATACATGTGCAGTCATGCAAAACATTTTCATATTAGCCATGTTGCAAAAGAAAACAGACAAAAAACCCCCTAAAATAAAGTAAAAAAAGTAGGCTTTAATCTGTATTCAGACTCAATCAGTTCTTTCTCTGGAGGTGGATAGCATTTTTTATAATGAGTCTTTTGGAATTGTCTTGGATCATTGTATTGATAAGAATAGCTAACTCTAAATTTATAGTTGATTATCATACAGTATTGCTATTACTGTGTACAATATTCTTCTGGTTCTGCTCACTTTCACTTTTCATTAGTTCATATACGTCTTTCCAGATTTTTCTGAAGTCTACCTGCCCACCATTTCTCATAGCACAATAGTATCATTCATATACCACATATACCACATATACAACAACTTGTTCAGTCATTCCCCAACTGATGGACATTCCCTCAATTTCCAATTCTTGGCCACCACAAAAAGAGCTGCTGTAAATATTTTTGTACTTATTGCCCCCTTTTCATTTTCCTTTGATATTTTTGGGATGCAGACTTAGTAATGGTATTGCTGGGTCAAAGAGTATGCACAGTTTTATAGCCCTTTGAGCATAGTTCTAAACTGTTCTTCAGAATGGTTAGCTCAGTATGCAACTCCACCAACCATGAATCAGTGTCTTGATTTTCCCAAATCCCCTCCAACGTTTGTCATTTTCTTTTTTCTGTCATATTAGCCAATCTGAACTTCCATGGGCATACAGTCAGGAAGACTCATCTTCCTGAATTCAAATCTGGCCTCACATACTTACTAGCTATGAGGCTTGACTAAGTCACTTTACCCTGTTTGTCTCAGTTTTCTCATCTGTCAAATGAGCTGGAGAAGGAAATGGCAAAACACTCCAGTATCTTTGCCAAGAAAACCCCATATGGGGTCACAAAGAATTGGACATGATGGAAACAACTCAAAAACAAAAACTTGAAAGTAGTTTTAATTTGCATTTCTCTTCTCAAGAGATTTAGAGCATTTTTTTCATATAACTACAAGATATCTTTGATTTCTTCTTCTGAAAACTGTCTATTCATATTTTTGACTATTTGTAAATTGGAAAATGATTCATATTCATATAAAATTGACTCAGTTTTTTTATATACTTGAGAAACCAAGAGAGAAACTTAACATAAAAATTTCCCCTTGGCTTCCTACTTTTCTTCTAATCTTGGCTGCATTGGTTTTATTTGTGCAAAACTTTTTAAATTTAATATAATAAAAATTATCTATTTTATATTCCATATCCATATCTCTTGTTTGATCTTAAATTCTTCCCTTATCCATAGATCTTCCAGGCAAAATATTCCACACTCCCCTAATTTGCTTATATTACATTCACTAATAGTGGGCTTTGTGAACATTTTCCTTTCTCAGAAATTGGGCTGTCCCAAAAGTCTTAATGTAGTTTTTAGGCTTATTTTGGGACACCCAGTATTAGTTTCCTGCCTCTTTCCTTCCCTCCCTCTGCCAATTTGGCAAATACTGCTTCCCCTCCCAATTTTTTATTTATTGTCTATATATTTGTATTGTTCCCTTTATACTATGCTGTGTGTATTTTTTTATATACAGCCTTGTTGTCTCTTTCATTAGAATGTTAGCTCCTTGCTAGTAGGGGTTATTTTGTACTTCTTTGTACTTGTGTTCCCAGCACAGCATCTGTTTAGATGTTGTGGCTGGTGCTTCATAAATGCTCCCTCCCTCTCCTGCCCCCAGGCAACCAGGGTTAAATGACTTGCCCAGGGTCACACAGCTACTAAGTATCAAGTGTCTGAGGTCAAATTTGAACTCCAGTCCTCCTGTCTCCAGGGCTAATGCTTCTTGATTGCTTGACATATCTATTATGTGCCAGGCACTGTACTAGGTAATGGAGATGCAAAAACAGTTGGTAGATAAGAAAAGGCTCTGGAAGAGTTTTTCACTAGAAGGTGGTTCTCGAGCTGAGTGTTAAGGGAATTGAGGGATTCTGAGGGTGGGGTGGCTTCCTAGGCAGTGGGGAATAGAGGTGACACAGGGGGTGGACAGCTGATTTGAGGAAACCACAGATAGTTCAGTTTTGCTGGGGGTTGGACTGTGGATAAGAGCAGTGTGCCATCAGCCTGGAAAGGTAGGTTGGAGACAGATGGTAAAGTCCGAAGTTGAATTTCTATTTTATCCTGGAGGCAGGAGGCAGCCACTGACGTTTCTTTAGTGGGGAAGTGACATGTTGTGGGTCCCATGGTGTCAAGCACAAACTGCTATACATACAGCCAGCCAATTACCAGTCCCTGTGGCACTGAGCAGAGCAGTTCTCCGAGGCCAAGATGCCCGGAGCCATCTCTATTCATACCATTTTGAACTTCTTTCCTCATCCAGAAAAATAAAAACTACATAAAATCCTCCCTATTCACTAAGTCCCTTGTAAGGGAAGCCAGTAAGATCTTTGAAAGGCAGTGGTAATCGTGAACAGAGCACTGGGATGGGAATTGAGAGATGGGTTCTGGTCACGGTTCTTACTTATTAGCAAGTCACTATAGGCTCTCTGGGCTTTGATTTCTTCATCTGTAAAATAAGGGGAATGGACCAGGTGGTTTTGAAGGTACTAACACTTATACTGAATCATGTGTTCATAGACTTGGAAGGGACCATGGAAACTGAGGCCCAGAGATTAGATGACTTACCTAAAGCCATACATGTTAAAAAGAGGAAGAGCTGGGATTTGAACTCAATTCCTCCAAATCCAGTGTTTTTCCCACAGAACCACCATCAGCCAACAAACATTTATTAATAAACATTTACTGTGTGTGTTGGGTACTGTCTGGGGATAGAAAGACACAGAGCTTGAATACTAATGAGGAGACAGCAGAGAGAGAGAGCAGAGACAGATAATCAGACACAGAGGGAGACAGAGAAAGGGAGGAGAGATAGGAGAGAAGAGGGGGGAAGGGACGAGAGAGAGAGAGAGAGAGAGAGAGAGAGAGAGAAGAAGGAGAAGGAGGGAAGGAAAGATGAAGAGAGGGAGGGAGGGAGAGGGATTAAGAGAGAGAGAATGGATTTGTGATGTCATTGGCCAGGTGAAGAAACTCCCTCTCTCAGTGCTGGTCGACACCTTGTCTGAAAATTCTAGTCTTGGAGAGTTGCCTAGAACTCTGAAGGTTAATTAACTTGTCCAGAGTCACGAAGGTAGTATCTGTCAGTCAGAATTTGAACCCAAGTCTTTCTGATTTTATTGGTTGACTTTCTAATCACTGTACTATCCTGCTTGGGGGAGGGGTTTGGAGAAAGGAGGCATCAGGAAGATCTTTATTTATAAAGTGGTACAGGTAGGTGGTGAAATGGAAAGAGTGCCAGGTCTGGAGTTAGGAGGATAAGAGTTCAAATGTGGCCTCTGAAACTAGTTGTGTGATACTTGGCAAGTCACTTAACCCCATTTGCCTCAATTTCCTAATCTGTAAAATTAGGCTGGAGGAGGAAATGGCAAACTATTCCAGTATCTTTGCCAAGAAAAACCCCAAATGGGGTCAAGAAGAGTCAAATATGAACAAAAAAAGACTAAACAACAACTTGAAGTGTCTTGAAGGAAACCAAGGACTCAGAGTCTGGGGTGAGAAGGGAGTGGTACAGTAGATTCTAGGAATGGAATAGGACAGCCAATGCAAAAGCAAGTAGAAGGGAGATGGAATGTGGATTATGGGAAGCAACAATTAGGCCTAGGATGATAGCTATTATCTCAGAGTGAGAGAGGAAGAATGTGGGAGACTTCTGGTAAGCTGGGAAGTTTTTAGGTTCAAACTATGGGATTTTGCTAAGAATCAGACCAGCATTAAAGCGGGAACTTGCTAGGTGAGGGTGCCAATTGTTAAAATTTCATGTGCACTTGTTCAGTCGAGTCTGACTCTCCATGACCCCATTTGGGGTTTTCTTGGTAAAGATACTGAAATGGTTTTCTATTTCCTTCTCTGGGTCATTTTTACAGATGAGGAAACTGAGGCAAACCGGGGGTAGTGACTTGCCGGATCACCCAGCTAGCAAGGGTTTAAGGCTGGATTTGAGCTCAAGTCTTTCTGACTCCAAGCCAAGCTCTCCATCCACTTCACCACTTAAACCTAGGAATTCGATAATCACTACGAGTCAATACTTGATTTATTGTTTGATTGATTGGAGACAAGAAAGTGATGGACAGAATGTTAACAATGCAGATTACGCTTTAAAGTTATGCCGTGGGCACACATGCCTATATATTTTTTCTTCCAGAGAGCTTGTTGTTAAGCATTTGCCAGCACCAGGCAATCTGGATAGGGTAGCAGGGTGGGTAGGGCACCACCTTTGGGAAGGGGATGAGGGGAGACTGTTAGGAAGTCAGAGCTGGAAGGATGGTTAAAGATGCTGTGCTCCAAACGCGAATGGCAGAGGAGGAAACTGAGGCCCAGGGAGGCTTTTCAGACCCTTTTTACGATAGGTGAATCAGATGCCGAGTAGCCCTTCTCCAGATGCCCCGGCGGGCCTGGCGTAGGGCCAGCCGGAGCGAGTGCCAGGTGCTAGGTGCAGGTGCCAGGCTCCCTCCACATTCCGCCAATGGGCTGAAGTGCCGCACTACAGAGGAGGGCTCAGGGGAGGGGCTAGCGCGTTCGGCATCCCTGCTTCCAGCTGGCTCCCCTTATGTTTCTCTGCCTCTTGCCTGCCGGCCTCTCCCGGAGCTGGAACGTTCTCCCGCTCCCTTCCCCGGGCGGGAAGGCCGGGATCCCAGCGGGCTAGTTTCCCATGTGGGTGCGGTGCGAGAGCTAGAACCTGGCCCGGGTTTGGGGCAAGGGTTCGGCTCGCGCGTGCGCACGCGCCACCAGCTCCTTCCCTCCCCCACCTCCCCTTTTCTTCTCTCCCCTCCCGCCCCTTCCTCCTCCTTACTGGTCTTAGGAAGGGGGGGCGGGAGGGGCGAAGCCGGAGCTTGGCCTCAGCCAATGGGCTGGGGGCCCGCGGGCCCGGCCCCCTCCTTCCCTCGAGCACGGCCCAATCGGAATTTACTACAATGTTGTGGGGCTCGGAGGGGGGGAGAGCTGAGGAGGAGCTGGGGGAGGGGGAGGCGTGCGGGCGCGCGTGAGGGCCGCGAGGGCCGGGGCCGCGGCGCCGCCGGGGACTGTCGGCAGGGGGAGGCGCGCGCCAGGCCGCTTGTTCCTTCCTTCCTCCCTTCTTTCGCCCGCTCGCTGGTTCTGGCGGTCGGTTGGTCAGTCAGTCAGTCAGGCGGGCAGCCCGCGAGGCGGCGGCGCGTCCTGCCATTGTTCCTCGGGCGGCGGCGGGAGCGGGAGCGGCGCGAGCATCCCGAGCCGTGCACGGTGAGGTGAGGTGAGGCGAGGCGGGCCGGGGCTGGGGCTGGGGCTGGGGCCGGGGCCGGGGCCGGGCTGGGCCGGGCGGGCGCGGAGCTGTCCCTGAGGGGACGGTCCTGGCGCCGCAGCCGCTGCAGCCTCTTTGTCTGCGGCTGCGCCTCCGGAATCCCCGGGCCCGGCGGCCCCCAGGCCCCGCCACGGGAATAGGCTCCCCATATGTGGCAGGGAACGGGACAATTTGGATGGGTGGGGAAACTGAGGCTCGGGGGGCGAGGGACTCGCCCAAGGTCACCCTGCAAGTTCGAACCGGGACATCTGGCGGTGGGTCTGGTGCTGGGGCTCAAGCCCCTAGTTTTCCCGAGGAGGGCTCTGGGGCTTGCGGATGTCGGGGTGCAGACCGGGGTTGGGGGGGACGGGCTGAAGGGGGATGGAGGATTTCCAAGTTTTTTTCTTTTTCCTCGTCCTTCTCCGCTCCTGTGCAGGTCATGCAGGGTCCGAGCTCAGGGACTGCCTATGGAGGGGCACCTCACCTTTCCTACGCTCCTAGGTGTTATTATTAATCCTTATCAATGATATAGCCTGTTATGGCAATAACAATAGCCAGCATTTACCTAGCATTTTACTCGTTATACCAGTTTGTCCTCACCACCACCCTGCTCTCATGCCTGGTTTACAGATGAGGACACTGAGGCCGAGAGGTTCAGTGATTTGTCTGGGGTCACCCAGCTGGTAAGGCACTGGGGCCAGATTGGAACTCGGGTCTTCTGAATGTCCAAGTCCAGCACCTAGGTCCCTCCAGAAGCGGAAGGGATCCATCCTTGCTTTAACAGAGGAGGAAGTGGAAGACCAGAAGACCTGCCCAGGGTCATCTGGGGCCAGTAAGTGGCAAAACATCGATTTGGACCCGGATCCTCTGACTCTTAATCCTGTGCTTTTCCCCCCTCACTGCCTGTGCTGCCTCTATAAATCTTTACAGAGTGTTTTCTTCATTGCAACTCTGAGCAATATTATTATTCCCACTTTAAAGAAGAGGAAAATGAGGCTTAGTAAAGGTGATATAACTGGCCTTGGTACTGGAACTCTGCGAAGGTTCTGACACCATCATTGACTGTAACATGCTTCAGGATGGGGGTCACAGGGGGAAGAGAGAGTACGCTGTAAATTTTGAAATGCCACAGAGAATATGTATATGAGAGATAATAGCTTATATTTATATAGTGTTTATATATATGTGTACAAAGTTTACAAAGCACTTTCCTCATGTCCACCTTATTCAAGGAAACTGAAGTATTTAGAGGTCATATGACTCATGGTCACACAGTACAGATTTGAACTCAGGTCTTTAGAATCACAAATCCAGGGTTCATTCCACTTCCCTGTTACCTTCTATCATAGTGCTTGCTGGTACTTTGTTGGCAGATTCAGTCCTACTTCCTAGTGAGATGGTTTTGGGCATTTGAGAAAAATACACTTTTAACAGTCTGTCAATTTGAAAGATTAAATATCTATATTCTTTCTTTTTAGGATTCTGAAGAATCAGAGGGTTATTTTTTGGCATTATGACCACACACACACAATAAAAAAGTTTACTAAGGATTGTATTGTCACCTTACCTATGGAGATATTGGGGTCCTAGATTTGTCATTAGAATTTCATCTTCAAGCTATTACTGGTGAGATTTTGCCCAAACAGGTTTATTCTTCCTAGGAACAGGCATTCTCTTGAGAGAGAAAGTGATCTCACATGGAACAAATTGCTGATGGATTGGTTTCTAGCCTCATGATAGTGACTGTCATGTGGTTGTTTTCTTGACTGTACTCAGTCATAATTGAATAGTCTTTGGAGACTTTCTGGCATGAGTATTGGAGATTTTTTTGAAAGATGCTAGGCTTTTTTTTTTTTATATATAAGTAATTTGGATGGTTTCGCAGCTTCTATTTTGTTCTTTCTGCTTTTAAGGAAAACTGAAATAAATGGTTATGCTCTGAGTATTATCATAGTGGGTTTTATGGCTCATCATGAGGATATATGGCAGTTCTTTTATTCCTTATTCTTTCCATTGTCTGTCTGCATTTGAACAAAACCTTTGTTGGTTTGGCCTTTTATTTCAAGCCACCATTTTCCTTTTCTAAAGTCCCACTTAATACCAGTTCTGCTCTTGTAATATAAATTCCTACTGAAAAATGAAGATGTAGACTATAGCCCTCTTTCTGTTCTGTAAATCTTATCAATTCTTTGCCTTCTGAATATTGACATTTTTAGAAATTAGGTTTTTTTTTTTTTTTGCTTTTTGGAGGGCAATTGGGGTTAAGTAACTTGTCCAAGGTCACACGGCTAGGTTTTTTTTGTTTGTGTGCATTAAATGTCTGAGGTCGGATCCGAACTCAGGTCCTTCTGACTCCGGGGCCGATGCTCTACTCACTTCGACACCTAGCCGCCCCTAGAAATTAGTTTTCTGTATGAAGCCTAAATCAATAATAATAACTTTTATATACCCCTTACTGTGTACCAGGCAATGTGCTAAGAGCTTTACAATTATTATTTCATTGGATCTTATTTTCAATCTCTTCATTTTGTTTTCCATTTCTTAAATATAGGTTGGCATTTATTACTATTCCTACCCAGAATTCTGGAAATGACTTTCTTGGGGGGGAGGGTCAAACTTTTAGTTCTTATTGAGGAGAAAGTATTCCTTATAAGGTTTTATTTTACCAACTCTGTTAACTAGCCAACCAGGACTGAAAAATCAAGAGAGCATTTTCTGGCATATTTGTGTTTGAGTTATGTTTCCTTTAGTTAAAACGGTGATATAGCAAGTTCATTCTTTAGCAGAGGTTGACAGCTTCCTGTGATTCTTTCCAGTTCTTAAGTTACACATTTCAAATAAAAATTCATTGGCCTTTCAGTGGTCTAGATCATAAGGAAAGGAGAAAGGGTAAATTGGTATGTGCTCATATTTAATTAACTTTGAAATTAATATAGATTCTTCAGTTAGGAGGGATGCTAAAATTTTCTTTGGACCTTAAAAATCTCTATATGAAATTTCTATTCAGGTTTTTAAGTTTGTTCAAGATGTGATCCAGAAGTTTTAGAACCAGACACAGGTGATGAATGAGTTAGGAACTGTTTTTTTCAGCTGTGTGACTGAAAACTAGAAATATGGAAATTAATTGTGTTGGTAGCATTGTCATTAGTAACAGGTACTATATTTACATGCTATCTCTTTTCCAAGTATCCTAAGACATATTTGATATAGAATTTTATTGATAGTCTTTTTAGGAAGCTATCCAATGGAAAGTTTTCCAGCAATAGTCAAGAAGATTGAATATAACAGATCAAAGAAATTCAATTTCCTAGGTTCAATACAACAAATGTTTATTAAGGGCTTGCTATGTACCAGGTGCTGGTGTTAGCTACAAAAACAGAAAAGTGATAGTCTCTGCCCTTAAGAAGTTTATATTTTACATATGGTGTGGTTCAGCGTGTTTACAGTTAAATAAATACTAGATTTCTACAAAATTAATACAAAATCATTTGTATTAATGACTAAGGGGGGGTGGGTGGGGAGAAGGAAGAGAGGAATCAGGAAAATACCCTTGTGGGAGATAGCACTTGAGCTCAGCCTCAAAAGGAATTAGGAAATTTCAAGGAATGGAGGTGAGGCAAGAGGCCCTTCCAGGCTGGAGGAGTGGGGGAGGGAGGGAAGTGAGGGTGCATCATGTATACACAGAGGTGGGGAGGGGAATTCTTGTATTAGTAGAATACACCTTTAGTGAAACTCCCCTGAAATTTCCCCATATCTTAATTTTTTTTTCATAGAAGATGAATTTTTTCAAGAAGTTCTTCCTTCTTGATCTCTGTTTCAAATCACTGGGGCTGCATTGTATGCCCAAAGGGTTCTCTACCTGGGTACTTATAAGTTAAGTATAAGCCCAGGGTCTATGAGAAACTTTTCAAGGGGATGTGGGAATATTTGGTAAATAACTATGTAGTTCGATTGAAATTAACATTTTAATTTTATTTCTTATGAGCATGTATATGGAGAATCTAGAATTTATCTCCTTTCACATTGAATAGGGAACGATGGAGCTGTCTCCCTCTTAGAATGAAAGCTGGGAGCAGGAGTTATTTCATTCATTCATTTCATTCATTGTATTTGTAGCCTCAAGAGTTACCAAAGGAAGGTAAATTTTGATGGCCAAAACCTACCTAGTTAACTTGGGGTTTACTGACTAAATTTCTTTCTCAAAGACCAAGCCTTAAACCCAATTCATTCTGGATTTCATGGATTGGACAACAATAGTCCCTGCCCAAACACTACTTAATGGTTATTTTTTGGGCCCTCCTGCTTCAGAGTGAAAGGAAATAGTAGCTGTTTCTCTTTTGGCCAGCAACCCTGAGGGTCTTGCCATCCCAGTTTGATTTGTTGTTTTTTTTTTTTTTTTCAATTAAAGGGGCCATCCCTTGGCTCACTTCTTTAAGAGGCCTATTCCCTGAATGGGTGGTTCCTCACTCAAAATGAGAACTTGAAAAGACCTTGGCTTAAAAGGGCCAAGGTCACCCATTAATATCGTGGACCATCTTCAGTTGTCTTGATGGATATCTGGCCACTGGACCCAGATGGCTCTGGAGGAGAAAGTGAGGCCGGTGACCTTGCACAGCCCTCCCTTCCTTCCTCCCTCAAATCAATTGCAAGTCATGTCATCATCTCCCTGATGTCATGGTCCTCTTCAAGAATGAAGGACAAACCATACAAGTCCCATAATATTTAACTAATCAGAAGTTACTTGTTAACTGATTTGTTTACTGAAAGCTTAAAGGTAAGGGATTTGAAAGAGGCAGAGAACCGCTGGAATAAAGGTAATACATGTAAAAAGCTCCAAACACTACTGCTGTATCCCTAGTATGTTCATTCATTTATGGAGCACTGTGCACACCTCACTATATCTTTTGTTGTTTTATTTTTAACAGGCACACATCTGGGTCCTCATGTAATGAGGGAATCTAAACCTCTTGAATTGCAGGCTTATGCCTTGAATGCTGTGAATAATGCAGTTGAGCTGTCTGAAATGTTAGGTCAAATAGAATAAAGTGAAATTCAGTAAGGGTGAATGTAAAGGTCAATTTTTCCACACTAGTGAAATTATTGTTGTTTTTTTTAAACTCATCTGCATATATAAGAGGTGTGTCCAGATAGAATTGTATTAAAAAGATCTGGTGTATTTAGTAGATTTCAGGTTCAGAACAAATTTTGATATAGCCTTAAGAAATGTTAATGCCATCTTAGCTTGCAAGGAGGGAAACAAGGCTTGGAGGACTAAGGAAAGAATTGAAAGGCTATCCCATTGCAGAGGGTTTAGACTTTTTCTGCTTAGCACAGAGGATTGAACTTGGAGGAGCAAGTTCAAGGTGCAGAGAGAAATTTTGGTTTTGAACTCTTCCTAAAGATTAGCGCTGTCCAGAAGTGGGATGGACTGTCTTAGGAGAATAGGAGATAATAAACGCTTGTTGATTGATTATTGTGTTTGGTGGAGAGGGCATTTTTATGGGTGTCTAGGCTGTCTGGCCCTCGGTCAGACAGCCTAGAGGTCTTTCCTAATCTGAGATTTTGTGAATTTGACATGGTCCTTGCCTTTAGAGGTTGCCATTTCCTAGGAATGATAAGAGATATACAAATTACTATACTAGAGAGTATATTTCTTTAATAATTTTCCTATATTTTCTTGCCATCTCTACTAGACTGTAAATTCCTTCAGGGCAGGGATTTTATTATTTATGTTTATATTTCCCACCATTTAGTCAATACTCTTAAATGAATCCAAAGCAAAAACACTTCCTTTTCTTGTACTTCATTTCCCCAAGTTATAGAGGAAATGGGGTTTTATCTTTAACTAGAAGCATATTGTAAAGCATTCAATGACCAATGTACTTCCAAGGAGTTACATACATATTCATAATAGTTTACTGTGAAAATCATTAATTGTAAAATTTTACAAAATGGTCCTAGATAGGTAGACCTCAATCAGATGGTTCAGTGTTCATTCCTCAGTGTTTGTACTCCCTCTAATAGTTGTTGATCAGAACCCACCCAGGCCTTCTCATCCTTTTCTGCTGTTGTCAATGGCCTCCTGCAAATCCTTGATAAGAGGTCTACCCAGTTTTAGAGCTTGTGTATTTTGGCATTATTTAAACTACCAATGTAGCCTGTTATTCTTTCCTCTTGTTAAATGGCTGGCCTACATCCTTTTGTAGTCACACATCTCTTTGATATCTTTTTTTGCGGTTTTTTTGGCCCATGGTTCATTGTTGGAAATATGTTTCAGCCTATTTACTCCCACCATGCATTTCTCCATTGCCCTTTGGGTGAACTGCAATTTGTGATTCCTCAGAGATTGTAGTAATTCATGATTCATAGTCATATAGCATCACCAACAAAATATTAAGAAAGGACTAGGCAGGTTTTTGCAAATAATATTCTATAGCAGACCACATCTTGACACTCATACATTTGTAGAGAATACAAGATCCCATCCATTGTGTTTATTGACTATAAAGTATTTGATTCATTTGAGCAAAATGCTGTCAGGAAGTACTTAGTCTCAAATTGGTCAGATAGTATTTAGTCTGTCAGGACCTTGTTATCCAGCCTGTTGCTAGATTATAAACTCCATGAGGACAGAGGTACAAATTTTTTTTTTTGCATCTCTCTTGAGTGCCCAGCACAGTACCCATTTTTCACTAGTGCCTTCCTAGTACTAATGCCATCCCTAATGTAAATTGCAGTGATCAGAAAACTATCATTAGCTGTCATTCAGCCTTTGGTGATGAGTCTCCCTGAATATAGCTAGGCGGATAGCCCAAGCCTTTCTTGTTTGTTAGATGATGCTTGGATTCTTCTTGCTGGAGAATCCATCTCATTTCTGCTTCACACCACATTGAAGTCCAAATAGGACAGAAGTGAAGGAGTTCACTTAATAGGCACTTAAGAAATGGAGGATTGAATGAAGGAATTTTGGGGAGAAAGACAACTATCAAAATCAGATTGGAAAAAAAATTTATTTTGAAAATAAAGTGAATTCATCTTTATATATGTCATGATCCCAAATAAGCCATTTAATGTGTTTGCATATACATAAATTCCTACTGGAATATTGCTGGTCATCTGTATTATTTATGAACAGTTTTTTTTTGCCTTAATACTACTGAATGTGTAAAAATACTCTATCTCAAGACATTCATTGCACAAACAGACTTTATATCTGATTAATGGGAGTGGAAAATATTATAGGCAAAAAAATGAATGACTTGAAAGAAACCTGGTTGATTATCTGTTGTTATTTTTCTTGATTTCACTTTAAGCTTTATCAGTAGCACCAGCTGTCCAGTTTTTCTTTAATGAGATAATCCTGTGTTAATGAGAGATTCAAGTAGCTAAATTTCTCATGGTTTTATTTTGCTTTGGAGTTGGGAGGAGGGACTGCATTACTGGTAGCTCTGGAAATCTTTGCCTCTTTGATTGCACATTTACTTAAGAACTTTACCATTTGCCAGTTTGGGTGCTGAGGGACTCAGCAGTTAGGAAATAGATAGAGTAGGCTAACAGGAGGAAGTCAGGTCCTTCCAGGTGGTGCCCTGCTTGTGGTCTACACCTGCTCTTTGCTGTTGAAAGTGGCAATTTTTTCCTTTAGTGTTCAGTTTACAACTAAATCAAACTCCTCTACATATGTCATTGTTAAATTTTAGCAATAGCCCTAAATTTTCCAGTGGATTGAACCTCTTTGTGGAAATACTTAATACCTGTTTAAAATTTAAATTTTTTTCTTAAAATAATTGTATTGATAAATTTCATTTGACTTAGATTGTTTAAACAACTGCCCCCAACATACTCCTTACTGAATCTTGTATAATGTACAATCCCTGCAAGCAATTAAATAAAACAACACAAAGGAATAATTGGAACTGATTGTACTGCATACTTATGTATAAATATTTTTCTATCTTTTTGTAGAAAGGACTGCTGTATGCTTCATAAATTAGTACCAATGTTTCTGATGAATTTTGCCATTTAAAGTTGTACATAGTTGTAGTGGTTGCTTATATTTAATTCTATGTTAATTATTTTGACCCTGCTTTATTTATTTGAAATATTCATCATTCCTTATGGCACAGTAATATTCCATTACTTTCACATACCACAGTTAGCCATTATCTAGTTGCCTGATAAAGTTTTTTTTTTCACTTTTTCACTATTAGAGATAATCAGCACACATTTATTCAGTACTGGTTACATTCCAGGTACCATGCTAGGCATTGGGGAATACAGAGACAAAAATGATATAGTTCCTTGTCCTCAAGAAACTTATGAGCTTATGTTCTGTGAGGAAGGCAAGTTAGCCTCATTGAAGCTGCACAAATTTTGAAGGATATAGGAGGCAGGCAGCATGTACCAGGGGAGCCAGACCATGGCCAACATACCACCTCAGCCATTACCTGACCTCAGACCTTGTGGAGGCAGGCCCAGGACCCTTGAGTCCAAAATCTCCTCCAATAGGTTAGGGATTTCTGTAGAAGGCAGCATTTAAATTATTTTTTAAAGGGATATATACAAAATTCGTATCTTGAACCATCATCTTGTATATTGTTTTATTAGTCTTTGTTACTACCCTTTTCTGCATTTATGAAATGAGAAGAATAATATCAGATCTATCTACATTATTGAGTTCTGGTGAAGATCAAATGAGAATATATGTGAAAATACTTGTTGAGTAAA
The DNA here is from genome assembly GCA_011680675.1 of Gymnobelideus leadbeateri. NCBI lineage: Eukaryota > Metazoa > Chordata > Mammalia > Diprotodontia > Petauridae > Gymnobelideus > Gymnobelideus leadbeateri. The sequence continues at coordinate 784,577 of WOXC01004362.1, forward strand.
TCTTGATGTTTTCCCCTACTCCCTTCAATGCCCCAGCTTCTTGTTCTACAAAGCCCAGTCCTTTTAAAAAAGTAGTATTCTTTTTGCAAGGCTTTATGTGCCCCACAGTAATGTTCACTAGCATAATATTTTCACATGTGCAGTTCAAATAGAACACTTTGGAAAATTTAAAACCATAGGCCAATTTAAAAAATTTCCTTAATGTCTGTTCTTTGATGGTGAATAAATGGAAATTATAGGATATTTACAACTAATGTGAAGTTGAGCTTCCTTGGCAAATCAGATTTCCAGGTTGTACCTTTTCTCTCCTTTCTGAGTGAGTCTCTCAAGGTTGCTGCCCTAAAAGCCACAGGACATTTCAGTGCCCTGCAGATACTTTGGATATGTTAACCAGCAGATTCCGGTGTAAAATATACAGCCTGTGATTTGCAATGTGAATTATGCACAAGGCTTGCTTATAGAGTTAGGTTTTGAAAATGTCTATTTGAAAGCTGCTTATTGATGGTCTAATCTTATAAGCTTCAGAGTAGAAGCAGTCATAAAGGGTGTGAGTTCGCTTGTGAAAATCAAGAAATCAGTGAATTCAAACCACTTTTCTATTTCCTTATTACTTATTTGACAAGCACACTTCTCACAATTGTTGTCCTTTTCCCTATTGGTATGTTTTCTGTAGGCTTTCTTCATCAGCAAGCCCATTGTTGGTCTCTTAAACATTTGGATGCAGATTGTGTTTTAAATGGATTTTAAGAATATGACCCAGACACAAATTTACCTTTTTCTTCTTCAGTGATATGATCATCCTATCAACCTTTTGTTATGAAAAACTTTTTTCCCCCTTAGGTAGGAATCCTCAAAATTTGATCTTTGAAAGTGGCCAGTTGCAGAGAATTCATGACTATTGAGAAAGCAATGGATTCTTTCAGTTTGTAGCAAATCATTCTTAAATTATACTTGCATGCCAAAATGACATTGTTGATTTTTTGTTGTTTATTTAATTTCATGCTATATTATTGGTAGCATATGGTATAATTTTTATGACTTGGTTCATGGTGTGTTCAGTACTATTCAGTGTAATAAATATAGTTGCAAACACACTGGGCTAGATTAGTATTTTGATTCAGTCTACTATGATTTAATGAATGTGTAGTGAGGTGGTTGAAGAATACCTAGAGTTTTGTATAAATAGTACATATAAACCAGTAGAATTAAGAAAGGAAGTTCTAATAGTCTTTAATGATAGGTATTGTGATTTTCAAACCATCTCCACAATTTTTTGGGGGAAGAAAATTATTGCTGTCAGGAAAAAAATTTGAATGGAATGTTTGTTTATGATAGTCTCTTTAGACTTGCTTATTTTACCTGTAGACATATAAGTATGTATATTTATAGTCTTTTCTATGACTTTGGTGGCACTTGTCAGATATTCTTAATGTGTTGAAGAAAGGGACCATGTTTTAATTTGCATAAAGAGAGTTCTCTAATTATGGTAATCTCCCATTAATTATCTCCATATTGAACCCATGTAGTTACACATAAACTGTGTGACTTCATGCTATAGTCTTCTTCTGACTATCACTTAATATTTTTGGGGTCATTACTTCTAGGTTAATCCAGGGCTTGGATTAATCAACTTCCAGCTCCTTTAGGACTCTGATCTTCAAACTTTTATGAGTATGGAGTATCAGCAAAACATTTTTCAGCTTACACTCCTGATATGTGTATTTGTTTATAAATCATATAATGATGTTCTCTCTTGGTTTTCCTGCTATCTAATAGTGACATTTTAGTCTTCTTTCCTGAATCTTCATCCATGTCCTGCTCTATTGGGTATCCTCTGAGTCTATGTCCTGGGCCCTCTTCTCATTTTTTTCTTTACACTCTCACTTGGTGATCTCATTAGCTCCCATGAGTTCAATTAATATTTCTATTTAGGTGCTTCCTTGTTCTATATATTCAGTCCTAGTTTCTCTTCTGAGACTACATCATAGCTGCCTATTGAATATCTTGAACTAGTTGTCTTTTGGCATCTCTAACTGAATATGTTCAAAACTGAATTCGTTTTTTCCTTCCAAAACCCACTTTTCTTTTGAACTTTCCTGTTACTGTCCAGGACAGCACTATCCTTCTAAATCATCTGGGTTCAAAACCTCAGTGTCACAGAGAACTGCTCATTCTTACTCACCCCACATATCTAATGAGTTGCCACATCCTGTCCTTTCTGTCTTTACAACATCTATTGTATAATTCCCCTCCTCTTTCCTTATGCAACCATCACCCTTGTTCAGACCCTCATCATTTCTTTTAATTGGAGTCTTTGCTTCAGGTCTCTTCCTACTCTCATTCATCCTTTGCTTAACTTTCTAAAGGGTATGCCTGACCCTATCATCCCCTCCCCTCAACACAGTTAACTTCAAACACTCCTCATTATTTCCAAAATCAAATAAAAACTTCTATGTTTTTCATTTACAGCTCTTTACAACCTGACCCCTTCCTACCTTTCCAATCTTCTTATACTTTACTCCCATCTGTTTACTTTTTATCTAGTTATACTTGTCTTGCTTGCTGTTCTTCTTATACCACAATCCATCTCTGGCCCTCCACACCTTTGTGCCTCTTAGTATCCCTGGCTTCTTTCAAAACTCAGCTTATATGTCACTTTCTGCAGTAGGCATTTCCCAGTGCCCTAGTACTATAGGCTTCCTTTCTAAAATACCTTTCATCTATTCTGTATGTATCTCATATGTCCCTGTTTATTTAAATGTTTTCTTCCCATTAGACTGTAAGCTCTTTGAGAGCAGGGACTGTTTCTGCCTTTTCTTGCAACCCCAGAATTTAGTACAGTGCCTGCTACAGAGGCACTTAATTGCTTATTGACTGTCATGCCAGTAATGTACATTGTAAAACAAACAAAAATAGATATTAAAAATGGCCCAGATAAATCTGAAATAATATTTTATTTTAGAATCAATAGGGAGCCAGTGCCATTTATTAAATATTCATAGTCAGACCTATGCTTTAGGGAGATCATTTTGGCAGACTGTGGAGGATTGGTTGGAGTAGGGAGAAACTTAAAGACAGGGAGACCTATTAGAAGACTATTGAAATGGTCCAGGGGAAGGGTGATGAGAGCCTGAACTAAGGTGGTGGCTGTGCCAGAGAGAAGGAGATAGATATGGAAGTAAAAACAATATTTGTCAACTACTTGTATATGATGGGGTAAGAGAGAGTGAGAAGCTGAGGATCACACCTATATTGTAAGCCTTGGTGACTGGGAGGATAGTGGTACCCTTAACAGTAATAGGAAAGTTTGGAAGAGGGGAGGGTTTGGAGGGAAAGATAATGAGTTCTGTTTTTGGACATGATGATTTTAAGATATCTATGAGACATAAAGGTCAAGATTCCAAAAGCAGCTGGAGATTCAAGACTGGAGGTCAGGAGAGAGGTTAGGCTAGGTAAATATATGAAAATTGTTTGCATAATTTTTTGATAATTTGATCCAGGGCTTAGTTTAGTACAATGTTTGACACATATTAAATATTTAATAAAGACTTTTCATTTAATTTGTTTATTTATTCTTATTTGGATCCCAATAAACAGCCCAGTGAGGTAGATAGGTCAGATATTATCCTCATTTTAAAGATGAGGAAATTAAGACTTAGAAGGATTAAGTGATTTGCCAAACAGTAAGAACAAACCAGGACTCACTTGGAATCTGTAAGTTGGGTTAAGTCAGATCAACAAAAATTTCTTAAGCACTTCCTCTGTGCCTTTGCATCTGTGTAAAGGATAAGTTGAGAGTTCTTTTCACTCAAGCATACCACCTTTCTTTACTTGGGTTTGCTTGTTAAGTGGATTAGATGGGAAATGTGATGTGATGGTTTCAGATTGATATAGAAATTTTTAAAAATTACTATTCTCTTAATAAAGAATTGCTAATCTTTGTTAACCAATATTCAGTCAGCAAACCTATCTATGTCATTTTGGAGATCTCTATGTGGTATTATTAAATATTATGATTCTGAAGAACAGAATGAGACATACAAATGAGTAGACTATTTTAAAGATCTTTTCTAATTTAGAACTCTGCCATATACGTATGATGGTAACACGTCCCTTTTGTGATTTATGAAGATGCAGTACTTCATTGGGTTCAGGTGTAGTTGCTATGTAGCTATTATTAAGTACTTACATGAATTCTTAAGTAATCTCATCAAAATTCTTTTAATACAGTCAGATTACAATGCAAGTAAAGCACCCACCATATCAGTATGATTTTCTGTGTATAATGTGTGTGTGTATGTAGTTGGTTAATTTAAAGCCACCAGGCCTTAGGAGGAAGATTTTTTTACCTTGATCCATAAATTTGGTACACAGAATGTGGAAAGTCATGATGGACTGCATTTTAGACATGGACACAAGCAGAATTGTCAAGAGCTACAGAGTTAAACCTCAGATGTTAACCACTATCTATTTCAGTTTGCAGAAGGGATATGTGTATTACAGTTTAGAGATGAAGTCTCATTATCATTGCAGACTGCTCCCTTCTTCCTGGGCCCTTTGCCCTTCTCTCCTCCTTTCTTGTCTCCTCCCATCTTTTTAGTTAGTGACCCAGAATTTCTACACACTGAAAGCTTACTACCTGCAGAGTCCTGCTAATCCCAGCAGCATTATGTAATTACACAAGTCCTCTATGTGGTGTCATGTGATGTTGTGTATGTGTCTTCCCACGCATATATCTTTATAGAGTAGTTTCTCCCCATCTGGTGTTAGAGATGAGCTTCTTGTGAGGCTATTTTTAAATCTTCAAGCTTCCTGGCATCTTCTCTGCTTGAAGTAACATCACTGCTTCTGAATGCAAGAAAATCCATAAAGTGTTTGTGAATGTGAATGTGAATAGAAGTTTTATTTGTTTTGCTAATTATGCCTTTTAGGGAGCAGTTAGGTGGTAAAATGGATAGAACAGTAGATTTGGAATCAGTAAGACTCATCTTCATGAGTACAAATCCAGCCTTAGACATCTATTAGCTGTGTGATCCTGGGCAAGTCCCTTAAATCCTGTTTACTTCAGTTCCTCATCTGTAAAATGATCTGGAGAAGGAAATGGCAAACCGCTCCAGTATCTTTGCCAGGAAAACCCACTTCAGGGGTTTTACACATTATACGCAGAAAACTCTTCAGGGGATGAAGAGTTGGACACAACTGAACAAAATTATATTTTTGTATATGAACCAAACTTAAGGGGTAGGATGGAGAAATGTTTGTTTCATGTATTACAAAGAATATATGTATAAAAACCTATATAATTTTATAATGCATGTCATGCTAACATCATAGCCATTATGTAAGTATCAGGTTATCTTTACTTCATATATTTAGATAGTCACTAGGTTTTTTTAAGTCATCTGAAGACTGGAAATTAAACAGCCAAGGCCAAGAAAATGTAAAGAAGATAAAATAGTTTTTATTCTAAGGAGGTGGGGAATGAAAAAATAGGGTAACTAATAGGAAGTAGCAGTGAAAGTGAGTTAAAAAAATCAGTGAAATCTTTGACAACTACTATAGTCCTTCATTGATAATCCTGTGAAATTCTGACTACATTTAATCTACCACACAATTTACTCCTTAATTATATACCTCCTATCTTTGATATTATTTTATGTAGCAAAACAGCTAATAAACTCCCTTTTAGGGGAAACCTTTCCTAATTCCTCTAGTTTTTATTGTTCTCCTTTCTCAAAATATCATGCATATACTTATTTATTTACAGATTTTTATCTTCCCAGTAGAACAAAAGCTCTTGAGATCAGACTTTTTGTTGTTGTTTATTTTTGTATCCCTAGGGCCTAGCACAGTGCCTTGCATATATTAGGTGCATAATAAATGTCTGTTGGATTTTATTGTATTGGCTTCCTAACCAGATTTTAAATTTAGAGGCAGAGACTATGTTATGATTCCTTTTTCCTCCTGCATCTCTCCATGGTTCCTAGCTCCATCTTGGGCACATAGTAACCACCTATGATGTCAAGAAAACTCAGAATAAAAACAATAGCCTTGGCAGGAACCTTAACTCATCTAGTCAGTTAATATTTGGCAGATCCTTGGGCCCACACATTTCTCACCATTCATGCTAATGAATTAGAAGAGCACCTTCCAGTTATATGCCTATCCTTTGGAAGATACTGGGGAGTGTGAGATGGTCAGTTAAGTGGTGGGGGCCATTTACACTGGACAGTTGGGCTTATGGAATTTAGGCCATAAGACCATAGAATTCTCAAGTTGGAAGAGGCCTGAAAATCCCACCTCTCTCTGAATGTAGGAATATTTTTCATTGTAGTCTTGACAGATAGTTTTCTAGTCTCTTTTTGAGTGTTAGTTCTTACTGTATAACATGAGGTAACGTGTTCCCATTTTGAATAGTTTTAGTGATTAAGAAGTTCTTATATTAGGGGTGGCTAGGTGGCACAGTGAATAGAGCACTGGCCCTGGAGTCAGGAGGACCTGAGTTCAAATACGGCCTTAGACAAACTAGGCGTGTGACCTTGGGCAAGTCACTTAACCCCAATTGCCCTACCTTCCCCCCTCCAAAAAGAAAAAAAAAAGTTCTCATATTAAGCTAAATTCTGCCTCCCTTGCACATTGCGATTAATAAACATTTGCTGAATTGGAGTTAAATATTTGCTGAATAGAAGGACCTAATTCTATTTTGTAAAGCAAAGCAAAATGAATCTAGTCTTTTTTTTCATGACAGCATTCAACTATATGAAGACTGTTATTATAAATATCTTTTTCCTTGGACCTATCCTGTTCTGTCTCCTACTCCTTCCTCCCCAGTAAACATCCATAATTCCTTCAACTGTTTCTCCTATGTTATGGTTCAAGTCAATGAAAGGCATAGGGAATTGAAGTATATAAAGAGAGAAGGGTTTGGAAGAGTTAAGGCTAGTTTGTGGATTTTTATGGGGGTCCAGGGTTTGGCCCAGGAGAAAACTTAGGATGTTGTAGTCAGATCACAAGTATTCAGTTAGGTTAGGAGGAGTCAGGCCTTGATGGGCAGAGCTTGGATGTAATGAAGAGAAGGGAAGAAGATTCCAGCTGGTCAGGAGGATCTGTGGTTTCATTTTTGTGAGGCCTAATTATTTTCATTCTGTATATGCTCAAAGAACAAGTAAATACTTAGTTATTTTGGAATTAATAATTTGAGGTTAATGAGAGAATTTGTCATTTAGTCTGGTTCTCATCAGTTTGTAGTTTGTAGATGTGAATTCAAACATCAAAGGTAAAAATTGCCAGAAGTTATTTGATGTATCTTTTGTAGAGTTAGAAATAGAATTTGGGTCTTTACATTTCCAGTGAAATATTACTTGGTGTAATCCACTCAACAAACTATATGCTTACTACAATGTGAGATATTGTGCTAGAAGCTTTGTATTTTCATTCCTACATAGGCTTTCATACTTAAATCTTTAACTTTAAGAATATGAAGGCATGACATTGTGGAAAGAGTACTGGATCACAGTTTTACTTATCTGCAGTGGTTCTCTTGCTAACTAGCTTACTGATTTATTATAGCCTCTTTGAACCTCCAGTGGAGGCAATAATACCCATGGTACTTCCTTCCTTGGGCTATTGTGATGATTGAATGGTAGTCAGTGTGCCTAGTGAATACAGTGGTTGATTTGGATCAGGAAGACCTGGTTAAAATTCCATCTTAGGAACTTAGGAAGCATGTGATCATGGGCAGGCAAATCATTTTATCTCCCAGACCTTGTTGATAAAATGAATCTAATTCTCACACTACTGACCCCACAGGGTTGTCAGGAAATCCCTGTATCATTTTAAGTTATTACTATATGGTATGTAAAGTATTTTATCAATGTAAAAGTTCTCTGTGAATGTTGGGGCTTCTCATAAAGTTTCCCATACTTCTTATGCTAAGAATACAAAGGTATATGTGACAATCCTTGCCTTCTAGGAGATTCTGATCCTGCATGGTACACATGTCAGTTCAGCAAGTAGCTCAAGCTTGGGTGACGGTCTCGTTAACATAGCACTTAAATGTCCAGCATTAGTGTAAAGTTGGGAGAGTAGTTCTGGCTGGGGCTGGGATAGCTAGAAGGGCTTATGAAGGAAACTGCATTTGAGAATTTGCCTTGAAGAATGTTTTCAATAGGCAGAAGTTCAGGGGAGGGCATTTTAGGTAGAGGCAAAAGCATGGGTGAAGTTCTGGAGGAAAGAAAATACTAGGCACCCATGGGAAATAGCTAATAGACTTGAACATATATTTTATGTTGAGACATTGTTTAGAAAAGTAATTTGACAGGTTATAAGAGGGCCTTGAATGCCAGAAATCTGAACTTTATTCTGTGGGCAAATCAGAGAGTTCCCAGAATAGCATGATCTTAGAGGGCCTGTAGTTGAATAAGTGCTGGAGGAGAGCATCCCTGAGAACAAATTATCATCTAACTTCTCTCTGGAGCTCATGAGCTACAAGTGAGTGGACATAGGCTCTAATCCTAGCTCTTAACCCCTTCCTCACAACAATCTGGTAAGGTACTCAATACAAGTATTATTTTCCTAGTTTCAGTGGAAGGAAACTGAGGCTTGGAGGGGGGAATTGAACCTATAATCATTGGACTAATATTATTGTCCCTGGAATTGAAACTGATTTCTTTCACTCCAAGTCCAGGACTCTTTCTGCTATTCTGTGCTGCCTTTTATTGAGCTGGACATTCACAATGAAAGCATTGAATTTGATGTGATTGCTAAGGTTTCTTTTAATTTGGAAGTTCTATAATTAGTCTTAAAGTGAAAACTTATGAGCAACATGTCAGTAATGAATGAAATTATATAAACTGATATGATGTGATGTGGCAGCCAAAAACCTGTGATCCAAGGCTGAAGATACCTTATATCTGGGAGAGAAGTGATATTAACAGGACTATTCTGTTCTATTTTGAGTGCCACATTTTGGGAAAGATATTGGCAAGGTGGAGGACAAATGGGATAGTGAAGGGATTGGAAACCATGTATTAAAAGAATCAGTTGATATATTCTCACATGTAAGAAGGATTAGGGTTAGGAATAATTAGTAGAAGGTAAAAGGCAGATTCTAACTTGACATAGGAAAGAACTTTTAAACAAATTAGTGCTGCCCCAAACTATAATGGCTGCCTCAAGCTATAGTGAGTTCACTACATTTTATTAAGCATTTATTAAATGCCTACTATATTCAGAGCACTGCGTAAAAACTGGGATATGTACATAATTTAGATAAAACATAACCTTTATGGATTCTAGTGACAGGATAAGGTACAAACATAGATAACAGTCCTACATATTTAATATATGTATTAGGGAATTCCAAAGCAAATTCTATGGGAAATCCAAAGGGGGAAAGCAGTTACTGACTCAAGGGATTGGGAAGATTTTATAGAGGGGAAGGAGCATTTTAGTTCGGTTTTAAAGGATGTGGGCAGGCAAGATATTTGCAGGCATAGGGAGATGAAAGGGAGATGAGCAGAGACATGGAGGTAATTTAATGCAGATTCAGGGAATAGAGGGCAGTTCATTTTTGGCTATGACATAACCTCTGATGAGGGGGTTAATTGATATTGTAAGAGATAGAATCAATAGGACTTGGCAATTGATAAATTATGAGAGGTGAGAGAGAGTAAAAGGTCAGAGATTTACCCTAAGGTTATAAATTTAGGAGACAGTGAAAAAATTGGTAAAGTCAAGAGGAGGAACAGGATTATGGGAAAACAAGAATATATTCAGTTTTGGACATGCCCTGAAGGCAATTGAAGATGTTGGTCTGAGATTATAGATTTTGAAGCCTATAGTTGATAATTGAAGCTTCTGAAACAAATGAGATTGCCAGTGTAGAGTACAGAGAGGAAGTGGGCTGAGAACAGATCCTTGTAAAACACCTGTTTTAAGGGGTGGGGTAGAGAATGATTAGAGATATTGGAGGAAAATCAGGAGCATGTAATATCTCTGAAACCAAGGGAAGATAATATCCAGCAGTAAGGGATGGTTAAGAATGTTAGGTTGCAGAGAAAAAGGAGGTCTATATAAAGAAAGACCTTTGGATTTGGGGATTAGGAGAATATTGGTTTCAGTAAAATGGTGGGGGCAGATTGCAAGGCGTTTAAGAGACTGGGTAGTAAGGAAATAGAAGTATTTGGGTATAGACTTTTTTTTTCTTCAAAAAGTTTAGCAGTGGGGCGGCTAGGTGGAGCAGTGAATAGAGCACTAGCCCTGGAGGCAGGAGGACCTGAGTTCAAATTCAGCCTCAGACACTTGACACATTTACTAGCCGGATGACTTTGGGCAAGTCACTTAATCCCAATTGCCCTCCAAAAAGCAAAAAAAAAAAAAAAGTTTAGCAGTGAAGGAGAGTTAAAGGATGGGTGAGACAGTAGCAGAATGAACTAAAAGGTATGTGCCAGGTACTGTACTAAATCCTGAGAAGGGACAACTGTTGGAGACTGGAAAGAAAGAGTAACTAGGTCAAGGGGCTGGCCTTTGTAAGGACTAGAGATAGTAGTCTATAAGCAGGGAAGGAAAAGAAAGTGTGAGCTGATGCATGGAGGAGTGAGGCTGATGGAACTCACATGGAAGAGTTTTTGGGAGAGAAGGAGAGGAATACAGAGATAATTCAATGTAAGCATTTATTAAGAGCCTGATGTATGTGCAGTCACTGGGGATACGAAGACAAAAATCAAAATGGGAGCTTATTTTCAATTGGAGAGAAACTAGGTGTACACAGATAAGGGTTTTTTGTTTTGTGTTTTTTTTTTTTTTTTTTTTTGGTGGATTGCATTCACTATTTGGGATGATCAGGAAAAACCTCATTTAAGGGATGGCACTTGAGTTGAATCATGAATGGAGTTAAGGGTTTCAAGAGGGAGGAGGTGAGGAGAGAGAACAATCCAGGAAGGGAACATGGTCCCTGTCTTCCTGGAGCTTTCTACCTAGGATGAAGATAAATCGTATATACAAATAAGTATGCTACAAAAGAGAGCTGAATTGTTTAAGAAAAATACCAAGTGCTATGTGAGTTCTGAGGGAGAAAAGGTGTAATTTCTCCCTGGACATGTGCAAGAGAATCAGGGAAGATCTGAATGAGACATTGTTTGACCAACGGCATAGAGATGGGATGTTTATGCAGTGTAGGTGAGTAATCCAGTTTTTCTGGGCTGCGATTACATGTGTGTGGAGTCATATGAAATAAAACTGGAAGTTCTGAGTTGCTTCCTAGAAAAAGGCTTTCTTCATAGCTTATTTAAAGTTCTGAAAAGAGGCTCCCTGATGATCAGTGTTTTAATCAACTTTTTTTTTTTTGATCAATGTTTTCTTCTGAAAGAAGAAGAAATTTTTGGGGCAGCTAGGTGGCGTAGTGAGTAGAGCGCCGGCCCTGGAGTCAGAAGGACCTGAGTTTGGATCCGGCCTCAGACACTTAACCCACACAAACAAAAAAACCTAGCTGTGTGACCTTGGGCAAGTTACTTAACCCCAGTTGCCCTAAAAAGGGGCGGCTAGGTGGCCCAGTGAGTAAGAGCGCCGGCCTCGGAGTTGGGATGACTCAAGATTGAATCCGGCCTCAGAAAATGAGCACCCACCCACAAATAATGACTAGCCGTGTAACCTTGAGCAAGTTACTTAACCCCAATTGCTTTAAAAAAAAAGAAGAAGAAGAAGAAAATTTTTTTTTTTACATTCTCATGTGGGTCTAGATCCTTTGGGCCAAGAGTAACAACTTTTGTGTTTTGCCCGGTTAGTTTTTCTATTTAAATTGTCTGTTTTTGTGTTTTTGTCAGTAGTCTTTCCTGGCCTCAGAGCATGTTTTTGGTGTAACACTTGAGTTTGTGTGAATGTTTTTGAGTTTCATAGCTATTAGAGTTTCACTTCCGGGGTTGGTAAAGCACAGTCCTGTGGTTGGTGTTCTCTAGTGTTGCTGTTATCTTTTGCAGCAGATGTGAAAGTAAACATATACAGTTGGAAAACAGGAAGAGGCCTGGCCAATTTGAGGAGGGTGTGTTTGTAGGGAAATGATTATAAAGGTTACCTGAAAACTAAACTGCTTTGAATCTTCATGATTTTGTAGTAATCACACACCATGTTATATGTTATTATTGAAAGTAAACAAAAAAGCAAATTGTTTATATACCCTAATAAATTCCTGGATTTGTATATACATTAAGTTTTACATCTTTACATGAAATGTTCTTGTTCATAATGAAGAATTTGTATTTTTATCTTGCGGTTGTCTTTGTTCTGTATCTTCTCTTGAGGTTCTAAGATTATTTTATTTAATAAAGAAGTGTGAGTTTTTATAGAATTTCAGACCTAATTCTACCAACAGTGAGAAGGCACTTAACTATTCCACACTTCAATCTCTTCATCTGTAAAATGAGAATAATATTGTACTAGAAATCTATCATAAAAGCCCTACTCATTATGGTATGGAAGTGCTGAATTTTCAGAGGTTAATCCTAAACTCTACCAGTTCCTACTAAGTTGGAAAGGTTACTAGGACTGTCCCAGTGAGGGCTGTATTTGTTAAGTGAGGGATTTAGCTAAGTTTGGAAAGCATTGTTGTTCAATCATTTTCACTCATGTCCAACACTTGGTGACCCCAATTAGGGTTTTCTTGGCAAAGATACTGGAGTGGTTTGCTATTTCTTTCTCCAGCTCATTTTATAGATGAAGAACTGAGGCAAACAAGGTTAAGTGACTTGCTCTGAGTCACACAACTAGGAAGCATCTGATGCTGTCACCATAAGGTTGTTAATCAGGTGGTAATATTTTTGACCACTGTAACTCATGAAGAGTACTTCCTAAGGTGAAGAGAACTTCGGATCAGCATTGGTGGAGGGGGGTGCCTATGCCAGTGTACTTGGGGAAGGAATTGAAATAATATTTGTACCATCTACTTTATGCATTTATGTAAATGTAAGATATTATCAAATTCTGTTACACTAAAGATCCCATTTCTGACTTGATCCTACTAGAAGAGGTTAGTTGCTGTAGAAGGAATTCATGTTTTGGGTAAAGGTTGGACTCTCTAAGGTTGCTTCTGTTTCTGAGGTTCTGTGATTTCCATCTAAGTACTCATGGCTTTGGATTAAGTTCATATTATGTTTCTCTTGATTCGGAGAAATTCTTTGCCTATTATATTTTTCCTGCCCTGCCCTGAGTTAGTTTTCTTACTGAATCTTACCTTTATACTCCCTTTGATGCTTGAGAAACTATTTTTTAAAAAGAATTTTTAGAAGAAAATTTTCTTTTTTCTTTTTTTTTAAAAGAGAAGATGGGTTGAAAGGCTGAAGAGAGAGGTTATTATAGTCTGAATCTGAAGTAGTGGTGGTGGCAGTGGTGGTGGCGAAGAGAAATTATTTTTTTATGTTCAGGTCTGGCTTGTTACTTCCAGAAAAACAGTCAAATGTATCAGTGTTTGGAGTTTCTGCTAGTAATGAATATCAGACTGTATCTATGTCTGTATCCTTTGCAGTTTTTGTCTATGTCCTTGTGTACTCATTGTTCTCATATCCTCCCAAACGTCCATCCAACATGCTAGAGACCTTTTTCACTTTCTTTTGGCATCACATGGATACCAGTGTAGTGCTGTGTGCATTCACCTGCTGTCCCTTGCTCTCTCCATGTCACCAACCCGTCTTCTCCTTCCGTCATATTCTTCTTCCCACACATGCTCTTTTTTTTCCTCTTTACTACCCACAAAAAGTAAGAAAAAAGCTGAAAAAGAAAGACTGTATCCTTTGCCTTGTGGTTTACTTTTTCACAAATACCCTCTTTTGAGTTAAGGAGCTGTTGCTATTATGTTTACTTCATGAACTTTAGGATGAAGAATTTTCAGGACTGCTCCCCATACAAGGGCAGCTTTCCACTCAGAAACTTTTGGTGAATATAAAGCTTTTAAAGATGAATTCACAAAGTGAATTTATAATAATTTTTATAATAATAAAATTTTTATAATTTTTATAATGATTTGGAAGTGCTTTTTGCAGAATGGAATCAAGTACATGTAGAATAAAAATAGATCATGGCTCAAGAGTCATTGGCAAAACTTGAATTTAGAGATCAAGATGAAGAATAAGAAATGCAGAAGAATTTGAAGTAGAAGGAAGAGAATTTAATTGTATTTCTTAGGAATCCTCTGCAGAAGTACATCTTGTATACTGTGTGTCTTTAGTATATGCCTCTTATGGATATTAAAATATTACTTATGTAAGGTGACTTGTTTTAAGATTTTCTTTTTTCTCCCTTATCTAGATGCATTCATTTTGTTTGTACCACAGTTTTTCAATTTCATATAATCAAAGTTAAGCAATATACATATATAACTCAATTTCCTTTTTGATACAACAAAAAAATTACAAAAAAAGAAGTAAGAAATTGTCAAAAAATACTTCACCCTTTAGTAGTGATGAATCACCACACTTTAACTTCCCTTCCACCACCCTGCTGTGGAGTTTGAAACTCTTGGGTTCAATCACCGTATTTTGAATAGAGAAGTGTTGAGATGGTTGGGAAGCCTCCATCCAGTTTTAGCCTCCGAGCAAGAACCTGTAGAGTAACCCTCATGATGTCTGACTTCTGCTTAGATTAAGGCTGCCATGGAGTGGCTGAAAAACTTTATGGCCAGGACAGCTGTGTGTTTCCACAAGTAGTTACTGCCTTCAGGACTTTCATTGGTAAAATGAAGAGGTTATATACTATATATAATCTTGATGTTTTTTTCCAGTTCTAAATTCTATGATCCTTTATCCCGTGGCTCCTAGTGACAGAGAACTCACTACTTTGTTAGGCAATCCATTCTATCCTGAGATATATCTCTGTTAGAAAATTCTTTCTTTATATACAGATGAAAGGTATTTATTTATGCTTCCATGACTGGTTTCTTCCCATCTCTGTCTGCTAGATCCCTCTGCCCCCATAACACTCCTTTAGGACAGATGAATATACAGAAAGCTATCTTCCCTAAACTGTATACTATAAAAAGAACAGTTAAGGAGAAACAAACTAAGCGTGAATGTTGTATCTTTTCTCAACCTGCGATTTGTCCCTCATTTAAAAGCAGGCCAGATATTCATTTTTTCAGGTTCTTTTAAAAAATATTTTAAGCTAGAAATAAAATTCAAATCGACAGAATCCTAAGTTATTGTACTTGAAATAAATTATATTAGTTTCTTTAAAATGTACTAATGTCACAATAGGAACAAAAATGTTCTTTTGCTTTCATATTCCTTTTAATTCATTTTCTTTTGTGTGTGTGTGTGTGTGTATATATATATATATATATATATATATATATATATATATTTTAAAGCAATTGGGGTTAAGTAACTTGTTCAAGGTTACCTGCCAGTCATTATTTATGTGTGGGTGCTCATTTTCTGAGGCCAGAACCGATCCCAGCTCCTCCCGACCCCAGGGATGCGCTCTTTTCCACTGCGACACTTAGCTGCCCCTTCTTTTGTATATTTTAAAATATTTTTGCCTTTTTTTCAGAATTATCAGTGTGTATATTTTCTTTCTTTCTTCACTTTGTATTACTTTGTGTCTCCCCATATTTCTTTGTATTCTTCATATTTGTCATAATGCATTAATATTCTGTTAAGCTGACATGCTACATCTTGACCATTCTCTATAGGTAGTTTTGTCTGGGACTGAATCTTTGTTCTTTTTCTTTATGGTTTTGTTATGGAAGAATGAATATCAAATATCAGAAGAGCACATACACTGCTGTTTACTTAGTTGGGTGATTGCCTGAAAGCAAAATTGTCCTGTGGCAATTTCACAAGACAACACTCCTGATGATTTGGCTTTTTATTTTGGTGGCCCAGAGTGGGCGTGGGGAAAATAAACTGGTGACACAGAGAGATGGGAGGAGTGGGAAGCATTAGGAGAACTCAACCAGTCCCCCTTATTCTCTTGTCTTTTATCTGGTGTGGCCTCTTGTAGCTAGAAGCTGAGACTTGAGACCTTTGGGTTCTTAGATGCCTTGACTGAAAATTTAAATATTGAAATTACAGTAAGTTCAGGTTTTGTGTTGATAGGAATATACTTGATCTCTGCTTTACATTTCAAAGGCCTTATATTTTGGAGAGCTATATGAAATTTTAAAGTGCTATATACATGGCATAACCAGTGAGGCAGATGTGTATTAACTGCTTTTCCTGTGATAATATTCACATTTCTTTTTTTTTTAATTAAACAAATGCTTAACTTCTGTTTTACATCATTCATTTCCACCAGATTTTGAGTTACAATTTTTTCCCCCTGTTTTTCCCCTACCCACCATCCCAGAATAGCAGTCCCACAAGATATCGCTTCCTCCAATCTGCTCTCTCCCATATCTTTTCCCATACCCCCTTCGACTTTTCCATTAGAGCAAGGTGAATCTCTGTGCCCCAATGCCTGCACATTTCATCTCCCAATTACAAGCAAAAGAGTATTAATAATAATATTTATATATATTTGAAACATTTAATTTTAAGACCTCTAATTTCAGATCCATTCCCTTCCTCCCTTGTCACCCATTCCCTCTGGGAAGATAAGTAATTCAGTATATGTTGTACATGTCCAGCTATGCAAAACATTACCATAGTAGATATATTGTACAAGGCTGCTTATAATTCCCTCCCACCCATCCCACCCCCCCACCTGATCCATTCCCTACATGATCCTGTCCCTCTTCTATAGTGGGTACTTCCAACCTCCCCTCCCCGCAAGAATGCCCTCCCATCCATCATCTCTCCTCTCATCCCCCTTCCCCCTATTCTGCTGCAGGGTGAGATATCCCATTTAGTATGTATGTCATTCTCTCCCTGAACCAAATTCAATGAGAATGTGGTTTTGCCTTTTTGCCTTCCTATTCTTCCCCTCCCCTGCAGCCACTTCCCCTTGCTTCTTCTACATGAGATAGTTTGCCCTACCCTATCTCTCCCCATCTCCTCTTGCCACTTTCCTCTCTCACCTCATAATTTCACCCCTTGAGTATCCTCCCTTACCAACAAATTCAACCTATGCCCTCTATCCATGTATAACTGTAAACATATATACACCCATTCACATATGTATTAAAATGACCATACACCCTTCTTCCATTATTTTCATACTGAGAAAGATTTCATCAGTCACAGTTGTTGTTTTTCCATGTAGGAATGTAAATAGGTCAACTTTGATAAGTTCCTTTTGATTTCTTTTCCCTGATTACCTTCTCAGGCATCTCTTGCTTCTTCTGTCTGGATGTCAAATTTTCTAATCAACTCTGGTTTTTTCCTCAAGAATGCTTGAAAGTCCTCTATTCCACTGAATGACCATATTTTCCCCTGAAACAAGATACTCAGTTTTGCTGTCTAGGCGACGCATCTGGGGATTCTGGAACCTGGCTATAATATTCCTGGGAGTTTTCTTTTTGGGATCTTTTTCAGGAGGTGATAGGTGGATTCTTTCAACCTCTATTTTGCCTTCTGGATTTAAAACATCAGGGCAATTTTCCTTGAGAATTTATTGAAGGGTGATTTCTAGGTTCTTTCTTTGATCGTGGCTTTAGGGTAGTCCAATAATTTTTAAATTGTCTCTCCTGGATCTATTTTCCAGGTCAGTGGTTTTTCCCATGAGATATTTCACATTGCCTTCTATTCTTTCATTTGTTTGGATCTGCTTAACAGCATCTTGATTTCTCATAAAGTCATTAGCTTCCATTTGCTCCAGTCTAACTCTGAAGGAATGAATCTCCTCAGTGAGCTTTTGAGATTCTTTTTCCATCTGGAAAATTTGGCTTTTTAAGGCATTCTTCTCCTCATTGCCCTTTTGGGCCTCCTTTGCCATTTGAGTTAGTCTATTTTTTGAGGTGTTGTTTTCCTCAGTCAGGCTGTTGACCCTCATTTCATACTTTTCCTGAATCCCTTTCATTTCTCTTCCCAATTTTTCCTCCACTTCTCTTATTTGATTTTTAAAGTCCTTCTTAAGGTCCTCTATGGCCTGTAACCCACTCATATTTTCCTTTGGGGCTTTTGGAGCAGGACTTCTGACCTCACAGTCCTCCTCCTGTTCTATGCTTCGATCCTCTTTGCCCCCAAAATAGGAGTCTAATTTTGCATTTTTCTGTTTAATTTGTTTCCTTTGCCTTGGCATGTTGCCACTTAATTACTTGACTTTTGGGCTTGTTGCTACAGTGTGACTCTGCCACCAGACAGGGGAGCTTTCGTCCTGAATGTGTGGGGGGACAACTTCTGTTTCTGGCAAGCTGGATGTCCACCCCACGACCTTCCCCCCAGACCACAATCCAGATCCTGGGAGGTTAAAGCAAGAGCGATTACCCCCCCAAGACTGATTGCTGGATCTCCCTACAGTTCTCAGGCCAGGAGCTGGAGCTGCCACTGAAAACTACAAAATGGCGTGTCTCCTCAGCGCCTTCTAGCCCCCAGGGGAGGAAGCCGACGCGTTCCCCAAATACTGGTCCCAAAGTTCATAGGGTACTAACCTCTCAGTTTGTCTTAGGCATGTCTGTGTTGATACTTCTGGAATCGCCACAGCAGCTGGTGTTCTGGGGTCTCTCCAGCCAGCTGCTGGCCCGGCCGCCCTGGGGCTAAAACCATGGCTCAGCTGGACCTGGGCTTGGCTCTCCACATGCTGCGCTGCTGGTTCCCAGAGCACTCGCTAGTCCTTCCTGCAGGGCTGCTGGGCTGTCCTTGGCAGGAGGTTAGCTTCTCTGTATAGTTCTGTGGGTGCTGGGGCTCCAGAAGTTGTTCAGAGTCACTTTTTACATAGTTTGGAGGTAATCTGGGGGGAGAGTGCCTTGGATGTGCTGTTTCTACTCCGCCATCTTGGCTCCGCCCTTCAATCTTCACATTTCTACTTTAAGCTTATTTTATTTTTGTATTTTTGTATCTTGTCTATTTAGAGTCAACTGTCTTGAGGGAGCTAAGTCCATGCTTAATTTAGGGCTGGTAACAGGTTTGTTTTAATTGATTTTTAATTGTTTTTTTTTGAAGGGGGGAAGACAGGGCAATCGGGGTTAAGTGACTTGCCCAAGGTCACACAGCTACTAAGTATTAAGTGTCTGAGATCAGATTTGAACTCAGATCTTCCTGACTCCAGGGTTAGTGCTGTATTCACTGTGCCACCTAGCCGTCCAGGTATATTTTGTATTTTAATGAGACTTAAAATCTTAACAGAAAGGAATCTTAAAGTTAAGGTCATTTGGTCCAACTGCCTTATTTTAGAAAGGAGGAAACTGAGTCCCAGAGAGACAGGGGGAACTTGCCCAAGGTCACAAAATGACAGAGTATATGTAGAAGAAAGAAATATTTCTTCTATACATTTATAGGATTAGAACCCCGGTCTCCTGACTTCTCCTTTAGTGTTTTTTTTTTCTTCTAAATTTGCTTTCCCTGGATTATATTCAGTATTAACTGGTGTCATGTTAGAATAACTCATCTGGTCAATGAAATAATAATAGTCTATGCTTATATACATTTTATTTACAATTGCAAAATGCTGTGCTATGCTATCTAAATAGTTTTTTGTTCACAATAATGAGGACCATTGTATAAGTAACATTCACCATTTCACATAAAAATTTATTTTGGATTCAAAACACTTTTAAAAAATAACAATTAGGGGTGGCTAGGTGGCGCAGTGAATAGAGCGTCGGCCCTGGAATCAGAAGGACCTGAGTTCGGAGCCGGCCTCCGACACTTAATCCATACAAACAAAAACCTAGCCGTGTAACCTTGGGCAAGTTACTTAACCCCAATTGCCCTAAAGGGGCGGCTAGGTGGCGTAGTGAGTAAGAGCACCGGCCTCGGAGTTTGGATGACCCGAGATCAGATCCGGCCTCAGAAAATGAGCACCCACGCATAAATAATGACTAGCCGTGTAACCTTGAGCAAGTTACTTAACCCCAATTGCTTTTAAAAAAAAAATAACAATTAGCCATTTTACCCAGTGTTATCAAAACATTTATTATAATTTTCCTGAAGTTTTAATGCCAAATACTAACATTAGTTTTACTAATGAACAGATAGCAGTATTTATCTTAAAGTGTTGATTTTGTAAAGTGTATTAATAATGTAAAAATTGACTCAAAATTTTAAGAAAAAAATTCCATTTTAAGTTGGTATCCTCTATAGGTAGGTAAATTTCACGTGACTCATAGCATTTTCACAAGTAATAAGTGAATGTAGCATGAATCACTGGCATTTTACTATACTTTTGTTTATATAGCATTTTCCAGAGATAATTAACAAAAGTTATATGTCCCATTGGAAATCTCTACAAAGGGATAGGAATAAGTATTGATTTTTTTGATCTAGGGAAATTTCAGGTCAGAAAACTCCCTCTATTAAGCAGGTCAGTCAGTACCTTCTCTGTAACTTAAGAGTCTTAGAGAGTTGCTAAGAGCACTGAGAGGTTAAATGATTTACCCAGGGTCACACAATATGAATCCAGATCCCTCTGACTCATAGGCCATTTTTTTATCCATTAAACCACAGCTACCTGTCCTTTGCACTAAATGAGAGCAATATTAGTGCTTCTGGTTTGAAGCGGGAAAGGAAAGGGATATGATTGAAAAACAGAAACTGAGTTGGTTTTAGATTATTAGTATTTTAGTTGAGAATAGCATTGAGATATCTTGGCTTTCAGACTCCTACTTTGACTATTAGGTATCAGTCTTGATTGTTACTCTGTATTAGAGAAACTATAAATGAAATGTAATACACTTAAGAGAAAAATAATGGACCTTAAAAGCAATTTGTTTTTCCTGAAAAATGTATTTATTGTTATAGTGGAAAGAGTGTTGTATTTGAGAGTAGATCTGCTCTGCTTATGCCCTAGAGTGATAGACTTTAATGAGCTGTGTGACTTCTCAGAGCCATATAGTCTGAGGAAAGGGTTTCAGACATGATTACTT
Source organism: Gymnobelideus leadbeateri (assembly GCA_011680675.1). Taxonomy (NCBI): domain Eukaryota; kingdom Metazoa; phylum Chordata; class Mammalia; order Diprotodontia; family Petauridae; genus Gymnobelideus; species Gymnobelideus leadbeateri. The sequence goes on from WOXC01004362.1 coordinate 805,524, forward strand.
GTTTTCTTCAAATATTTGAAGGATCTTTCATGGAAGGAGTTAATCTTGTTCCCTTTTGCTCCAGAAGGCAGAATGAATCTAGTGGGTGGATTGGGAAGCAAATTTTGGCCTAGTCTAAGGAAAAAGTTTAACAATTAGAACTGTCCTAACACTGGAAAGGTCTGCTTTGGTACTTAGTATGTTTGCTTCTTCTGTTGGTTTCCCTTTGATGTGGGGGATGGATGACCACTTTTGGGGATGAGAAGAGTATCATGCTTCAAGTGGAGGTTGGATTTGGTGACCTCTGAGGTACTAACTCCAAGATCATCTGATTCTGTGATGATGAATACATACAGGAGTTCTGAATTGCTTCATGCAGAGAAAGGGTGTTCCCCAAATATTGTTTCTTTTGTTTTCTAAGTTCCTATAACTCTCCTCAGGTAGGGAAAATAGAAGAGATGTAGCAAAACACAAGATTTTTTTTTCTTTTAGAAATGCTTTCATGGAATATGTCACCAAATTTCTATATAGTTCATCATGCAATAAAAGGATAAGGAAGAAGCAGTTGTACATTTTAATAGGCAAGTTTTGGTAGGTAAGCATTCCTGGAGAAATGTTCTTTCCAAGGTTACTCTCTTACTACTTTTTTTTTTTTTAAACAAATACTTTATTAACTTCTGTTTTACATCATTCATTTCTGCCAGATTTTGAGTTACAATCATTTTCCCCCCATTATTCCCCTACCCAACCTCCCAGAATAGCAGTCCCACAAGATATCACTTCCTCCAATCTGCTCTCTCCCATACCTTCTCCCATACCCCATCGACTTTTCCATTAGAGGAAGATGAATCTTTGTGTCCCAATGCCTGCACATCTTATCTCCCAATTATAGGCAAAAGAGTATTAATAATAGCATTTATATATATATTTGAAACATTTAATGTTACGACCTTGAATTTCAGATCCATTTCCTTCCTCCCTTGTCACCCATTCCTTCCTGGGATATAAGTAATTCAGTATATGTTGTACATGTCTAGCTATGCAAAACATTATCATAGTAGATATATTGTGCAAGGCTGCTTATAATTCCCTCCCACTCATCCCACCCCCACCTGGTCCATTCCCTACATGATCCTGTCCCTCTTCTATAGTGGGTACTTCCAACCTCCCCTCACCCCAAGGATGCCCTCCCATCCATCATCCCTCCTCTCATCCCCCTTCCCCCTATCCTGCTGCAGGTTGAGATATCCCATTTAGTATGTATGTCATTTTCTCCCTGAACCAAATTCAATGTGAATGTGGTTTTGCCTTTTTAGCCTTCCTTATTCTCCCCCTCCTTTGCAACCACTTCCCCTACATGAGATAGTTTACCCTACCATGTCTCTCCCCATCTCCTCTTGCCACTTTCCTCTCTCACCTCATAATTTCATCCCTTGAGTACTCTCCCTTCCCAACAAAATCAACCTATGCCCTCTATCCATATATAACTGTAGCCATATACACACACATTCACATATGTATTCATATGACCACACCCCTTCTTCCATTATTTTCATAGTGAGAAAGATATCATCAGTCACAGATATTGCTTTTCCATATAGGAATGTAAATAGTTCAACTTTGATAAGTTCCTTTTGATTTCTTTTCCCTGATTACCTTCTCAGGCATCTCTTACTTCTTGCGTCTGGATGTCAAATTTTTCTATTCAACTCTGGTTTTTTCCTCAAGAATGCTTGAAAGTCCTCTATTCCACTGAATGACCATATTTTCCCCTGAAACAAAATACTCAGTTTTGCTGGGTAGGTGACCCTTAGGTTCATTCCCAGTTCTTTTGCCCTCTGGAATATCATATTCCATGCCCTTCGATCCCTCAGTGTAGAAGCTGCCAGGTCCTGGGCTATTCTGATTGTGTTTCCACAATATTGAAATTGTTTCTTCCTGGCTGCTTGTAGTATTTTCTCCTTGATCTGGGGATTCTGGAACCTGGCTATAATATTCCTGGGAGTTTTCTTTTTGGGATATTTTTCAGGAGGTGATCAGTGGATTCTTTCAACCTCTATTTTGCCCTCTGGATCTAAAACATCAGGGCAGTTTTCCTTGAGAATTTCTTGAAGGGTGATTTCTAGGTTCTTTCCTTGATCATGGCTTTCAGGTAGTCCAATAATTTTTAAATTGTCTCTCCTGGATCTATTTTCCAGGTCAGTGGTTTTTCCCATGAGATATTTCACATTGCCTTCTAATCTTTCATTTGTTTGGATCTGCTTAACAGCATCTTGATTTCTCATAAAGTCACTAGCTTCCATTTGCTCCAGTCTAACTCTGAAGGAATGAATCTCCTCAGTGAACTTTTGAGATTCTTTTTCCATCTGGCAAATTCGACTTTTTAAGGCATTCTTCTCCTCATTGCCCTTTTGGGCCTCCTTTGCCATTTGAGTTAGTCTATTTTTTAAGGTGTTGTTTTTCCTCAGTCAGGCTGTTGACCCTCATTTCATACTTTTCCTGCATCCTTCTCATTTCTCTTTCCAATTTTTCCTCCACTTCTCTTATTTGATTTTTAAAGTCCTTCTTAAGGTCCTCTATGGCCTGCAACCCACTCATGTTTTCCCCTGGGGCTTTTGGAGCAGGACTTCTGACCTCACAGTCCTTTTCCTGCTCTATGCCCCCAAAATAGGAGTCTAGGGTTGCATTTTTCTGTTTCCTTTGCCTTGGCATGTTGCCACTTAATTACTTGACTTTTGGGCTTGTTGCCACACTATGGCTTTAAGGCCAGATAGAGGAATTTTCGTCCCGAACGTGTGGGGGGCAACTTCCGTTTCTGGCAAGCTATAAACCCACCCACAACTTCCACCCTAGATCACAATCCAGATCCAGGAGGTTAAAGCAAGAGCGATTACCCCCCAAGACTGATCGCTGGATCTCCCCACGATTTGTAGGCTGGGAGCCGGAAATGCCTCTGAAAACTACACAATGGCGTGTCTCCTCAGCGGCTTCTAGCCCCCAGGGGAGGGAGCTGACGCATTCCCCAAATACAGGTCCCAAAGTCCATAGGACACTAACCTCTTACTTTGTCCTAGGCAAGTCTATGTTGATAATTCTGGAATCTCCACAGTTCCTGGTGTTCTGGGGTTCCTCCAGCTGGCTGCTGGCCCTGCCGCCCTGGGGCTAAAACCTCTGCTCACGTGGACCTGGGCTCGGCTCGGCTCCTGCGCTCTGCGCGCTGCCGGCTCCCAGACCGCTGCGCTGGTCCTTCCTGCAGGGTGCTGGGTTGTCCTCAGCGGGAGGTTAGCTTCTCTGTGTCGTTCTGTGGGTGCTGGGGCTCCAGAAGTTTTTCAGAGTCCTTTTTTACATAGTTTGTGGAGAATCTGGGGGCAGAGAGGCTTGGAGGAGCTGTTTCTACTCCGCCATCTTGGCTCCGCCTCTCTCTTACTACTTTTGAAGCATCCTTTGAGGGGGTACACTGACATCTGTTCATAGCAAGTTATGTGTCATTTCAGTCTAAAGTTTTCTTTTTTTATTTAAAATGGATATTCTTTTCCATTTTATTTCATACCCTAGGAGGTATGTATCTTTAACAAAAAATTACAATAAGTTAATATTTCCCTTTGACCTGTCAATAAGTGATAATAGCACTTGAGGCTTTTTTTTCCTGACTTGTTTCCTTCTGTTTTAATGTTCATACTAAATTATTAGCTAAAAATATTTGTGAAGATTCATTTTAATCCATTAGTTTATAAGTCAAAAGCACCTTAACTTTTTCCATGAAGATACCAAGAGGTACAAAATAGATTTTCTTGCCAAGATTTGTTTTCTCTGTTAGTCAATGAAGATGATAGCTTTTAAAAGGGACCCTACATTTTATTCTTCCTCTATTCCCATTCATTCAAACATGTAATTGCTATTTACTGTAAGTAAAAAGTCATGTCTTTGCCTTCAAGGAGTTTGCAGAGCAATAGGGGAAATAAAGCATGTATGTAGTTATTATTAACAAATTGTAATATAAGGGCATCAGTGAGGCATGTATAGTATCAAGAGAACTAATGAACTAACAATCATATCAAACCAGAGGAATCAGAAAGACTTTTTATGGAATACATTTGCACTGAGTCTTAAAGGATGAGTAGGATATCAGTAAGTAGAGAGGAATTGTGGGGTACTTTAAGCATATGGAGTGGATGCTGTGAAAAAAGTTCACTTAGATTTTAGCAAAGCTTTTGGTAAAGTGTCTCATTCTCATGGAGAAAATGGGAAAGAGGGTTTTACTTAACAATTAGATAGCTTCAGAACTGGTTGGATGGCCAGATTCAAAAAGTAATTGTTAATGATTTCAGGGTTTCCATGATAGGAGTTCTCCAGTGGAATAGACCCGAGGGATCTATGTTTTTCCTACTGCTGTTGAACATTTTTGTTATTGACTTAGATAAAGGTGCTAAGTCCCATCAAACCTGCTGATGATGCAAAGCTGGGAGGAATAGCTAGCCCAGTCTAGATGATAGTCAAGAGCATTGGGCTGAATCTAATACAATGAAATTATATAGGTAAACATAAAATCTTGCACTTGGGTGCAAAAATCAAGTATGAATAGGTAGTAGTTCTGAAAAAAATATGGGTTTTTAAAAAAAATCAATAGAAGCTAGCAGTGTGATGTGGTAGCCAAAATAGCAAACATGATGTTAGACTGAATTAAGAGGGACAAAACTTTCAGGTAATGGTTCCACTATACTCTGCCTTCTGGAGTATTGTGTTCAGTTCTTGGTGCCAAGATTTAAAGACATTGTCAAGGTGAAGAGCGTCCAGAGGAGGGCAATCAGAATGGCAGAAGGCCTTGAGTCCATGACATGTGAGCATCAGTTAAAGCAGCTAGGGATGTTTAGCTTGGAGGAGAGAAGACCTAGGGGTATGTATCTTTAGGCATTGTAATGCCACACAGAAGCTTTCCAGAAGAACTACTGTGAACAGCTTTTATGGTTCTGATTACACAGCATAGTGAACACTCTATTTATTCCATAACAAATCAAAGGAAAATATTCACAGAAAATCAAGGTACAGAAATCACAATATTACAACTTATATTCACAGACAGCTTGTCATTAAAATGGCCACATAGTTTTCACCAAAGTGGGTCACAATATTTAGAACAAAGAATAATCATCTCAAAGTACAATAGTCAAAGTCTTCTACTCATGGGGCAACTTGATTAACTCAATCAGTCACTTTTTCAGCAATCAGTTATTAAGTATCATACACAAACCCTCCACCCCTAGGTCACTAGTAAACTATAATTCATCATTACTTAGTACCCATGGAGAGGTCTTTTCATCTTGACTTGGGGCCTGTTCTCAGATTCCCTGGATCCCCTTCCATGGTCCCAGATTCTACCTGGATTCATCAGACTGTCACCTGGGTTCACTGGCAGACAGCTCTCAGTTCCTTGTCCAGCTCTCTGGGTAGGTCCTGCTCCACACTGAAGTTCACAGAGTCTGGACCATGTCAGATTGTTCACGATTTCTGCTCCGGGGAATTCAAGGCTCAGTCAAGCCACAAACAAACAAAGTCTCAGCATCGTAGTCATGCTTCTTCAATCACTTGGGCTCCGGGCTCTGGGGCGCCAGGCTCCTGGGCTCTGGGGCTCCAGTTCAGAAGCTTCACTACGACAAGTTCTCAGGAAATTCTGGCTCAGTTCTCCATTCTCTCTTCTGTAGCTGCTCTGCCACCAGATACTGGTCCAGAGAAATTCTGACTGTGCCTCTCTGGGACTTTTTTTATATACACAGCATTAATTTCCTGTTTCAGCCAACCCCTTCCTGTTACGTTAGTAACAGGAGATAGGAGTTCATACCTTCTGTTTCCCCAACAGAGGCTTGATCAGTTACTAAGTGCTAAGTACCTGCTACCTTGCCAATATAAAAAGAGGTCTTCAAATTGCCATTACAGGCATTTGAAAGGCCATCATTCAGGAGAGGGATTAGATTTATTCTGTTTGACCCTAAAGGGTTGTTAGAAGTTGCAAAGAGTTAAATTTAACCTTGTTTGGAAAACTTTCTAACAGAGCTGTCCAAAGGTGAAATTAGCTGATTCAAGAGATGGTGGGTTCCCCCTCCCTGGATAGCTTTAAACAGAGCCTGGAAACTACTTGTTCAGTATGTTGTGGTGGAAATGCCTTTTTGTGTGGTTTAGACTAGATGGTCTCTGAGGTATCTTCCAACTCGGTGATTCTGTTAATAGTATGTACAAGGGTGTGAAGGTGAAAGAACATTGGAGTATTATTGGGTCCTATGGCCCAGGAGTTCAGTTTGGCAAGAATACAGAATGTGGGGGTAGTAATGAGAGATAATAGTAGAAAGGTAAATTGGGTGAGCCATGAATGTTAGTTTAACCACAATAATAGTATCTGGCCTTTATAGACCATCTACTATATCAGGTACTTTTATAAACACTTTACTAATATCTTATTTTGATTCTCACAATACTCTGGGGAGTGGTCTCTATTATTATTCCCATTTTACAATTGAGGACACTGAGGCAGATAATTGTGAAGTGATTTGCCCAAAGTCATACAGTAAGTGTCTAAGGTTGGCTTTAAACTCAGGTTTTCCTGACTCTAGGACCAGCACTTTATCCACTGTACCACCTAGCTGTTAAAGGAGTTTGGACTATATTTGGAAAGTAATAGGACACTGTTGAAGGCTTTCAAATAGTGGAGAGGCATGATTTTATTTGTGCAATTAGGAAGATAAATCTGGTAGTGTTTTGTAGGTTGAATTGGAGGGGGAAAAGACTTGAAAGTGGAGAGATTGATTAGGGTCTATTGTAGTAGTCTGGATGATGTTTGAACTACCCCTCTTACTTGAATTCCATTGGGAATATTTCTTTTGGTGCTAGATTTAACTCTGATAGGCATAATAGCTCGATTTACCAAAAAGAGGAGTCTTGCTAGTTTTTTTTTTTTTAACTTATGTAGTACAAACAGATTTAACTCTCTGCCTTCAACACAGTGGTGAAAATCCTTGTCACTAGTTTGATTAAAAACTTTTTCAGAGCTTCAAAATTTTACCTCTTTTTTCTGAGAGAGGCAAGGTTTTCAAGTTGAGTTTTAAAATGGAAATTCAAGCGACCAATATTGGTCATGAATTATAAAAGATCATTAATATATTCAAAGCATAGTCATGTAGGTACTTTTTCCAACAATACAATACAAATAGTAGCCCATTTACATCTCCTTATCTTATGTGATTCTTGTCTGTGTTCTTGCAGAAATCTGCCACGGTCTGTCCAATTTGATTGAAACCTTTCTTTATGTGTTTAATTAACATTCTGTAGGTACTACTGTACAACTCAAGCTATCCATTGATAGCTTTTCTCATTACTTTTTAGTGTATTGCCATGCAGTTGTAAATATAGTTATGTTAACTATTTCATGCTTTGTACTTTTCTGTCTTAAGTAGAGTTCAACAGCATTGAAACCATTTATGTACATCAGCTTTGATTTAGCTCTTATTGACCTTATGGCTATGAAATCCTTCTTGGTACATGATTAGTTTTCTGGTGACTATCATAGTGGTTGACTACTGGCTGTTGGATAATTTGGTTCTGGAAGGAGGATGTTGAACCTGGGACATGTCTGAGGATTTTCTATATCACACTGAAAAAGACTTCTATGTGAATATAAACTGTATTTAATAGATGTTTCTTAAATATTTAATGATGTCTTTTTTTGTGTTTTCTAAATATTTTAGGGGTTTAAAAATAACATTCTTTTCAAGCAAGTGTTTACTCCATCAAACAAAATATTGTAAATAAGATTAGATCTAAGTAGGCATAGTTTATCAAATGTAGCATTTCAGTAAAAAGAGAAAAGGACAAAGATTATATTTCTGTGCGTTTTTTAGTATTCCAGACCACTAAGATTTGGTGGAGATATATCTTAAAAACAATTTGTTTTTCAGTGACCAAGCAGTTACACATAGTCAAGCAAAACAAATTCCCATACTGGCCATGTCCAAAAATGTAAACCTCATTCTGCATCTTTGAGTCTGTCACTTCCCCGTCAGGTGTTATGTAGCATTCTATGAAACAGGTCCTCTGGAATCATGGTTGATTATTTTGTTGATCAATGAGATCTTTAGTCTTAAAGTTATTACTTTTTACAGTGTTATTGTAGTAAAAAATGATTCTGCTCACTTTATATTCTGTATTAGTATACAAGTCTTCCCAGGTTTCTCCGAAACTAACTCTTTTGTCATTTTTTTTAATGGCATACTGGTATTTCATTACGTTTATATATCATAATTTATTGAGCCATTCCCCAATTGATGGGTACCACCTCCATTTCTAATTCTTTGACACTACAAAAAGAGCTGCTATAAATATTTTTGTATATTTTTTTCTTATGTGATATCTTTGTTGCTGCATCAGAGGGTATGCATAGTTTAGTACCTTCTGGGGTATGATTCCAATTTGTTTTCCAGAGATGCATTTTAAACTCATTTTTCTCTTTTTGGTTTCTCTCTTCTCCCTACCCTTCCCCTTTTCACTTTGAAGTACATTTTTCAAAAACAGAAAAAAATATGATTATTTATAAAGTCTAAATTCTCTACTATGTACATCTTTTTTAAAAAGCATATAAATTTGGGGCGGCCAGGTGGTGCAGTGAGTAAGAGTGCCGGCCTCGGAGTTGGGATGACCCGAGATCGAATTCGGCCTCAGAAAATGAGCACCCACACATAAATAATGACTAGCCATGTAACCTTGAGCAAGTTACTTAACCCCAATTGCTTTAAAAAAAAAAGCATATAAATTTAACGTTGTCTTCAAGCCTGTTCTGCTTCCGTGTTTCCTTCTGTTCTTTTCTTTGCATTTAAAAAACAAAGTGACTGTCTTTTATTTGGAAACATGATTGTTAACCCCCTCACCCTGCAATTTTACCTAAATTGGAAAAATGACATCCTTATAACAAGTATAGTCAAGCAAAACAAATTACAAATTTGTTCTCCAAAACAAAAAATGACATTGACATTGTCAAAAAAAATCTTTCATTCCGCACCTTGAATCCCTTACCTTTCTGTTGGGAAGGTGGGCAGCATGTTTTGTCATCAATTCTCTGGCATTGTAGGTGGTCATTGAATTAAATAAAATTCCTAAGATTTTCAGATTATTTTTTAAAGCATCATTAACAGCAATATTTCCTTATTGATATACAGTATTTTGTTCAGCCATTCCACAATTGATGGGCGTTCCCTTTGTTTCCAATTCTTTTATGTGACAAAAAGATCTTTCTCATTTTTAAAGTTTGAGAAATGGGTTTGAATACTTGGATGATAATAGAATGCTGTAGGTGGCAAATGGAATTTTTTTCTTCCTTCTTAAGCACCTAGTTTTTTTTTTAAGAATCTGTGAATGGATCCTGTAATAAAATGAGAATATAAATTTCCTTTCCAGGAGGATCAAATCTTGCTATATTGACTGAATCAGGCTGACATTTTTTAATTAGTCAGTAAGACATGCCAGATGTGTGGCGCTGCTGATTTATATAGCCTGGTTTTGCAGGGAAGCCTCAGGCTATTGGGACCTGAGAATCAATCATAGTGTCCTACAGACATTCTGTGACAAGAGAATGGATGTTAATAGCCATATTTGAAATTATATTTTAAAAGGATAAATTTTTTAAAAATGTTGTTTAAATCATCCATGATCTGCCATTTCATATTCCCCTTCCAGACTTCTCAAATCTCTCCCCCCTCTCCAAATGAGAACACAAGAGAAACAAAACTCATTACAAACATGTATAATTAAAACAAGTTTTTATGTTGGCTATGTTCAAAAACATATTTGTCTTTTTTTGCTCTATGAGTCCTTCACCTCTATCAGGAATTGGGTAGCAGATCCTCTAGAATCCTGGTTTGTCATTAATTACATTAATAAGAGTTTTGCACAATAGTATTCTATCACATTCATATACCATAACTTGTTCAGCCATTCCCCATTTTATGGCTACCCCCTCAGATTTCCATTCTTTCCCATCTTAAAAAGGGCTATGAATATTTTATACGTCCTTAGAGTTTGTTTTGCTTAGGTTTAATCCCTCCCTTAATCTGTCTTCCCTCTAATTCTCACCCCCCTAATTCCCCCTTTCCCTCCTGTTTCCCTGTTGAATGAAATGTGTTTCTGTATCTCTCTTTTTCTGTGTATTTTTTCCTTCGACCAGTTCACATGAGAGTGAGATTCAAATGTCAAGGGCTGCCCTCTCACCCTGTTTGTATACCTGTCTTCTTGTATACCCTGTTTATGTGAGATGATTTTCCCTAACTTTCTTTTCCCATCCTTCCTCTTTCATGTTTTCCTTTTCCTCTCTATTTCAATTTTCCCCTTAAGATCATCAAAGCCTAATAGAACCACTTCAAGAACTTGTCTTACTGGATTCTCCTAAGAACTCCAATGATAATATAGTTCATATTTGATTGTAAGCAGTTTATCCTTGTTTAATCTCTTATCATTGTTCATTTGTGTTTACCTTTTTACATTTCCCTTTTCTCTTGAGTTTGAACTTTACTGTTTGTCTACAGCTCTGTTTGTCCCCCCCTAATGAGGAATACTTGGAAATCCTCTGTTTCATTAAAGATCTTCCCCTGTCTCCCCCAGCCTTATGCTCAGTTTTGCTGGGTAAGTTATTCTTGACTTTAACCCATGTCCTTTGCCTTTTGGAATATCATGTTCCAAGTTCTCCATTCCTTTATAGTGGTGGATGCTAAATTGTATGTAATCCTGACTATGTCTTGTTGGGACTTGAATTCTTTCTTTCTGGCTACTTGACATTTTTTTTTTAAACCTTGAAGCTCTGGATTTGGGGTATACTGTTCCTGGGAGTTTGCATTTTGGGGTTTATTTCAGGAAGTGACCAGTAATCTATTTCTACTTTGCTCTCTGGTTCTAAGAGGTCTGGGTAATTTTCTTCCTCTAAATATGATGTATAGGTTCTTTTTGTGTTCATAGTGTTCAAATAATCCAGTGATTCTTAAATTATTTCCCTTTTGTTTTCAATGTTTTTCTATGAGAAACCTTAAGTTTTCTTCTATTTTTCAGTCTTTTGACGTTGCTTTCTCATGGAATATAGCTTCTGTTTGGTCCATTTAATTTTCAGGGAGTTTTTTATTTGACCAAAATTTTGTACCTCTTGTGACAAATTATAATTTCCCTTTCCAGTTCTTTCTTCCATAGCTCTCATTTCTTTTCCATTTTTCTTTCACGTGTTCTGATTTCATTCATAAAAACATTTTAAAGTCTTTTTTTTCTAACTCTTGCTTCAGTTCTTCTATGCATTCTAGTTGAGTTTGTGCCCAAGCTGTCTTTTTCTCGGTGGCATTGATTGTCTATGTTTTGGAGTCATTTTCATCTCATGTCTGCCTCATAGAATCTCTAGTTTCTTTAAGGGTTCGGGCTATATACCACTTTTTACATGTAGCTTTTCCTAATGTCTCCAGATGCTAATATTCTCCCTCCAAAATTGCCTTGTATCTATTTAACAAAAAACCCATCTTCAGATAAACATGTTTTCTCCCCTGGCCAGTTTGCAGCATCTTCAAGGGCAGAGACCATTTTATTTTTGTGTCCCCCAGTGGGTCCCTATAACAGTGGCTGGCACATAGTAGGATCTGGACAAATGCTAATTGATTGATTTTTGTCCCTGAAAGAGTTTGATTTTTTAAAAATTGTATAGGGTCTTAGGCTTGAAAAAGGCCCTAAAGAATCATGATGATGATGATAATGAGGAAGAGGAGGAGGAGGAGGAGGAGGAGGAGGAGGAGGAGCAGTGACATGGTACTGTGAGGTGGCCAGGACAAGCCTTTAGAGTCAGGAAGACCTAAGTTCAAATTCTGCTTCTCACACTGACTGATAGTTTGACCCTGGGCAAGTCACTTGAAATCATGGAACCAAACAACAACAAAAAACATTACAGATGAATGACCATTGAACACATTGATCTCTAAAGTCTCTTTCAGCTTTAAACTTGCTATCCTATAAGCTTTTGATGGTATTTATGTTTGCAAAGTGCCTTGGATAATTCTTATTTGCATTGTACTGTAGACATTTGTTTTCCTCATTGAAGAAACAGACACCTTGAAAGGTTAGAGGAATTGCTTGTGGTCATTCAGTAAGTATCAGATATGGGATTTGAACCCACATCTTGAGTTCTTTGCATTTAACTTCCCACTCAGTTATTGGAAAGTTGTCAGTGTAGTATAATGGAAAGCATACTGACTTGAAAATTGGAATACCAGGGTTCTAGTCCTTGCTGTGCCCCTTAATTTTGCAGTATAATTTTGGAAATCATCTCTTATAAGAGCTTTCAGTTTCTTCTTTTGTAGAATTATTGGGTTGAAACATGGTATAGGAGGTCTTCTTTAGTGCTGACATTCTGTGTTCCAAGGTCCCTTCCAGTGCTGGTGTTCTGTATTTTAACATCCTCTTTTCAAAGATAACTACTAGCTCTAAGATTGTATGAAACTTTGATCTACAGCATCTCTAAGATCCACATCTGAATGGATTGGGCCCAAGCAGAATCTAGATTGTGTGAAAATTTGGAGAAATGTTTTATAGCATCACCCCCTAGATGAAGTTTTGGCTTTGAATTAAAACACTTAAATCCATGTATATTGATGATTTTGATCAATAACTTTTTGAATAGTAGATACATATCTGGTTTTTATATTGGGCAACATGCAAACTCTACATTATCTTTCATGTTCTGCTTAACTTTTTAACCTTTAGTTGCTGAAAAAAAAGTAATTTATTGAATAAAGACAATTTAGGGAGAAAATAGCTGGTTGAAACCTTAAAGGAATGTTGCAGGATTCCTCCTAAACTAACTCTTGTTTTCTGAGGCATTGTGTTTAAGAAAAATTTAAAGGACTAAGGAATTGGAAGTAAAGAGCTCAAAGTGTCTTGTGCAGAATGAAACAAGTGCTTATCTGAGGGTAAAGTAATAAGAGAAAAGGCAGCTTGGATGCTTTCTGACTGAAATCAAAGGTCCTGTGCAGAGAATAATGGGAGAACAAAAGGATGCATAATTACCCAGGAGTGGGAATGAGCAGCTGTGGGTGTGCTGGAGAGGACTAAATTAATGAACAAGTTCAACTTCAAATTCTATGCTTAATTATAAGACCTGGAGCCCTAGGGGCTGGGGCTGGGGAGGGAGGGAGAAGGGGAGGTTCTGGTGTGACCATGGGGGAAAGGTTGCATTTTTAATGTTTGGATGTTGCTATAAATCAAGTTACTTGAGATAGTCAATGGAATGGGTTGTTGATCCTATTCTTCAATTTAGGACATTTCATACTACTAATAAACTAGCCAGTCTGTTAGGTTACTTTTTATTATGTTAGATCATTAATTAGCATTTTGATTTGCTGCTAGTTGAAATGATTGAATGGAATTTAGCTATTTCCTTTGAAAATTACACAAAAATGTCCATATCTTAGTGTATGAAGCCAAATATAATTTGGTGTTTAGAAATTATTTGTATGCCTTGGGTTAAGTGGGATTGTTTGAGCAAGAGGTTTGATACAAAAACTGTTTTGTGAAACAATAGCAACAGGCTCTCAACAAGCTTTTAACCATGTAGCACCATGCTTTGTGTCAATGGGAAGAGTAGTCTTTGGAAGATACATAAACTTAAGATCTTTAAAAAAATTTTTTATTACTTTCCCCAGTAACATATAATAACAATTTTTAACATTTATTTTTAAGAATTTGGAGTTCCAAATTCTGTTCATCCCTCTTTTTCTTCTTGCCCCCTCCCTGATACAGTAAGCATTTTCATATAGGTTATACATGTGCAGTTATGGAAAACATTTCAATATTAAGTCATGTTGTGAAAGAAAACACAAAATGCCACAAAAAAATAAAAAATAGTATGTTTCAATCTGCATTCAGACTCCATCAATTCTTTCTTTGGTGTTGGATTGCATTTTTCATCCTGAATCCTATGGAATTGTGTTAGATCATTGTATTGTTGAGAATAGCCAAGTCATTCACAGTTGATCATCGTACAGTATTGTTATGTTCTCCTGGTTCTGCTCATTTCATTTTGTATCAGATTGTGTAAATCTTTCTGGATTTTTCTGTAGGCATCTTGCTCCTCATTTCTTATAGCACAATAATATTCATACTATTCAGCCATTCCTCAATTGATGGATATCCCCTCAATTTCCAATTCCTTGTTACCATAAAAAGAACTGCTATAAATATTTTTGTACAAACAGGTCTCCCCCCCACCTTTTCTTTCTCTTTGGGATACAGACCTAGTGGTATTGCTGGGTCAGAGGGTAGGTATAAAAACTTGTAATGTTTTAAGCATTTAACTCTGAGTTTAAAAAACAAGAGTGATATCTTTGAAAATGGCTAGTATGATAAAGACAGTATAGTATCTTGGGAGATACTTACCTTGGAGTTTGACTTGGGATCTAGCTAGCTGTGTTTTCTTGGGACAGTATCTATAGATAATGATCACAGAATGAATGAGATCTATAAAGTGAGAATTATAACACTTGCATTGCAGACTTCACAAGATTACTGCCAGTTACAGAAAGAGTGGAAGCAAAAGGGCTTTGTAAATTATAAAGTGTCATATAGATATAAAGGATTATTCTTCAGAATTCTCCTTAGGTGTTTGTATTTCATATATTCTGCCATAGACTAGGTAATTGCTCATGTGCTTTTTTTTTTTTTTTAAGTATAATTGGGTATTTGATGCTAAGGTATGAGTCTGCCCTAGGCTTATGATTTTTTCTTTTAAAGTTCTAAACTCACAGTAATTCTGATAGAATATGAATAGTATTGAAAACTTGATATTGGTTTTATTTATATACAAACACCTAGACTTGTTGTAGGGGTCTTTGTGAAATTAATTAAGTGAAGAAAATATCTTAAGTTTTTTTCTTTTTCCTTTTTTTTCATTCTACTCACCAACCCACATTTCTCCCTTCTCCCTTTAGTTGAAATAACCTTTTACAAGGGACAGGCAAAACAAACCAACTCATTGGCTGTGTTTGAGAGTGCATGTCTGGTTCCTTACTTTTAGTTAATCATCACCTCTTCACCAAGGGATAGAAGATAAGTATTCTCAGTCTTTTGATTTCAGAAGATGAATTTTGTTAGACCAGTTCTATTACTTAGGAAGCTACCAACTTTTCTAACTTCTTTTCCTTATTCCTTCCTTCTGAAGGCATATATGAATTGAAAGGCTCATACAGATTCAGCTTATCTTTGCCTGGGAACATTATGTGACAGATTTTATGCTGGTCTCAGCTGTGTTTGCTCCATCAAGCCATTTAGGAATAAGTTGATATAGTGGCTCAAGGCAAGAGTGAACACATGTACACCCACTAATAGTGTGATGGCTCCATGGACAGCTGAGGCTATCTGCATCATTTCTTGGTTCAGGAGCAGACATCAGATGAGGAAAATGTCTATGAGGCAATCATTCTTTTCTGTCAGCTGAGTAGCTCCTGTGAAGATACGGAAACATTATCTGATTGAATGCAGTACTTATGCTTTTTTAAAAGATTAAATATCCCCACAGGACATGTCTTGATTATTCTAAAAGCTTAAACATTTCAGGTAATGCATGAGAACAATGCTGTTTTCATAGTTTTGACAGTATCTTAGAAGTTTTTTTCTTAATTAACAAAAATCTATATTCTATTCCTGTACTCCACACCCCCTAAGGAAAAAAAATGAAAAACAAAATCCTTGTAAACAAATATGTATAGTCAAGCAAAGCAAATTGCTGCATTGTCCATGTCCAAAGAAATTATGTCTCAATCTGCACTCTGAGTCCATCATCTCTCTTTCTTTCAGGAGCTGGATAGCATGTTTCACTATCAGTCCTCTGGAATTGTTGTTGGACACTAAATCGATCAGAGTTCTAAACTTTTTCAAAGTTGAATGTCTTTATTATATTTTTGTATGCATTATTGTACAAATTGTTTTCCTCACTTCACTCTATATCAGTTTGGACAAGTGTTCCCATGTTTCTCTGAAACCATCCCTGTCATTATTTTATATTCCATGAAAACGTTTAGGTTTTTTAAAAAAATACATTTTGTTTATTTTGTTAAATAATTCCTAATTACATTTAAAAAAATTAACACTCACTTTTAAAAATTTTGCACTCCAAAGTCTCTTACTCCTGCCCCTCACCCATTCCTGAGAAGATAAGCAATGTGATATCAATTATAAAAAAAATTTAGTTTTTAAATTGAAAAAGGAGGAAGCCAGACCTTTGTTATTCCATTGGTTGTGTTAATATGTTCGCTTGAACACTTGTGTTACAAGAGCACATTTGTTCTGTTTTGGATGTTGCACTTTAGGAAGAACATTGATAAGTTGGACAACATCCAGAGGAAGGCAAACAATGATAAAAAGGCTTTGAGATAAAGATTTTCATATAAGGATCATTTGAAAGAAAAAGAAGTGTTTAGGTTCTAGAAGAAAAGATGTAGTGGGGACAAGATAGTTATTCTCAGGTATTTAAAGAGTTGTAATGTTGAAAGAAGTATTAAATTTTCCCTGCTTACTCCCAGAGGACAAAACTAGCTGGCAGTTCTGAAAAGGCAGATTTTGACTAATTGTTTCAGGGGAGTAAGGGAGGTGATAAGCATTTATTAAGCAACTACTGTGTGTCAGGCATTGTGTTAAGCTCTTTACAAAGTTTATTTGATCCTCACAACAGTCCTGTGAAGTAGGTGCTATGGTGTCCCCCATTTTATAGTAAGGAAACTGAGACAGACAAGTTATATATGCCCAGGGTTATATAGCATGTAAATGTCTGAGGCTTGATTTGAATTCAAGTCTTTTTGGCTCCAGGCCCATCACTCTGCAGGTATACCTTGGAGAGATTATGGGTTCAGTTCCAGACTACCCACAATGAAATGAATATCTCTATAAAGTGAATCATAATTTTTTAGTATCTTAGTGCATATAAAAGCTATGTTTATACTATACTGTAGTCTGTTAGGTATACAATAGTATTATGTCTAGAAAATTCACTTGACTTAATTAAAAAATTTTTATTGCTAAAAAAATGCCAACCATCATTTGAATCTTCAATGAGTCATAACCTTTTTGAAAGTGGAGGGTTTTGCCTCAATGTTGATGGCTACTAACTGATCAGAGTGGTGGTTGTAGAAGGTTGGAGTGGCTGTGGCAATTTCTTAAAATAAGTCACCAATGAAGTTTGCTCATCCATTGACTCTTCCTTTTGCAAAAGATTCCTCTGTTGTGCATTTGATAGCACTTTACTCATAGTAGAATTTCTTTCAGAACTGGAATCAATCTTCTCAAACCCTGCCACTGCTTTATCAACCAACTTTATGTAATATTTTTCAATATTGTTGTGTCTCAGAAAATAGTAACAAAATTCATTTGGAAGAACAAAAGGTCCAGAATATTAAGGGAATTAATGAAAAGAAATGCTAGGGAAGGTGAACTACATATACCAAATTTTAATCTGTATTATAAAGCAGCAGTCATCAAAACTACTTGGTAGTGGCTGAGGAATAGAGTAGTAGATCAGTGGAATAGACTGGGTACACGAGACCCAGCATTCAATGACTATGGCAACCTACTGTTTGATAAACCCAAAGACCCCAGTTTTTGGGATAAGAACTCACTATTTGACAAAAACTGCTAGGAAAACTGGAATATAGTATGTATACCAAAATCAAGTCTAAATGGGTGAATGATCTAGGTATAAAGGCTGATACTATAAGCAATCTGGGAAAGCAAGGAATAGTTTACCTGAAAGATTTATGGAAAGGGGAAGACTTTATGACCAAACAAGAATTAGAGAGCATTATAAAATATAAAATGGATAATTTTGATTACATTAAATTGAAAAGCTTCTGTACAAACAAAGCCAATGCAACCAAGATTAAGAGGGAAGTTGAAAATTGAGAAAGAATTTTTATAACCAATGTCTCTGATAAAGGCCTCATTTCTAAAATATACAGAGAATTGAGTCAAATCTATAATATAAGTCATTCCCCAGTTGATAAATGGTCAAAGAATATGAACAGGCAATTTCCAGAGGAAGAAATTAAAGATATCTATAAGCATATGAAAAAATGCTCTAAATCACTATTGATTAGAGAAATGCAAATCAAAACAACTCTGAGGTACCACATCTCACCAGTCAGATTGACTAAGATGACAAATGCTGGAGAGGATGTGGAAAAATTGGAATACTAATATTGGTAGAGTTGTGAACTGATTCAGCTATTCTGGAGAGCAATCTGGAACTATGCCCAAAGGCTATAAATAATTTCATACCCTTTGACCTAGTAATACCCCTTCTAGGGTTGTATCCCAAAGAGATTATAAGTAGGAGGAAGACCCATATGTACAAAAATATTTATAGCAGCTCTTTTGTGTTGGCAAAGAATTGGAAATTAAGGGAATGCCTATTGATTGGGGAATGGCTGAACAAGTTGTGGTATATGAATGTAATGGAATACTATTGTGCTATAAGAAATGAGGAGCAGACAGACTTCATATTTACCTGGAGAGGCTTATACAAACTGATGCTGAGTGAGGAGAACAGAACCAGGAGAAATTTGTATGCAATTACAGACACAACATATGTGTGACAACCAATTTTGATAGACTGGACTCTTCACAGCAATGCAGGTTTATAAGTCAACTCCAAAATATTCATGATGGAGAGCGATGTCTACATTCAGAGAAAGAACTAGAAAGAACAGAGTTTGAAGCAAACTACTTGCTCTTTCTTTTTCTTGTTTGGTTGTGTTTCCTCTTTCCCATTGTTCATTCCATCTGATACAATCCTTCTTGATTACCACAAACCTCCAATTTGTAAAAAAACAAAACAAAACAAAACAAAATAAAACACAAAGCAAGATCTGTTAAATGCAAAAAGTGAGGTATGCCTGTATCTACTATGCCACATAACTTCCTTGTTAGGATAGTTAACTTGGATAGTTGAAGGTATCCAAAAGTGGAATGGGCTTGCTTGGGAAATTGTGGATTCTCATTTCACCAGCGGTCTTCAACAAAGGCTGATCAACAAGTTGTGTGTTATAGATGGGGTTCTTCTTTGTAGTATCATATTATAGGATCATGGATTCATAGCTGGAAGTACAAGCAGATATTTTACAGATGAGGAAACAGGCCCCACGAGGTTAAATGACTTGTCCAGGGTCACACAGGTATATAAACTCGGGTCTTCCCAACTCCAAGTCTAGTACCCTATACATTATACCATAGTAATTGTTGGACTAGATGAATACTGGGGTCCCTTTCAATTCTAACATTCTATAATTGTAAGAAATCCCTTTATCTCATTTGATTTGAATTATGGTGCTAGTGGATCTGTAGTCATGGTTTTGATTTTTGTAAGGCCTAATTAGATTCTCTGTCCCATACCCAAAGATTTATGCTCTTAATCTCATGTCTTTCACAAGAATTGAGAATGTGTGGAACTCTGCAAACCCACCTTTCTGGGAAAAAACCCCATAAATGCCCATAAGTATGTTCTGAGTAAGAACCCCTTCTTTTTCTCCTTTCCCTTCCCCTTCCCTATAATGGAATTTATAGCTTTTTTTGTCCATGTGGGCACTTCTTGAACCTTCTAGTTCTTTGTTTGGTGGAGGAAGGTCCTTCCTTTCTCTTGGAATCCACCTTTGGTTTCATCCTGAGGTTCACTTGGTATGACTGTACCCTCCTGGTTTAAATAATTCTCTTTGCACCTCTACCCTTTGAATCCTTTTCCATCTGAGTTTGCCTCAATCTTGACTTGGTCTTGGTTTATATCCTTTGACCTGATATCTGTTGGGGAATGGTTCTTCATACCTCTCATATTTAAGGGCCTCTAGTGCTCCTTAAAACCTAAGTTCATGGTGTAAATCTTATTTATTTGGGATCTTCAAGGATATGAGTTGATTCTGTTGGAATTTAAACTTACACAGTTTCAGTCAAAGAACTAATCCTTTGAGATAAAATCTTTCCAGTTTTAGAATCAGATTCCTTTGTATTCTTCTCATATGAATACTTCTTGTTCTACCTTCTCTTCATGCTGTTGTCCTATTCTATGTTTGTAATACTTTCACAGTTTTTAAAAGAGGTTCCAGCTAAAGATTTCTTGGTTGAGAACTCTAATCTTCCAGGACCTTTCTTTCTCTTTCTCTTTCTCTTTCTCTTTCTCTTTCTCTTTCTCTTTCTCTTTCTCTTTCTCTTTCTCTTTCTCTTTCTCTTTCTCTTTCTCTTTCTCTTCCTTTCTTATTTATCAAGAAATTTCACTGCTTTTCCTGGTTTTTAAATTTGTAGACTGGTGACACTTGGCAAAATATTCTTTTTGAAGAGTTTAATGTTTCATATTCTGTTGTCTTCCCTTTAGAAGATGACCAAGTGAAAGAGTGGAGGTGAAAAGAAAAGTATCTTTAGTCCTTTGTCATTCTGGAAAAACAATTGTGCCTACTCCATTTTTAGTTAATCATATACCATGACTTTATTTTAAGAGGACAGACATCCCACAAAGGGAGATCGAAATCAGTTTTGACTGCAGAGAAGTTGCTAAATTGCTTTGTTTAGGTTCTGAACTTTCCCTTACCCAGTATTTTATCAGCTGGTGGCAACAGATGAAATTTCAATTAATGGTGAAGTAAAATCTTTTCTAATTAAGCACACTTAACAAAAATTTCCAGTTTTTCATGATGTTGTCTATGATTGGGCTCTTGTTAGATCCAGTTTTTGACCTTATGATACAATGTTCTACTTTCACTTAGGCTTCAGATTTGATCATTTTAGTAAATTGGAAAACATGGAGAGGATAAGTTAGAATTTTTTCCCCTTAAAAGATTGCAGGGAATTTTGGTAAAATAAAAGGGGAATAGTATTTAGAGGTAGAATGACATGAATTTGAATTCTGGCCCTGATATGAACTTCTTATGTGACTTTGGACAAAATATAGTAACTGTCTCATCTCAAGACCATAGTTTCCTTACCTATAAAATGAGGTAGTTCTATTAGTTTCATTGAGATCTAAATTATATGATCTTAATTAACAACTTGTCCAAGGGCACTAGGAAGAATGTTGTTAGGTTAGAATAGATTAGAGTGCTTAATTGCTCCAGTATTTATTTACTTTTACTAGGTATTATTGTATTTAAACTTCTTTACATGTCAATCTTATTATGCCTGATAACCTGTTTTCATCTAGAATATTCCTTTGTCACTAGCAATGTTAATAGTAACTTCAGTAGCAAAAGCCAGTGTCATCAGTTTTGTCCAATTGATGATGCAAGTATGTAAGCTAAATAGAATTACTATTTAAATTGGAAAAAAAGATCCTTACTCATTGTGTTGGAGGGGAAGGGTAATTTTTTTTCTATATGAATTTACATAGTTATACCAAATTATTTCTTTAGTGAAATGTTTTCTTTTTCTGATTGATGGTCACTCACATATACATACTATTATCTACTCTGTATCTATTTATTTATATATCTCCCTATTAGAATGTAGGGGCAGCAAAGTGGTACAGTGGATAGAGTGCTGGCCCTGGAGTCAGGAAGACTCAACTTCCTGACTTCAAATCTGACCTCAGATACTTACTAGTTGTGTGACCTCAGGCAAGTTACTTAACCCTGTTTGCCTCAGTTTCCTCACCTGTAAAATGAGCTGGAGAAAGAAATGGCAAACCACTTTAGTATCTCTGCCAAGAAAACCCCAAATGGTGTCATATAGAGTTGGACATGACTGGAATGACTGGACAACAAATAACAACAACATTAAAATATAAGCTCTTTGAGGGCAGGGACTGTATTTGCCTTTCCTTGTATTTCCAGTGCTTGGAGCATAATAGGCTATCTCATAGCAAAAACATATCTCATAATAAGCTATCTCATAGCAAAAACAACTTGCCTTGAAAAAATTTTGAGGGAAAAAAAATTAAGACTCATTGGACCATCTGAATCCTATGACCAAAAAAAAAAAAATTGGGCCTAGACATCATATTTGAAAAAATCTTTTTTTGTTTTTTAATTCATTTATTTACTTTGAGTTTACAACATTCAGTTTCACAATCCCTTGAGTTTCAGATTTTCTCCCCCTCCCTGCCCCTATGGCAGCATGCAGTCAAATATAGGATCTACAATATTTGAAGAAATCTTAAAAGAAAATTGTTCAGATCTCTTAGATTCGAACCAGAGGGCAAAGTGGAAATGGAGTCCACCTGTCACCTCCTGAAAGGAACCCCCAAATCAAAACTTACAGGAAGATTATACCCCAATCCAGAGCTTTCAGATCAAAGAAAAAAAAATACTACAAACAGCCAGAAAGAAAGAATTCAAGTACTGAGGGGCCATGCCACAATAAAGGAACAAAGAACTTGGGAGTATCATATTCCAGAAAGCAAAGAATATGGACTTTAGCCAAGAATAACTTAGCTAGCAAAATTGAGTATAATGGATAGGAAGGAAAAATGGATCTTCAGTGAAATAGAGGACTTCCAGGCATTCCTAATGAAAAGGCCAGAGCTACAGGGAAACTGCAATATTCAGACACAGGAGTGAAGAGACATAAAAAAGAAAACACAAATGAACAGTGATAAAGAACTAAACAAGGACAAACTGCTTACGTTCAATTATGGGAAAATGATAACATATTCACCCACTGAACCCTATCATCATCGGGGTTTATAGAGGGATTCCTGTTAGACAAAGCCTTGAGTGGTCCTGTTATATCTTGATGATCTTAAGAAAACAATAGAAAAATAGGGGAAGAGGAATACACTTGGGTGGGTGGGTTAGAAGGGAAAGGAAGTCTAGGGAAAATTACCTTGCATAAATAGGATGTACAAGTAGACATCTGTACAGATAAGGAGAGGGGGTTGGCAGGAGTAGCTCACATTGCAGTCTCACTCCTCTCTGAATTAGTTGAAGGAAGAATACACACACACACACACGCCCATGCACATGCACGCACACTCACACAGGCACACACACAGAATTGACTATGGAAATGAATTGTGCTCCACAGGGAATAGATGTGAAAGGGAATTAGAGAGAGTAAGATAAAGGAGGGTTTAACCCTAAGCAAAACAACTTTAAGGATGTGCAAAAATGTTTATATTCCTTTTTGAGGTGGCAAAGAATGGGAATCTGATGGGGTGCTTACAAATTGGGGAATGAATGAACAAATTATGGTATATAAATGTGATGGAACACCTTTGTGCTATATGATATTATGAAGGAGATGTTTCAGAGAAACCTGGGAAGACCTGTATGAATTCATACAGGGTAAGGTGAATGGAACCAGGGAAACTATACAGTAACAACAGTATGATAATGGCACACCTCTTTGAAAGAATTGGGAACACCAACCAGTATAATGACCACCCACAGTTGCCAAGGATTAATGATGAAACATACTGTCTGTCTCCTGATAGAGAGGTGAAGGATTCAGAGTGCAGAATGAGACAAATATTGTTGTGGATGTGGCCAATGTGGAAATTTGTTTTCAATGATTATCAAAATCATTGAACAATAAGTTTGGTTTCTCTTGTATTCTAACTGGGGTAGAATTGGGGTGGGAGAATGAGAAGATATATCTTGACTGATTAAAAAAATATAATAAAGAAGACTAAACTAGATATACATGAAGATATAATCTAGACCCGAGGTCTATATATAATTTCAGCTCTTAATAACAAAGACATGTATAATAGCTTTGATACATAGGTAATACTTATAACTATTTATATAGTTACTAAATATACTAAATAATAAATTTATATAGTTACTAAGTATAAAAATACTAAAACCATTTTTATTATATTATATGTCAGTGATATTACATTAGTGATTTGTAAGTAATACTAATAACTGATATTTCTATTATATAGTGTAATGTTTAAAGGGCTTTCCTTTTTATAACCCTGTGAGATGTTGAATACAGATGTAGAAATGGAAAAGAAAACAGAGCAGTTGTAAATTGTCCAGGGCCACAGAGGTAGCAAGTATCAGGGCCAAGATTTAAATTCAGGTTTTCTTGTTTTCCGGTTTTCTAGTCATGTTCTTTCTGCTATTCTTAAGCATTAGTCTATTTTACTCAAAATCCTTGACTTAATTCACCAAATATAGCCTCTGTGACACTATTTGAGAAATCATTTATTTGGCAAATGTGGTTCAGCTTTTCACATTTATTATGGAAATGATTTAACCTATTTATTTCATTCCTTCTCAGAGTGGTTGCTTCCTTTTAGAAGATTTGTTTTGGAATAGTACTGGTCCAGTCAAAACAGGTGTAGCCATTTAGCTTTCCCCAAACCTTCATGCATGCTAAAATGTTCTTAGTTCTTTGAGAACACACTTGGTATGTGTGTGTACACATGCCATATTGTGGGTAGACTGCTCCTTATTAGAGGAGTACCCTCTGGTATACTAATTACAGCTCTGGCTCACAAACTACAGAAAGGCCGCTAACAGGCAAGGGAAAGTGTATGGGAAGGGAGCTAGGAGGTACTTATTAAAGGACTGATTATTGATTGGATAACTAGGCTTTTGTAGAATTAAATTTATTAAATCTTATCAACTTTGAGAGTATCCAGATCTGCATTTTACACATGGGGAAATTGAGGATGAGAGAGGTGATAATTTGCTTGTTTTCACATTAATAGTATGTTGCAGAAACAGGATTCATAAATCAGGTTCTCTGCTTCCGTATGTAGTGCTTTTGATACTCACTGTGCTGTCTCTTGGCCACATAATTCTAGCTTAAATGAGGCATGCTGCAAGTAAGTAATCAGTAAGCATTTATTAAATGTCTTCTGTGTGCCAGGCATGGAGAATACAAATACATAGATGGACATGATGGTATGGAGAAATTAAGTTTTATTCATAGAAAAGAATTTAATAAGGACTGGAGCAATTAAGCAAGGCTTTGTAGAAGAGACAGGGCTAAAGCTAGTGCTTGAAGAAGGTTTTGGATACTGAAGGGAGGGCATCCTAGATGGGGTTGGGGAGAGGAAGAGAAATCTACTGGATCTAGAAGAGAGGATATTTACTGGATAGTAGTGGGAAATAAGATTGGATAGGTAGGGCAAGGTCTATGAAGTTTTTGAAAGCCAAGTAATAGAGTTTAGGTTTGATGTTGCAAACAATAGGGAGCCAATGAAGACTTATGAACAAAGGAGTAACATGATGAAAGCAGTGTATTAGGATGATTAATCTGGCAGTAGAATGCAGGACAGGTTGTGGTAGAGCTGAGTTTGGACTGAATAAAATAATAACATTTAAGAATTGGAAGCTATCTAGTAGCTATCTAGTCCAACCCATACCCAAAAAAGGTGACTAGACATCTATTAGATGGGATTTTCTAGCCTTTTTTTGAAGGTCATTAATGAGGGAGAATCCAGTACTTCCTAAGGCAGCCTTAAGATGGTTATCTAGGAAGCTGTTGAAATAATAAATGTGGTAATATATGATGGAATTGTTGAAAACTGGAAGGAACCCCTGAGATCTTCTAACCCAGCCTCTTCCTTTTGTAGATAAGGAAAATTAAGGCCAGCAGAGGTTAAGTGACTTGCCCGAGGTCACACATTAAGTGGCATATGAGTGCCTGACTTTGAGTGGTAGCATTATGTGAGTCAGGCTGGAAACATGTGTGATAGACCAACTATGTTCTTGATAGGATACTGTATAGTGAAAGTTTAAGAAGTTTTATTCACTTACCAGAGTTATAGTCATCAATACTCATTACTTTGTAATATTGCTTGGTGACTTGTTGCTTTAAAGTAAGGTGCTTTTTTCATGCAGAAGCTGATAGAGGCTTGAAATATTTTTCATTTTTTCTGGACCTGTGACTTAATCTGATTATGGAAACTTCTATAATCTATAGTCATAGAGAGTTTCTTGACGGATCCTTAGAAATTTAGCTACTTGCTCATAATAATACTTGAACCCAGTTCTTTTAAAATCTAAGGTGGAGGGGCAGCTAGGTGGCGCAGTGAGTAGGGCGTCGGACCTGAAGTCAGAAGGACCTGAGTTCGGATCTGACCTCAGACACTTAACGCACACACAAACAAAAACCTAGCCATGTGACCTTGGGCTAGTTACTTAACTCCAATTGCCCTCCAAAAAAAAAACCAAAAACAAACAAACAAAAATAAAATCTAAGGTGGAGTCTACCATTCCATAATGCTTCTCTAAGTTTTGAATACCCATTAGAAACACAGTAGATAAATTTTCACAGTGCTATGTTGCTCCTTTTGGGAGCAGACCTTTGAAATGGTCTATTTTACCCTGCTAGAACAAAAAGCAAAAACACTTGGAAATACATTTTGGAAACTGTTTCTTCTCTTTCTTCCTTTCTTATGAAGTTTTTTTTTTTTCTTGTACTTTCTTTATCTTACTCCTCCTTAGTATGTTTCCCTTTCATTATTATCCATTTGAAATTTAAGATGCTACCTTAAAATAATGTACCATATTTATGAAAGCTCCATAATACATCTGTGTTTAACTTTGTAAGGCAATAAGAAGAATTGAGCTGGGAATGGATTCCCAGGGTACTGGTTATGATCATATTTTATAACAAAAATGACTTTTGTATACATTTACAAGTTTACTTTTTTAGTTTCCAAGACTTAATCACTTTGTAAAAGTGATATCAGAAAAGCACCCCCTCAACCCTAACTCTAACCCTAAATTCTAACCTTAACACCTCTGCCTCTGAGTCTAATGAACCCTAAACCACCATACCCCCAAACCCAAAGAATTCTGAATTCCAGAAGGTGTGAAAATTAATCTTGGAGTATTTTTGTTTCTTTTCTTTTTTTGGGGGGGGGTGGCTTTTTGGAGGGCAATTGGGGTTAAGTAACTGGCACAACACATGGCTAGCTTTTGAGTCAAGTGTCTGAGGTCAGATTTGAACTCAGGTCCTCCTGACTCCAGGGCTGGTGCTCTACTCACTGTGCCACCTAGCTGCCCTGCATTTTTGTTTCTTAATGGTGCTGAGTGACACCAGGGAAGTGGATTATTATGGTTTATAAAAGATCAGAATGTCATTGTTTTGAAAGTATATGCTTCTGGAGAGTAGGCTAAATTGGCTGTTCTTTTCTCCATTTTACCAACAAGAATGTAGGAGTTAACTCAGAACTGCCCCACTAATTACCCGTGTTAGTAAGAAATGAGGAAATGTAGAGGGTTGAACTAAGATTCTTATGCCACTTTTTATCAGGCTGATGAGCCCAAGGCTGCCATATTTGCCTTCCAGGTAAAAAGTACTGTAGGACTTTATGACCTGTTCATACTCCCCAAATTTTGATGCCTTCACACTTCATTATCTGTTCCTTTTTGATATATGAGTATTGCAGAACTTATTTATTAGCAAAGAGCAAGCATTCAGAATATGGACAGAATCAAGTTGTGAGAAATCATTGCACTAAAATCTGCCTAAGCTTCCCCTATAACTCTAACGCTTCCAAAATCTGTGCTAGTTCCTCCAGATCAAAAATATTTCAACAAACATTTACTATAATACCTACTTGTCTTAGAAAGCACTGGACTTTTTGAAGAGTTCAGTGATTAAAAACATGGAATAGTTCCCACCCTTAAGTTAATTTTCTCCTGGGATGATACAGTAGATATACAAACAACTTGGAAATACAAAGTGATTTGTGGTGGTAGTGGGGTGCACTGAACTGTGCAAAGGATTCAAGTATTTATTTCATTGACAAGGATATTTGTATGGAAACAAAATCTCCACCTTACTGAGATAGAATGTGTTCATGGAATTTAACAATTCTTTATTTGCAGCCAAACTACTTCCTACCTGAAGTTAAAATACAAAAATTTCATTTGAAATCTACTAATCTTACCTGCTTTTACCTGAAGGCTTCATTAGTTAATTTAGGTGCCAACTCTTTCAGCACAAATAAGAAACAAATGGCTCTTGGAAAATGCCATTTGTTCCAGAGAACAGGAAGCCACAAGCTGTGAGCAGCAACAACCAGACCCCATTTGGCCTGTGTGATTTTTAACCCAGCCCAGATGACTAAATAAAATTCACTTAGGAAAGAATCTCAGAATCAAGGTACAGTGGAAAGAGAACTGGATTGAATTTTAGGAATCCTGGGTTTTAGCTATATTGACCACTAGCAGTGTTTTCTTGGGGAAGTCACTTAACTCTCTGGGCCTCAATCTCATCATCTGTAAATAAGAACTGAAGCATCTCCAAACTCTTTTATAGCTCTAAAATTCTTTGAATGGAGGCTACAATATGACTTTTGCGTTTTACCAATTATTTGATCACAAACTCTCTCCAGTTTGGTCTAGGATCTGTTAAGTAGTCAACAGGCGTTTTTAAAATACCTGCTGTATGTAAGGCACTGTAGTAAATACTGAGGATAAAAGAACTAAAAATAAATAGTCCCTGCCCTCAAGAAACTTGCATTCTATCTGAGGAAATATGTATGCATATATGTAGAGACAAAATACTTATTTATGGGTCTGTGATTTCATTGGTATAGGAAACTCCCATGAGGAAACTCTCTATGAGAGCAGGTCAGCCTCTGCTTTGCAATTTTTAGTTTTCTGGGGGTACTGAGAGATTAAGTGTTTACCCAGGTCACATAACAAGTGAGTGTCAGAGGCAAGACTTTAACCCAGGTCTTCTTGACTTGGAGGTTACCTGTATACCTACCTCTTCTTTTCATGCAAAATATATACAAAGTAAATAGGCAGAACCAACTGGATCTCTTTGAGAGATGGCCTCAGGTTAGGATGTCTGTATCTGGGCTTAGACCCGTGGGGAGCTAACCCAGAATGGAGTAGCCTTCCTAAGAGTGAGCTCATTCTTTAATGTTTCTCTCTCTGTTCTCTGGCCCCCCTCCTCACCACCACCTCATATCAGATGGTTGTTAAACATTTTTTTTCTGTACTATACAAGTCTGTGTTTGTTTGGAATAAGGTTGAATACTTTTAAGGTTTTTTTGTACCTAGGTTTTAAAAAAAGGGAATCTGTTTTCTTTCTTTGAATCACTAGACAGTGTGGTCATAGGATCAAAGATTTAAAACTGGAGGAGACCTTTGAGGCCATTAGTCCATCTCTTGCATTTTATGGATTAGGCTACTGAGGCCCACAGAGGTTAAGTGACTTGGCCAAGGTCCCACTGGAAGTCAGTGTCAAAGGTGGAACTTGATATATAGCACCTCCTCTGTGCCAGGCTAAATGCTTTATAAATATTATCTCATTCGATCCTCACAATAACCCTGGAAGGTAGGTGCTACTATTATGTCCATTTTACAGTTTAAGAAACTGAGGAGAGCTTATTTAAATAAATGACTTTAGCAAGGTCATCTATAAGTGTCTGAGGTCAAGTTTGTATCAGAATCATTGCTCTTCACACTGTACCATACTCATTTAATTTAAAATGTAAAAGATTGGGGCAGCTGGGTGGCAGAGTGAACAGAGCACCAGCCCTGGAGTCAGGAGGACCTGAGTTCAAATCTGGCCTCAGACACTTAACACAAAAACTAGCCGGTGACTTTGGGCAAGTCATTTAACCCCAATTGCCCTACCTTCCCCCCTCCAAAAAGAAAAAAAAACAAACAAAAATAATATAAAAGACTTCTACAATGGTATATTTCTCTTTTAACATAGTAAAGAGTATGTAGAAGATATAGGAAGCTATGGAGGATAAATACAGGATCCAGTGCTGAGACTTCAGGTATATATTATGTAAATTTTTAAAAGGGAGATGAGGAGGGGCGGCTAGGTGGCGCAGTGAATAGAGCACCGGCCCTGGAATCAGAAGGACCTGAGTTCGGGGCCGGCCTCCGACACTTAATCCATACAAACAAAAACCTAGCCGTGTAACCTTGGGCAAGTTACTTAACCCCAATTGCCCTAAAGGGGCGGCTAGGTGGCGCAGTGAGTAAGAGCGCCGGCCTCGGAGTTTGGATGACCGAGATCAGATCCGGCCTCAGAAAATGAGCACCCACGCATAAATAATGACTAGCCGTGTAACCTTGAGCAAGTTACTTAACCCCAATTGCTTAAAAAAAAAAAAAAAAAAGGGAGATGAGGGAATTAGAAGAAGGAACAAGTTTTTCACTAAAGTTTGACTGTTAGCCTTTCAGAAATATTTCTTAAAAGCTTTTTTGGGATGATGTTTGGTTTTTTGCAGCAGTTTTCTCCAGATATTTGTACACATCTCCCTCCACCCTTCAAAAAACCCCAAATGATTCAAAGACTAACTCCTAGTCTTTTATCTCTCTGGCAAAATCAGGGAAGGGAGTTTCTCATCTCCTCTCCAGGTCTAAGATTGATTATTGGAATCACTTAATGTTTGGCTAAACTAAAATAATTGAGGCTAGTTTAGTTGTCTAAATTGTGAAATTCTTGAGGACTGAGACCCTTTTCTATTTGTGTGTACATACACTAGTATCTGACATAGAAGATAGTTAATATGTCCATTGATTTGATTGATTAGTGTTCTTTTCATTTAGTTTGCTGTAGTCATTGGTCATCTTATTCTCATTCTGCTTATTAGCTCATATAAATCTTCACGATTCCCTGAACTCCTCATTCATTGTCTCTTTTTTTTATTTTATTTTTATTTATTTATTTATTTATTTATTTATTTATTTATTTTTTAAGCAATTGGGGTTAAGTAACTTGCTCAAGGTTACACGGCTAGTCATTATTTATGTGTGGGTGCTCATTTTCTGAGGCGGTCTGATCTCAGGTCATAAACTCCAGGCCAGGCGCTCTTATCACTGAGCCTAGCTTTAGGGCAATTGGGGTTAAGTAACTTGCCCAAGGTCACACGGCTAGGTTTTTGTTTGTGTGGATTAAGTGTCTGAGGCTGGCTCCGAACTCAGGTCCTTCTGACTCCAGGGCTGGCGCTCTATTCACTGCGCCACCTAGCCGCCCCTATTCATTGTCTCTTATAGCTTAATATTGCATTACATTTCAACCTAACAACATAACCTATGTAACCTAACAATCCTATAAAGTACAAATGTGTGGGATCTTTTTTTAACATTCATATACCATGATTTGTTCAGCCATTCACCAATTGATGGGCACCCACTTTGCTTCCAACTTTTTGCTACCACTAAAAGTGTTGCTCTGAATATTTTAGTATAGATGAGGATTTTCTTTCTGTCTTTGATTTCCTTGGGGGTATATGCCCACTAGTAGGATATATAGTTAGGGATTCTTCTTTGTGCTGAAGACACAACAGACTTCCTTTGTCAGTCTGATGAAGACAGGACCCCTTCTCAGAATAGTAATGTTTTAAAATGAATAATAAAAATAGAGAAAATTACAAAGGAAACCAATTATATTGAAAGAAAGTTATTAACATGTTAACAAAAACCGGGCCTCAGATTAAGAAACCCCACTTTAAAGTTATCTTCTAACTCTGTAGTTCAGTGTTCTGATAGTGAATATGAATGAAAGGAAATTAAAGTAACCACTTTAACCCCCTGTTGGTTGGGTAGCTAGAGGGTGGTCCACTAACTCTGCTGGGCTTTACAGTAATGAAATGAGAATGATAAGGATGTAAGAGTAAATGATATCTCACAGAATTTTAACGAAGCCCCCTTTATAGATGGAAAACATCAGGTTTAATTTATGCTGACCTTAAAGTATTGATGATATTCTTAGGCACTTTCAGTGTGGTGGTTCCTTTCTATTGTACTTTTAGTTCAAGTTGAGTCAGCATCCTTATATCTCTCAGAAGAGTCTGTTGACTAGATCTTCCGTTTGAAATATGAATATAGTAAAAGTAGGACTGATCTTCCTCTTTGAGGGAGGAGGATGGAAGTTGTCCTGGTCTCAATCAGATTCTATTGAATTTTCAGATGTACCTCATTCAGAATAGTGGAAGCCTTCGCTGTTTGACATGGTTAGAGAGCCCTACTTAAAAAGAAGAAAGATTGTACAGTATTTCCTTAAATATTTTTTTTCAATGGAAAGGTTTTTTTATTTCATAGAAGTGTTTTTTTGTTTGTTTGTTTGTTTTTACTATGAGTATATATTACAACCTCACTTTGCTTTTACTATAGTCTTATAACCTGTTGTGGCTAAAATTTTTTCATTTTGTTACCAGCCTTCTGGCTATGGGTTTCTTTGTACTTAGCTAGGCTAGTTTTAATGACTGACACACACATTGCTGAGTCACACTCTGAGGTTTTCTAGTTTGGTGGAACCTACCAGACTTTATGTTTGCCTGGCATGATGTTCAAGAATATTGGGTTAATCTCTCTGTTATAATGGGGAAGGACTTTAGTGGAAGACTTTAATGTCTATCTGACTCAGAACTACTTTTCCAGCTTTATTTCACATTATTTTCCTTTGTGTACTCAGTTCTAGCCAAATTAGCTGCTTCCTGAACTCAGCTTTTTGTGTCCTATCTTTATATATTAGTATTAAAATGGTTACTCTTGTCTGAGATCCTTATTTTCTTTGTCTGATACTGAGCTTAAATGCCATCTCTTTCTGAAACCCCTCTGGTCTCTCTTGCTGATGCTCTTTCCTTCCTCAGGTTATCTGATGTTTACTTGTATGCCCGTTCTACTCTCTGCTCTTCCCTGCCTCAGCCTTTCCTTTCTCTGTCCCCCTCACCCCTCAGTAAAATATAAGGTCTCTGAAGACATCAGGGACTATTTTTGTTTTTGTCTTTGTTTCCTCACAGGTTTTTCATAGAAGT
Source organism: Gymnobelideus leadbeateri (assembly GCA_011680675.1). Taxonomy (NCBI): domain Eukaryota; kingdom Metazoa; phylum Chordata; class Mammalia; order Diprotodontia; family Petauridae; genus Gymnobelideus; species Gymnobelideus leadbeateri. Next base: position 838,228 of record WOXC01004362.1, read on the forward strand.
TTAATATATAATAGGTACTTTGTACATGTTTATTCAATTGAATAACTGTTCTTAAGTGATCAAGGAGTGACATGGCATTTTAGAAAATTTTCTATGTTTAAAAAAAAAGGATTTCTATGATAAAATGACATAATATTTGTAAAGCACTTAGCACAGGGCCTGATATATAGTAGGTGTTATATAAATATATACTCCTTTCTCCATACCCCAATGTCATAATTAAACTTTAAAAAAAAGTCTATCATTTAAAGGAGTGAATTTTAGTTTTCTGCAGACACCCCTTATAGAATCATGTAGTCTAACAGCTAGAAGGGACCTCAGTGGTCATTTGGTCCAACTTCTAGCAGAATGGGAATTCCCCAATGGTAATCTAGCCTCTTTTTGAGTATCTGTAGAGCAGGAGTTCTTGACCTCTTTTTGAGTCTTAGATCTGTTTGGCAGTGTGGTGAAGCCTATGGACATCCTCAGAATGTTTTGAATTATAGAACATAAAATACACAGGGTTACAAAGGGAACCAATCATATTGAAATATAGTTATCAATATACATATATATATATATATTTTTTTTTTTTAATTTTACTGATCCCAGATTAAGAACCCCTGTTCTAGTGATGGAGAACTCAGTAGCTCTACTTACAAGGAACATTTAATTCTCCAGCAATGCCATGTAAATATCACAATATTTTGTTGTGAAAACCCAGCTGGCATTCTTTGTACACTCTAGTCTCCTTTTAAACATGTGTTTTAATTCTAACAGTATATCTTCCATCTCTCCTGACTTAATACTTTTTTCTCTACTACCTACAAGCATGCCCATGTCTTTCTCATTTTTAAAAACCTCTCACTTGATTCTACCATGCCTTTTAGCTACTGTCCTATATCTCTTTTCTGCTTAGTGGCTAAACTTCTTGAGAAACTATCTACAGTAGGTACCTCCACTTCCTCCCCTCTTGCTCTCTTCTAAACCCTCTTTTGTATGGTTTCTTAACTTCATCATTCAATAGAAACTGCATCTCCAGAGTTAGCCGCTGATTTTTTTTTTCTTTTTGGAGGGCAGTTGGGGTTAAGTAACGTGCCCAAGGTCACACGGCTAGGTTTTTGTTTGTGTGTGCGTTAAGTGTCTGAGGCCGGATCTGATCTCATATCCTTCTGACTCCAGGGCCAGTGCTCTACTCACTGCGCCACCTAGCCGCCCCGACTGTTGATCTCTTAATGTCCAAGTCTAATGGCTGTTCTCAGTCCTTGTCCTCAGTGATCTCCCTGCAGCATTTGTTGAGCACCTCACCTCCTGGATAGTCCTTCTCTTCTTGGTTTTTATAACATTCCTCACTCTTGGTTCTCCTCCTACCTGTCTTAACTGCTACTTCACTGTCTCCTTTGTGGCTTTTTCATGTCATACCTGGTAACTACAGTTGTCCTTCTAGACTTTTTCATCTTCATATTCTCTTATGTAGTGATGTTGTCAGTTCTGGTAAATGTTAAATGATTTCTTTGTAGATGATTCCCAGATTTATAAATCCAGCCCTCGCTCTTTGTGGAGCTCCATTTTTCCATCTTCATCTGCCTATTGGACATCTTAAACTGGATGTTGTATCATAGGCATCTCAAACTCAACATGTCCTCCTCGTTTTCCTACCCAAAATCTCCTTCTCTATTACTGTTAAGGAAACCACTATTCTCTTCTAGTTATCCAGTCTCACAACCTTGGTTTCATCTTTGACTCCTTGCTCTCATTCACCCCATATATCCAATTTGTTGTCAAGTCTTGTTTCTCTTTTCACATTTTTCATTTACTTTCTCTTCTCTCCACTCACACAGCTATGATAGTGTTAAGACTCTCATCATCTCTCCCCTGAATTATTGCAATAGCTTCTACCTGGTTTTCTTGTCTCAAATCTTTCCCTCCTCTTCAGTCTATCCTCCATTTAGGTACCAAGGTGATTTTCCTAAAGCACTGATCTGACCATATCACTCCTTGTACAGTTAGCTCCAGTGGTTTCCTATACTCTTAGGATCAAATAGAAAATCCTTTGACATTTGATGCATCTTCACAACCTGGCCCCTTTCTACCTTTCCTGCCTTCTTACACTTATTCTTTTTCATGTACTCTGTGACCTAGTTATACTGGCCTACTTGCAGTTCATCAGATATGATACTCCAAACTCAGTACTTGTGCGCTGACTCTTTCTCGTGCTTGGAATACTTTGTTCTGTCACCTCCCTTCTTAGTTTCCTTCCTTTACTTCAGGATTCAGTTCATATGTCACCTTTTTCAAGAGGCCTTTCCTATTTCCTTCAACTGCTAGTACCTTTCTTTTCAGGATTACCTTCTATTTATACTGTATGTGTCTTGTATGTACCTACTTATTGACATGTTGTCACTCTATTTACAATGTGTGCTTTTTGAGAGTACAGACTACTTGTACCTTTCTGTGCTTCCCCAATGCTTATCTCAGTGCCTGGTACATAGTAAGTGCTTAATAAATACCTGTTTATTTGAGGGGTTTTGCTTCTACTAGGGATGTATTCTGCAGAAGGAAGGTGAGTAAGAATTTGTGTTTAAAGTTGTCGTACTATATGACATTGATTCAAGCTTTGTGGTCACCATGGAAACAACTTGTTGAAAATAGCATATTTGTGTGTAAATGGCATATTCCAAATCCACATCAACGACTAATATATCATATACTTAGTTAGAAAAAATTGTATAGACTTTTAGGAAGTTAGAGTATCCAAACAGATTTGTTGGAGACACAAAGAATCTCAGGGTTATGCATTTATTTGCAATCTTTACCTGAAAGTAAAAAACTAGTTGGTTGCTTTTATAGAAGTGCCAATTGTTAGAACTCTACTGTAGTTACAGAAAGTTGATTTTTGGGAAATTATCTTGATGTGTTTCTATTAGAAGATTCTACTTTTTAATAAAAGTGCAAGATGGCCTTTTCCCCTGTAATTACTTTTTTTTTCTTGTTCATGTAGTTAGGTGGTGTACTAGACTAGGCAGTAATAGAATTGGATTAGGAAGACCTGAGTCTTGAGACATTTACTGGCTATGTGACCCTGAAGCCATTTGACCTCTGTGTGCCTCAGTTCCCACATCTGTAAAATGGGGCTAATAATAGCACCTCCCTCCCAAGGTTGTTGTGAGGATCAAAAGATATAGTATTTGTAAGGTGCGTTGCAAACCTTAAGGTGCCATATAAAAGCTGTTATTTCATTCAGACTTAAATCTGACCTCTGGATACACAGGTCAGCCTTCTTTCATATTCTATTTACCGCTTATGTTTCTCTCTTTTTTCTTTCTTCCTCTAATTTTTTTTAATGCACTCATAGAATATGGATTGAAACTCTGAGGTCATGAATCTAGTCCACTTTCTTTCTTTCTTTCTTTCTTTCTTTTTTTTTTTTTTTTTGGTTTTTGGAGGGCAATTGGGGTTAAGTAACTTGCCCAAGGCCACACGGCTAGGTTTTTATTTGTGTGTGCATTAAGTGTCTGAGGCCAGATCCAAACTCAGGTCCTTTTGACTCCAGGGCCGACACTCTACTCACTGCGCCACCTAGCCGCCCCCACGTTCTTAGTTAATATGATTCCCAGCAGTTTCCATAATAGGTTGCCATCTAGCCATTATTATCTACGTGGAATTATAGGCTCATATAATTAAGAAGGGACCTTTGAACTCATCTAATCCTGAAGCCCGAAGACACAAAATGATTTGCTCACGGTAACATGAGTAGGCTCTTTGGGATCATAGATGCAGAGCTGAAAGGGACTTCAGAGACCATCTCATCTGGCACCTTTATTTTACAGATTAAGAAACTGAGGCCCAAGGTTGCTCAGGTAATAAGCTGGGGCAGCAGTTTTGAAACCAGGTGCTCTGACTTTAGAACCAGCACTCTTTCCACTGTACCATATTACCCCCTGGCATATAGTAAGTATCAGTGAGTGCCATGATTCAAAAACCCTGACTACATGCCCACTCTGTCATGAGGCAGCACTTTCCATTCATTGCAGGACAGTCCTGATTAGAGCCAGAGGACCTGAAACAGAATTCCATTAATCTATCAAATGATTTCTCTCCTAGCTCTATATTGATGATCACAGGATTGTTAAAAGCTTTTTTATATCGAGTCAAAATTTTCCTCCCTGTAACTTCTGCTCATTTACTCAGTTTCTGCCCTGTGAGACAACAACTTATATATTTGACTAGCATAGAGTACAGTGAGATTTTATAACCATGATCTGTACATTATTCTTAAAAGAAATGCTGCTTAAAGTAGCTGTGTACTTCCCTTCCCTTGTGAAGTCAGCAGAAGCCCTGTATCTCTTTTTTTTTTTTTAAAGCATGAACTGCTAAGCTAGTTCTAGATAGTAAAGATTTTCTGGTTTCTCAGCCCAAGGCTAGCCCTGGCCTCTTTAGGGTGGCTAATGTGAACTTTTTGGGGGCAGAAACTATTTTATGCCTCTCTTTGTATTCCTAGCACTCAACACAGCGCCTAGCATATAGTAGGTGCTTAATTAATGTTTACTGATTGGCCAGTGTCTTTTTTCAAACCCTAAAGGTGGTCACTTGATGTGTAAACACTTGTTTTTTAGTGCTGTCATTGATGGAATTGGTAGTAATATATATAGAAGTTTGGAAGTGCTGGGAAGTATATAGAAAATAGGTTATTGGTTGGTCTCTGATTATATAAGGTTTCTTCAGTTTGAGAGCGTATTGATACTTTGTCCTCCACTTTGAACAGAATTCCTCTTACGTATGGCAGTCTTTTCCTCCTACTTCCATATAGGATTGCTTACCTCTACCCCCACTTCCCAAGCTGCCCACCCCATCTGCCATTTCTTGAAACAAGACTTTTCCTTCTCCTCTGGGAGTTATCATGATAGTGTAGTAGAAAGTGCTTCAGAGAGGGTGCTCAGCCATTAACTGTCTGCTGGGTCTTGGTTAAGATTGAATTCTAGAAGTTTTGAGTTTCTTCATCTATGAAAAGAAAAGGTTGAATTAGCTATTTTCCATGGATTCTCTTAGCTCTGAAATTTTATGTTTCTTGTCTTTCTTATCTTATTTCCTTCTTTGGCCTCTTATCCCTTCTTTACTATCTCTTTGATCACATTTCCCCTATCATATCTACCATCTGTATATCATTTTAAGATTGGTAAAGCAATTTACATACATCATCTCATTTGACCCTAAAAACAACCCCGTGAAGTAGGTACTTGAGAGATTATTTTCACTATTTTTTCAGAAGAAGAAACCAGGGCCCAGAGAGGTTTCAACCTACTTACTATCCCAAATTTGAATGTCAAAGTTGCATTTTGAACCCAGGTTTTTCTAAACTCCCAAGTCCAAATCACTTCTTTTCTCAGCACTCTTTTGTCAGCTTAGTTTGTAATCATTCATGGCATTCATCTCATATTGCCTTTTATCATAGTTATTTTTATACACGTCTTTTTTTTTTTAACTAATAGATTGTAAACTCCTTGAAAGGAGGGACTGTTTTCTACTCTTTGTATTCTTCACAGATGCTAGCATAGAGTAGCTACTCAGTAAACTATCTGTTGAATAAATGAATATTCAGTAAACTATGATAATTTGAGGATAGCTAAAAGCTAAATAAATACAGAAGTTCCAGAATTTGCAGATTTTAGGGAAATAACCATTAGTTGTGCCAATGATGCTATTTGGGGAACTATAACATAAATAGCAAGCATTAATTGAGCATCCTACTATGCTGGTTCTGGAGGGAGATGAAAGAAATAAAATAAACTTCTCTGCTCAACCCTTGACTTTATAAAGATTATTTGACTGATGTCACCAAGCTCTTACTGTTAGAAACAGATGTGTGTTTATTACCACATAGGATATAATTCATAGGACATAATTAGAGAATTAGGAATGAGTTAGAACATGAACTCATCATTTAATGCAGGTTCATCTTTGAAATTTTTTTTTAAAAAACCCCAAAGACTAACATGTAAACTGATACCTTTTTAGATTGTGCATCCAGAAACCCCTACCACCACCATACTGTCATTTTATATAGTAAAAGTCTATGGGTAGAGAATTTAGCCTATTTATGTTCTTTTTGATTTTTTTTATCGTGAACCTAACAATCACAAATATTCCAATATATAGAAGATAAAAAAGGTTTGTGTACTAAACTGTGAACTTCTGTTGTATATTATTTGTTTTCAAAAGTATATATTAACTTTAACAAGATAATAACAAAATTGTCCTATTTGCATTCCCTTCTGAACTTTTTGTATTTTTATGTTGCTGTTCACTTTTTTATCTTTATCACTTCTCACTAACTCATTCTTTCACTTCTGTTGCCTCTTGTACCAGATAGTTAAGCAAAACAAATCAACACATCAGTTGCATCTGTCTGTATGTTATATATGTCTTATTCTGCACCTCTAGTCTTATAACCTTTCACCAGAAGCATGCTTTGATTATTGCAGTAACCTGATGGCTGTCTCCCTGCCTCCATTCTCTCCCTTCTACAGTCCCTCCTTCACTCATCCTTGACTCAAGAAGTCAAAGTGATCTTACCTAAAAGGTTAGGTCTGACTATGTCACCCCCTTACTTAATCAACTCCAGTGGCTCCCTAGTACCTTCAGCATTAAATATACAATCTTCTTTTGATGATTTAAAGTCATTCTTAACCCAATCTATTCATACCTTTGCACTTTTTCTTACACTTGACTTCCTTCTATGTACTTTGTGATCCAGTGACTCTGGCTTCCTCACTGTTCTTAGAGCAAGACACTCCAGTGTCCCCACTCTGAGCATTTTCATTCACTGGCCTCTGTGTTTAAAATTCTTCCTTTCCTCATATTCACCTCCTGGCTTCCCTGGTTTCCTTCAAGTCACAGCTAAAATTCTTTCTTCTATTATCTTCAGTTTACCTTGTATGTTTCTTATTTGGACACAACTGTTTACAATGTTGTTTCCCTCATTAGACAGTAAACTCCTTAAGAATAAGATATTTTGCCTTTCTGTATATTCTCAGTGCTTTAGCACTGTCTGGCATGTAAGTGGATACTTAATGATTATTTATTGACTGAATGTTTTGATGTTGTAATTTGGTCACTTCCTTAATCAGAGTTCTGAAGTCTTTCAAAGTTTCTTCCTTTACATTATTTTAGTCATCCTAAAAGATTTCTCCTGGTTCTGTTATTTTATTCTGCATCGCTCTTACAGATCTTCCATGGTTTTTCTGATTTCTTTATAGTTCTTTCTTATAGCACAATAATATTTGGGCATATTCATATGTTACAATTTTTTTAGCCTGTCCTCTGTTGAGGGTCACTTTGTTTCCAGTTCTTTTCTACCACCAAAATGCTACTATAAATCTATTTGTATAATTGCATTGTTTCTTTTAGTCCTTAACCTCTTTGGCATATATGCCTAGTTTCAATGCTGCTAGGTGAAAGAACATTTACAGTTTGGACACTTTTTAAATATAATTCCAGAATGTTTTCTAGAACTATATCCTTTCCTGGAGATAATTTGTTCTGTCAGTTTGGAATGTCAAGGCCTTGGTTTCAACTTCGGAAGTGACAAATTTGCTTGGTTATTTTAAGACAGACTTATCATAAGTTATTGTGAATGAATGATGGATGTTTTACATAGCAGAAAAAACACTGAGTCTGGAGAGGAAGTAGATTTGGTTTTTAATTCTGTTATTACTACCTGTAAATGATCTTTGGCAAATCACTTAAAACTTTCTAGGTCTTCATTTCTTCATCAGTAAAGAGAAGAGTTTGCACTTAGTTGACCTCTAAGTTCCCCTTTAAGTTAGGTTTTATGTCTGTGATCTTGTGAGTGGAGATATGATTTTTTAAAATTTATTTTTCCTGACAACTCTAGAGGTAATTGATATACATTTGGTCTGGTTAATTTGCTACATTCAGTATCCTTATTTTTCATTTTTGAATTTATTTTTGTAAATGCTGTTGTTTCTGATATGTGCTTGCTTGTGTGTGGCTGGGAAAGGTCTTTCTGTGAAGATTACCTTTTTTTAATAGACATTGTCATTTTCTATCACATGCTGATGTGTAAGTTGTGACTCTCTTACAAGTGGTTGTTTTAGCAGTGGAAAAGTAAAACACATTTTTTTTAGAATTGTTAGCTACATTTTCCAATGATAATTCCTTCTCTATGAAAGGATATTATAGATTATGCTTAGGAGAAATTTTCAATTTTTAGATTAGAAAAGTCTTATAAACTAAATAGATTGACTTACTGTGTATTTATATTCTATTCTTATGAGAGTATAAGAAATCTTCTGAAAGTAAGAATTGAAGAGTCTTTTATTTGTTGACTTTTTCTGTTTTGGGAGTCAGTTAGTTATCTAGGAATGATCCTGGTGAAGTCTATTCATCTAAGGTGTCATTTGTGTTAAGATAACTTTGGCTATTTGTGGTCAGACCAGAGATCAAGATTTGGTGTTTTGAAATCTGGTGTTAAACAATTGCTTGGAAATATTCCTTTGTCAGCTTGTGTTTAGGAAGGAAAAAAGTAAGTTGGATTCCTTTCCTCCTCCCCTTAACTTATCTTTTTTCCTTTCTTTTTCATCCTCCTCTAATTCTTTCTTCTCTGTACTTTCTCCTCTGCTCTGCTACTATACTAGTGAATTATGACCTGGGTAATCTTTATTTTTTTTATTAATTTATTAGTTCAGTTTTAGTTAACAAGATTAAATTCCATAGCTCCTTGATTTTCAAATTTCCTTTCCCTCCCTCCCCCCACCCTCCACAACAACATATAGTCCAGTATAGGATCTGCAAATACTTTCATATTAGACATTAGTCCAATTACAAAGTCATATTGTACTAGGTGGGATGAAAAATGGTAAAGAAGAAATAAAACCAAACAATGAAAATAAAAAGATCAATTAGTTTGCTTCCATCAGGATTCAGGCTCAGTTCTTTCTAGTTATATCTCTGGATGTCACATTTCTCTCTTTCATGAGTCTTTTGGGATTGACTTGTATCACTGCATTGCTGAAAAGAGTCCAGTCTGTCATAGTTGGTCATCACACATATGTTGTGTCTGTGATTGTATACAAATTTATCCTGATTCTACTCTTCTCACTCAGCATCAGTTTGTATAAGCCTCTCCAGGTAAATATGAAAACTGTCTGCTCCTCGTTTCATATAGCACAATAATATTCCATTACATTCATATACCACAACTTGTTTAGCCATTCCCCAATTGATGGGCACACCTTTAATTTCCAGTTCTTTGCAACCACGAAAAGAGCTGCTATAAATATTTTTGTACATATGGGTCTGGGTAATCTTTAAATCAAGAAACTGGAAAGCCACAAGTTTTCTAAGTGTGATGTCTAAAAACTGTCTCTCTTCAAGGGATATAGATATTTATCCTCTAGATTTTATTTTTATCTAATACATATCAGATCCTAAAAATAAAATTGTTGGAAAGAGAGGATTTTACATGATAAAAATTTCAAAATTAGATACTTTTTGAAGGTGGTTAGAGTTCGATATTTTTACACAGAAAACCGAAATTAAACCTTTGCAAAAGTTGTATTTGCATCATTTTGTTAGCAAATCTGATATTAAATTATATGTAATCTATAGGTTCTCTTGCTATTGTGGCATTCTATTCATCCTAAGAAATTTATACAAAGTGATTATTAAAGGAATAGGAACCCTGGAACTGCATGCCACTTCTTTGGGGTGTGAATTTGGGAAAATTTGGGAAAACTGAATTCCTGTAAATATTATCCCTTCTTATAGATGTTCTTTACGTATTCCTGGAGTGTGTGAATAAGGAACTTAGAGGGTAACCTGATAGTGAAAAGAGTCTAGTGGCTTGAGTTCACATAGCCTGGGTACTTAGTCTCAGCTCTGCCATTAGCTACTCTTTGACTTTGTGCATACCCTCAGTTTCTCAGGGACTTAGTTTCTCCATCTGAGAAGCTTGTACTTGACTTTAGGGTCTTTTTCAATTTTAGTGCTGTGTGATCTGAATTTGGTTTAAGTGACTCTCTCCCTCTTTGTGCCTTTACCAGATTGTAGTTTATACAAGATGCATCAGTGAGAAGATACTTATATGAATTAAAGCAAAATCTTGTATATATTGCTGATGATAATAGGTATATAACGAATCATAAACACTTAGAAACTTAGGAATTGGGTCTGGATGCTTAGAATTTATTTGAGGTTTTACCACTAGTAGTATTGATGACAACAACAGTAGCATGTTTTATTTAAAACTTTTTGTTAAACGTGCCTTTTTCCCCCCCACTTTGTACTAACAGCTACATCATGACAACAGAAAAAGGCTTAGTGGCTGAGGCCGAGAATCCGCACCACCAACAGCAGAAGGAAGAAGGTGAAGGAGCCACCAGAACAGGAACACAAGAGGCTCAGCTGGAGGAGTCATCGCAGAAGGCAGCTGAGGGGATTAATCATTCCGAACAGAAGCAGAAGGCTTCCAATGGTGATAGCCCCCCACATGAGGACTTGACTAAGAACAAAGAGCGGACATCAGAAAGCCGAGGCCTATCCCGGCTGTTCTCCTCTTTTCTCAAGAGGCCTAAGTCTCAAGTCTCCGAAGATGAAGGCAAAGAAACAGAATTAGCTAAGGACAAAAGAGAGGGAGGTCAGAGAGAAACTGAGTTTGGAGCTGGTCTTGATGGAGAGATCCTTTTAAAGGCTCCCATTGCTGCCCCTGAACCTGAACTTAAAACAGACCCATCTTTGGATCTTCATTCTTTAAGCAGTGCAGAAACACAGGTAAGAAATGGGGAAAGAGTCAGGGAGAATGAGGGTAACTAATACATTTGACTTTCATTATCTGGAAGCATCTTGTTTTGGTTACTTCTTAATTAACTTAATAATCATAGCTGACATTTTTATAGTGCTTTAAAAATTCAAAGCCCTTTACTCTTCATTAGCTCATTTGGATCCTCACAAGAAGTAGAATAAGCCAAGGTGGAGCAGGTATTAACCTTTAGTAGTGCCTCATCTTACACATGAGGAAACTGAGGCACAGAGAAGTGGAGGGCCTTGCCCTCTAAGCTATCTCTAAGAGAATATGATTCAAATTCACTTTTTTCCTAATTCTAATTCTAGCATTCTTTATTGGATATTTCTTAGCCAGATAACCCCGACACTCTGAACTGAGTTATCTAAAGTATTTGAAGCTTCATTTTGTAGAAGTTAAGTACGACATAATTTTATGGAAACTCGGTAACATCAGGGAATTTTTTTTCTCAAATGTTTATTAAGCATCTTTACTTATTAATAAAAAATACTTCTTCAGACATAATGAAGCCAAACCTAGGTCTTGAGAGAGGGAAAAAGTGGGATGGTCTGGAATTGATATTATTTGATGATTATGGAAAAGGAATGGTTCCCAGCAAACATAATCCTTTTAGGAAAACCTATTTAAAGGTATCAGGATAGTTCCATGCCTTCCTAAAAAGGGGTGAGATGCCTTTATTTCTTATTCTTTTTCCCCATTTGGAATAGAAGCCAATAATGCATTAACATAGAGAATCCATGTTTTCCTCCTCTATATAAATTGTTTCCTGCTGTTATTTTTATAACATAATTTAGGACCCTCATTGATATCCTAGCATGAAGTTACAGCAGTGAGCATGTTTTTGCTCATTTGCTCAATAAAATGTGGACAGTCCAGATTATATTCTGCAAATTTCACTTGATTGTTTTAGCCTTGAAATGCTCACTTGATCATATTGGCATGTTTTGTTTTTGAATCACCTTTATTTTTTACTATTTCCCTATCCTTTTTGCCTGTCCCCCAACCAATGAACAATCCCTTCACCAGGCCTGCCAGCACTGTGCTGTGGCTATAGAGACCAAGGAAATAGACTCTTTCCTGAAGAAGCTTACCTTCTTTTGAGGTGATACAACATAAACATTGATAAATAATATGAATTATACATAAAGTATATTTAATTATATGAACCAGTTGGGGGGAAGTTGTTATCAAAAAATGTATCATAAGCTATAAAGCTTTATAAAAGGGAGCTGTTATTAATGTCGCAACCAAAATCCAGTTTTCGTCATTCTTAGTTTCTGTTCTGTCAGAACAAAATATGGTTTAATGGAAATTTCTTCATTAAATTTTATGTTCAAATGCAGGGATCCTAAAATGTTATCTTGGTTGTATATAGGTAAATTCATTTTGAAAAACTTGGAAATGGCTTGTTGCTTTTCCTAGGAGACCTATATTTTAGTTGAAATCCTGTTCTTCTTTGACACTTGATTGCAGGTAGCATACTTGGTGGAAAGGAAAGAGCTAGCTAACTCATAGATAAGTAGTTTTGACAACTCCATAGATGATGATTTATTCCATAAAACAGTTGTTATCTATCTTTTATGAGGTTTGGTGACTTGGGAACTTTATAGCGTGCTAAATCATATAAGAATTCCTTAATTCCTAATGCTTAAGTCAGGATAGCTGCTAAAATGGAAAAATATGGTTAGGCACTGGAGATGGAGCAAAGTGTTAAAGGAAAGGGAAGAACTTGACAGCACTAGATAGGGGAATTCAGTCAGAGTTAGCCCATGTCAAATGCCTCCCGTGTAAATCACTGTATTGGGCACTTGGGGGATATAATTTGTATAAGGATAGGTAAGTAGAAGGTAAGGAGGAATGGGCAAGGGAGAGACCAAAGTGCTCTAGGGAAATTTGAGGAGAGATAACACATGTCTGGGAGAATGAGTGAATGAAAAAGCATTTATTAAACATTGTATGCTACCACTTACTGTGCACTAGCACTGTGCTGAGACAAACAAAAAAGTCATGCATCCCCTGCTCTTCAGGAATTCACCTTCTGATGGGGGAGACAACACATATAGAAGGTTTCACCTGCAAATCAGATGGCAAAGTCCCATGATCCATGAGGTACAGTGGCAAAACAGATGATGCATGATACTGTAATTTCCACTGATAATATCATATGAGAGGCATCTGGATGGCACAGTGGATAGAGCACTGGACCTGGAGTTGGGAAGACCTGAGTTCAAATCCTGCCTCAGACACTGATTAGCTGTGTCAGCCTAGGCCCTTCACCCCTGTCTGCCTCAGTTTCCTTAGCTGTAAAATGGGAATAATAATAGCACCTGTTCCCCCTCGGGTTGTGAGGATCAAATGAGATACTAATTATAAGCATTTAGCACAGTGCCTGGTACTTTGTGGGCACTTAATAAATATTTGTTTCTTTGTTTCCTTCATTCTTTCATATCATTTTATGTACTGAGGTACTTTAGAACCTTACTTGCAAGAATTTTCTTTCCTGGGTCTTTTGTATCTGTGCTAGCAGCACCTGCAGAGGCAGCTGCCAAGCTGTATCTCCTCTGAAGTTGCTTCCTGGGATGATGGCTTCAAGGGCTGGGCTGGAATCAGCACCATGACTGTGAGGGGTGCTCTCCCTGCCGAGGTTCTTGGTTTTATCTCTCCCTTGGTGGCCTTTGGCCAACAATTGGTGTTGGTGGGGGTGAGGAAGCTGCTCCTGACAGTGATTTCTCCTCTTGATGATGACTGGGGGGCCCAGGCTGGAAACAGGAAGAGGTGATGGTGCTTAGTGAGGTGCTACATCTTATGAACCATGGTTCCATGGCATATTTTCATGGGCTGCTTTAAAAGACGGGGCTCTCTGCTTGAGGCACTTGGAATACTAGTTTCTATAGACTTTCACTGACTAGGACCTGATATCATTTACAGGAAACTCATATGCATTTTATGTACATTACATAGAGCCTTATGTAGGTGTGTGTTGATCTCTCTCCCCCATTAGAATATGAACCCCTCCAAGGACTGCTTCCCACTTGTCTTTGTCTTGCAGTGCCTGGTACAGAGCCAGTGCTTGCTTCATAATTGCTGATTGATGGATTGTTTTAGCCTCAATCTTACAGTCTTATATCTTGTTGCAGTTGTCTCTTGCTTTCTTCATAGCATTGTTCTTATTAATAGTACAGTGCATTTTATGAATGATCTTGATTTCTGACTTGGTTATGTTGTGGTTCTACAGCCTGCACAAGAAGAACACGGAGAAGACCTAGAGTTTGAAACTAAGGAAGGAGAAGAACTTGAAGAAGGCTCCAACACAGAAGTGAAAAAAGAAGGTGTGGAACCAAAAACTGAGAAAGAGCTCGGGTCTTCCCAGAAGGCTGTCAGAAGACACAGAAACATGCACTGCAAGGTATCCTTGCTGGATGACACAGTTTATGAATGTGTTGTGGAGGTGGGTACATATCTTTTCTTTTCCTTTTTTTTTTTTTTTTTTTTTTTACTAGTTCTTAATACAATGACCAGAAATCCTGCAATGCTGCAGGGTTAAGTAGACAGCCTCCACCCAAAGATAAGAAGCTATATATTTGTGGTAGATGTTCAAGTTGCTGCTGGTTGTAGGGGCAGCTTAGTGACTTGTATAAAATTGGACTTTGAAATGAAGGGATTAGATGGCAAGGTTACTGGACTGTATAATCAGGAGGAAACATCTTTTCAAGTTGGATCCAACTTGTTTTAAAATGTCCCTTACTTGTACCCTTTGGTAATAGATTGGTGTCCCTTACTATAAAACATCAAAGCTCATGTGCAAAGAAGTATGAATTCCCCACAGATTAGTTCTCTTTTCAGAAAATAATGTCACCAAACCGGACACTTAAAACCAACTTGGTGAGCATCCAGTCCACTGCTCTCATTTTGCAGGTAAGGTCATCCTATACTCAGAGGGAATGAAGTGAAGTCACTTCATTAGTGGTAGTCAGGATTCCAGTTCAGCTCTTCAGACTCCCAAATCTTGTGTTTCTCTGCTGATGTAATGAAGCACCTCATCATTACTTGAGTACTTATTAAACTGACTTAGATTATTAAACTTTTAGATATTCTTCAGGGATATATATATATATAAAATTGTTTGCTACAAGTTACAAGGGAATAGTCCAATTATATCCTTTCCTAAGTCTGTTATTTTACAAAGTCTCTGTGGCTTCAAAAAGGTATTGGACATAATGGAAGGATCCTGCACAAAATTTGGGGTGTGAGAACCTGAGTTTAAATTCTAACTGTACCACTTAGTGTTTATGTAATAAATATTCAAATCACTTGAAGAGGGAAATTCTTTGGGTCTTAGTTTCTCCGTCTGTAAAATGAAAGAGATAGATTAGTAGATCATCATAGGATATTGCTATTGCTGTATACAATGTTCTGGTTCTGCTCATTTCACTTTGCATTAATTAATGTAAGTCTTTCCAAGGTTTTCTAAAATCCACCTGCTCATAATTTCTTATACCACAACAGTATTCCACCACAATCATATACCACAACTTGTTCAGCCATTCCCTAATTGGTGGGCATTATCTCAATTTCTGATTCTTTGCCACCACAAAAAGAACTGCTGTAAATATTTTTATACATATAAGTCTGAGTCCTTTTCCTTTTTTATTTTTCCCCATTCCCTTTGGAATACAGACCTAATAGTGGTATTGCTGGGTCAAAGGGTATGCACAGCTTTGTAGCCCTTTCAGCATAGTTCCACATTGCCTTCCAGAATGGTTGAATCAGTTCACAATTCCACCAACAGTGTGTTAGTGTCCCAGTTTTTCCACCTCTCTTCTAACATTTGTCATTTTCCTTTTCTGTCATATTAGCTAATCTGATAGGTGTCAGGTGGTACCCTAGAGTTGTTTTAATTTTCCTTTCTCTGATTAATAGTGATTTAGAATATTTTTTCATATGACTATACATAGCTTTGATTTCTTTGTTTGAAAGCTGTATATTTATATGTTTTGACCACTTAT
Source organism: Gymnobelideus leadbeateri (assembly GCA_011680675.1). NCBI lineage: Eukaryota > Metazoa > Chordata > Mammalia > Diprotodontia > Petauridae > Gymnobelideus > Gymnobelideus leadbeateri. Next base: position 854,035 of record WOXC01004362.1, read on the forward strand.
CAATTGAGGAACAACTTATATTCTTATAAGTTTGACTCCATTTTTTATGTATTTGAGAAATGAAGCCTTGATCAGAAAAACTTCCTGTAAATTCTCTCTGCCTCACCCCCCACCCCAAGCCCTGTAGTTTTCTGCTTTCCTTCTGTTCTTGGCTGCATTGGTTTTGCTTGCCCAAAAACTTTTCAATTTAATGCAGACAAAATTATCTATTTTGCATTCCACAATACTCTCTATTTCTTGTTTGGTCCTAGATCCTTCCCTTATCCACAGCTTTGACAGATAAATGATTCCATGTCCCCCTAATTTGCCTGTGGTCTCACTCTTTATGTCCAAATCATGTAATCCACTCCTGTCTGATTCTTTTTTATGGGTGAGTTAATTCCATTCAAATTCACAATTATGATTACTAATTATTTATTTCTCTCCATCCTACTCCCTCCCATTTATCCTTCTCTCCTTTCACTTATTCCTCCTCAAAAATGTTTTGCTTCTGACTACCACCTTCCCCAGTTCTCCCTCCCTTCTAGCAGATCCCCCTCCCCACCTTTTTCTCTTATCCTCCTTCTCTCCTACTTCCCTAAAGGGTAAGATAGATTTCTATACCCAACTGAGTATGTATGTTAATTCCCTTTTTGAGCTCTGGAATTTGGCTATAATATTCCTGGGAGTTTTCATTTTGGGATCTCTTTCAGGAAGTGATCAATGAATTCTTTCAGTTTCTATTTTACCTTCTGGTTCTAGGGTATCAGGGTAGTTTTCTTTGACAATTTTTTGAAATATGATATCTAGGCCCTTTTTTTTTTATCATGACTTTCAGATAGTCCAATAATTCTTTTTTTTTTTTTTTGGAGGGCAATTGGGGTTAAGTAACTTACCCAAGGTCACACAGCTAGGATTTTGTTTGTGTGTGCGTTAAGTGTCTGAGGTCGGATCCGAACTCAGGTCCTTCTGACTCCAGGGCCAGCACTCTACTCACTGTGCCACCTAGCCGCCCCATAGTCCAATAATTCTTAAGTTAGCTCTCTTCAATCTATTTTCCAGGTCATTCTTTTGATTTTGTTTTATTGTTTCTTGATGTCTCATGGACTCATTAGTTTGCACTTGTCCAGTTCTGATTTTTAAGGGATTATTTTCTTCATTGAGTTTTTGTACCTCCTTTTCCATTAGGCCAATGCTGCTTTTTGAGGAGTTCTTGTCAATGGATTTTTGTGCCTCTTTTGCCATTTAACATATTCTACTTTTTAGCTATTATTTTCTTCAGTATTTTTTATGCCACCTTTACCAAGGTGTTTTTTTTTCATGATTTTCTTACATTATTCTAATTTCTTTTCCCAATTTTTCCTCAACCTCTCTTATTTTAAAAATCCTTTTTGAACTCTTCTGGGAATTCTTTGTGGGTCTGAGATCAATTCACATTTGTCTTTGAGGCTTTGGATGCCTGTTTTGAAATTATCTTATTCTGAGTTTGTGATTTGATCTTCCCTGTCACTATAGTAACTGTCTATGGTCAGGTTCTTTTTTGTTGTTGTTGTTGTTCATTTTTCCAGCCTATTTCTTGACTTTTAACTTTATGTTAAAGTTGGGCTCTGCTCCTGAAGTGGAAGGAACATTGTTGTAAACTTTAGGTTTTTTTATGCTGCTGTTTTAAGAATTAGTTCTGGAGATCTGTAAGTTTTCAGCTCTTACAAGTGGTATGGTCTAAGGACAGGTGTGGTCACTGCTCTCCTGGCTTGTGCCTTGGTCTTGGAGCAACCACAAACCCTCTTTTCCACCCTGGAACTGTGTCCTGGGTCCCTGTTCCTGCTAGTGCTCCTTCCTGCCCTAGGACTATGACCTGGACTGTGTATGGGCAATGCAACAGAGTCCTGCCCCTAATGCCAGCAAATGTTTCCCTGTAATCTTCTTCTGACCAGTTTTCTGTTCCCCTTACTGTCTTTAAGCCTAGAGCTCTGGAAGTCCAGCAGCTGATACACATGCCCCCAAGATCTGCTGCTGGGTTCCTGGGCACAGCCTGCACTGGACTGTGCTCCACTCTCACCTTAGTGAAACAGACCTTCCCTGCTGACCACCTAATTTGTCTTGGACTGGAAATTTGTTTCACCTTGTCCCTTTTATTCTGTCACTTCAGAATTTGTTTTGTAGTGTTATTTTAATGTTGTCTGGAGGGAAATTTGGGAGAGCTGAGGTAAGTCCCTCCACCCTCAACCATCTTGGCTTGGATTCTTTTTTTTTTTTTTTCAATTAATTTTTCTTTTATTTTCACTTCCATATTCTTTTCCCCCTCCCCCTTCCCTACCAATTGAGGAGGCAATAAAAACAAAACTCATTGCAAATATGTATAATCATGCAAAACAAATTCCCATATCAGTCATATAAAAAAAATAGAAAGAAAAGAAAAGATATGCTTCAATATGTACTCTGAGTCACCCAGCTCTCTTGGAGGTTTACAGCAGGTTTCTTCATGAGTCCTTTGGAATTACAGTTGGTCATTGCCTCAATCAGAGTTCTTAAGTCTTTCAAGTTCTTTGTCTTTATGATACTTTTATTGTATAAATTGGTCTTTCCTCATTCTGCTCACTTTATACTGCATTAGTTCATACAAATCTTCATATGGTTTCTTTAATACCATCCCCTTTATCATTTTATACAGCATGGTAGTAGTCCATAATGTTTGTATACCATAACTTGTTTAGCCATTCCTGAGGTCATGGGCATCCCCTCAGTTTCCAATTCTTTGACACCACAAAAAGAGCTAATACAAATTTTTTTGTATCTGTGGGCCTTTTTCCTCTTTCTTTGATCTCTTTGCAGGTATGAAACTAGTTATTATATCACTGGATCAGATAGTATTCATAGTTCAGTAGATTTTTGAGCATACTTCCAAATTGCTTTACAGAACAGTTGAATCCATTCATAGCTCCACCAAACTGCATTAGTGTTTTTCTACAGACCACCCAGCAGTAATCATTTTCCTTTTTTGTTAACTTAAGCTATTTGTAAAAATGAGGGAGTTGGACTGGATGATCTAGGAAGGTACTTCAGCTCTACATTTGTGACTTTGTTTTCCCTCCAAGTCACCTGTGAATCCTTCCTCAACATCCTACTTTGATTCTTAATCATGATGTGGACATGAAACTGGGCTCTTAATGGCTCTTTCAGGGGAAGCATCAGCTCTGACTGGTACTAACAAACTGGAAAGACTAAGTTTGAGAATAGTGAAAAACCAGGAAAGCCATGCTGACAAGTCAGCTCATCTCATCACCAGAAAGCTGGCTAACAATTTTGGTTATAGTAATCCATGAAACAGGATGAAAATATAGATAACGGGAGAAAATGATAAGACTAAATCTTGTAACTCTGTGAAGGCCAAGAATAAATTAGCATCCAAATGTATTACTTTATTTGTCTCAGTACTTCAAGGATCTATGATTAAATTTCTGTGGCTACTCCCACCCCACAGTACACCCACACCTCCAGCCTGTCCTTGTCTTAGTAGATCATGTGATCTAAAGGTTATGCCTAGAAGGAACTTTAAAGATCATCTTGTCCAGCCCTCTCATTTTACAGCTGAGGATTCTGAGGCCCAAAGAGTTGAAGTAATTTGTTGGGCTTGTACAACATGGGTTGTACCTGGAAAAAAGATTGTTACTAGGCAACCAAGCAGGCCAGCCACAATCACTAATTAACTGCCTTCTGTGTGCCAGGCACTGCCCTAAGTGATGGGGATACAAATACTAGCAAAAGGAGCTTACATTCTAATTGGGAAAGACAACACACCAAAGGGAACAGGCAAAGAGTAGTGGTATTGTTGGTGGAGGAAGATACTCTCACAGGGATATGTGGAGTCAGAAGCAGAGCCAGGAGAGGGAGGTGAGTGAGGACTGGTCTGGGCCCCTTTTCTGAACAGAGGTCCTGGAAGGAACTCACCAAGGGGAAAAGGGACCCTCATGGTGGAGGAATGTTCCAAAGTGAGGAGGTCCCAGGCACTGAAGGAAGCTCCAGACCTACATTTGCCGGTCCTCAGATGATGGCTACATAATCTGTTGTCAGTCCTTTTCTCAAAGCCAGGACCCTGGATCTTCCCACACCAAGAGCCTTTAGGGGAGAATTTTAATGGAGGTTTGATTTAATAGTCAAAAACTAAACTGGACCACTGAAATAGGAACATGCATATAGTGTAACATAAAATTATTTCTTCTGGTAAAGAGTTCCTATAGAAATCACCTAATCAGGATTGAAGGGAGAATTTTTTTCAGCAAAGTTAATGGAACTTGTAGATTGACTTGAGAAATCATCTAATTCAACCTCCTTATCTTACAGATGTGGAGATTGAAGCTAAAAAGGTTATGTATCTTGTTAAAAATCAGAGAGTTAATAGCAGAGCTAGGATCAAAATTCAAGTTATCAGACTCATTGGCCAATGATCTTTCCCTTATGCCTATCTGAAGTTAGTTAGATTTATATTCTTAGCCCCAAAGATTAGTCAGAAACTAAAATATTTGAAATATATATATATATATATATATATGTATGTGTGTATACAGATGTATGCACACACATACATATATATAAACCAGTTTGATTCTCAACTGAGAATAATAACTTTGGTTATTTAATTTTTACATTTTAAAATGCATCTTTCTGAGATTATTATTTTTAAAAAATTGAGATTTTTTATTTTTATGTCACTTTAATTTCCCCTGTATCCTTTCTCCTCCCACCTCTCAGACAACTCTTCCATGTAACAAAAGACTTAAGGTGGTTTATTGTTAACCATCTTGTACTATTTTACAAGTGGGCTTCAAAAAGCAGGTACTTGACCCAGTTTGAGTACTGCTTCTGTATTACTGATTAGTCAGATGATCAGTTCCAGGATAATAGCCTAGGTAAAGACCATTAAGGTAGTACCTTGTAAAATCCCTGTGAGAGCTCTTCAGATAGCTTATATCTGTATGTTATGTTGAATTTGGCCTGTTATTGAAGGAAAGAGCTAAGAGTCTGCCTCAGCACCTTGAGTCTTTTTTTCTGGGATAATGGATAGAAGGGAGTCTGAATCGCAGCAACCACAATTAGCTGTCAATGTAGACAGCTGCTTCCAATTAATTCAGTGGCTGCACAGACAGTAGCCCATAGCTTGCTCAAGGAAATCATGCGTTGAAGAGACAGTGGAAGGGGATAAAATCTCCTTTGCATTATAGACAGAAGCACTTTTAATTCTGGCACAACTCCCAAGTCACTTTGTGCCAGCTGTGCATAGTCATTCATAGTGACATGACATGGAGCTTGGATTTTCCATCTGTGTCCTGGGTTAGTTATGTAGCCATCTGAAGGTTTGTTAATATTAAAAGGTAAGAGAAATTACCGAGTGAAACAATTAATACTCGGTGCTAAATATATATATATAGTAATCCATGAAACAGAGTGAAAATATAGATAGTGGGAGAAAATGGTAAGACTAAATCTTGTAACTCTGTGAAGGCCAAGAGTAAATTAGCATCCAAATGTATTACTTTATTTGTCTCAGTACTTCAAGGATCTATGGCAGTGTGCCAGTTATTCACCTTTTTCATTCTATTTGGAATATCTACCCCATCCCCTCTCTGCCTGTTATTCTCATCTATCCTATCCATCCTTCAGAGTCAGCCTCAGATTCCATGGAGGCTTTTCTGACCCTGGCTTCCCTAGCCTCTTCAAGTCTCTGCTAAAGTCCCACTTCTGTAAGAAGCCTTTCTTGACCCCCCTTAATCTTGGTACCTTCCCTCTTTGATTGTCTCCAATTTATCCTACATATGTATATATATATGTATATGTATATATAAATCTTGTTTGTACAGAGTTGTTTGCATATCTCTCCCCAGTAGATTGTGAGCTCCTTGAGAGCAGCAGGAACTTGAGCTTTTTTGGAGGGGTGGGAGTGTTGGGATTTTTTTTTTTGTTTTCTTTTTTGCTTTGTTTTAGGCCTTTGTATCCCCAGCAGTTTTCACAGTGCCTGCTACTTAGTGGGTACCTAATAAATAGTTGTTGACTTGACTCAATTGATCCCTCTCTCTTTACATCTGAATATGATTCTTCCCTACTGTGAATCTATATATCACTTTGTTCCTTTCTCCTTTAAGGCATCTGCCTTGTAGTGTACTTATGGTATAGTATACTTTTTATTCTCTATTAGGTTATAAGCTTTATCATGTAATGATAAAATCTTAGTTGGAAGAAACTTTAGTGGCCATCTATTTCAGTTTGTATCTGAATGAGAATTCTACAGCGTTCCTGACGAGTGGTCATCTGATCTTTACTTAAAAAACTACGTGTGGGAAACCATTACCTCCTCAGGCAGTCAATTCTACTTTTTCCTGCTTCTGTTGAGTTTTTCTTTACATCAGCCTAGGTTGTCTTCTTTGCAATTTCTACCTTGGTTCTTGCTCTCTGGGTCTGAAGAGAAGAAAACAAATCTTTTTTCCATAGAACAGCTCTTTAGACCTTTGAGGATGGTTATCGTACCCCCTCCACAAATCACCCCTGCCCCCTCTGGCCAAGTCTTATCTTTTCAGATAACATATCCCTGGTACCTGCTGCTCATACTCAGGTAGCTTGGTCTTTCATTCCTTTACCATTCAGGATGCCCTCTTCTAGATGCTTTCAAGCTTTAAAATTAGTCACTAGTATTTCTTAAGCACCCACCATGTGCCAGCAATTATGAAAGGTGCTGGAGATACAAAGACAATAGCAAATCAGACCCTGCCTTTAAGATGCTTTCTGCCAAGGAAGGTGAAACACACCTATGTAGGAATGTATAAAACAGACACAAAGTACCCTTGGGTTGAAAGACACTAGCTGAGGGGACCAAGAAAGTCCTCAAGCAAAAGATTGGGCTTAAGCTGAGTCTGGAATAAAGCCAAAGATTCCAAGAAGAAACATTTGGAGGCTGCTGTAATAGTTCAGGCAAGAGGTGTTGAGTGCCTGACCTAGATGCTGTATCTGTTAGAGGAGTTAAGGGAGGGATGTTGTAGAGATAGAAACAGCAAGCTCGAGCAGCTGATTGGATATTTAGGTTAAGTGAGAGTGCAGAATTGACTGCTACCAGTACTGCAAACCTGGGTGACTAGAAGGATGGTAGGTTAACAACAAAATGCTCCAGCGTTTGTCTGACTAGGGCAGAGCCTAGTTGGACTTTTCCTTATTCCTGGAGGAACTAGCTCCTAGTCTTTCAGAACAAGGACAGTGTCACTGTCATCAACAATAGGCATTTATTAAATACCTACTATGTGCTAGGCACTATGCTAAGAGGATACAGAAAAAGCAAAAAATATTGTCCCTGGCTTCAAGGAGTTCACGTTTTCATGATGGACACAACTTGCAAATGATATATACAGGGTCAGTGTGAGGTTTCTCAAAGGGAAGAAGCCAACAGTAGGGAGGACTTGGAAAGATTTCTTGCCAAAAACAGAATATTTTTCTTTTTTGGAGGGGGGAAAGTAAGGCAGTTGGGGTTAAGTGACTTGCCCAAGGTCACACAGCTAATAAGTGTCAAGTATCTGAGGCTGTATTTAAGCTCAGGTCCTCCTGACTCTAGGGCTGGTGCTCTATTCACTGTACTACCTAGCTGTCCTAAAGTTCTTTTCTTTTTTTTTTTTTTTGATAGAATTTAACCTGAGTCTTGAAGGAAGTAAGGGAAGCCAGGAGGTAGAGTTGAGGAGCCAGCGCATTCTAGGCCTGGAGGATAGCCAGTGAAAAGGCCAGAAGCTGAGAGATGGAGTGTCCTTTTCAAGGAACAGGAAGAGGGGCAGTAAAGAGGAAGAAGCTTGAAAAGATGGGAAGGGATCAGGTGTCAAAGGGCTTTAAAAGCCATCAGAGGATTTTATATTTGATTGTGAAGGTAATGGGGAGCCACTGGTATTTCTTCAAGGTGATGTGCTCAGATCTGCACTGTAAGAAAATTGCTTTGGCAGATGAATGAAGGATGGATTGGAGTGGGGAGAAAATTGAGGCATGGAGACTACTTAGAAGGCTATTGTAGTAGTCTGGGTGAGAGCTGATGAGGGCCTGAAGCATCAGCCTAGGTGGCTGTCTTAGTGGAGAAAGGATGATGATGATAGCAGTTCTATGGCACTTTACAAATATTACCTCCTTTTTTCCTCACAGCACTCTGGCAGGTAAGTGCTATTATACTATTACCTGCATTTCACTAACAGAGACTGAGGTTAAGTAACTTGTCCAGGATTGCACAGCTAGTAAGTGTTTACAGTAAGACTCATGTCTGCCTGACTTCAGGTCTAGAGCTCTATCTCTGTTGTGTCTGCCTTAGAACTGAGAGACGTTATGAGGGTAGAAACGTAAGACTGAGCAACAGATTGAATAAGGTGAGTGAGAGACAATAATGAGTTGAAAATAGCAACTGTGTTGTGAGCCTATGTGATTAGGAAGTGGTGGTAATAAGGGAGTTTGGTTAAGGAGGAAAAATGAGTTATGTTGTAGAAATGTGGAGCTTGAGATGTTCAGTAGGCATTTGAAGACACAAGATTGGAGGTAGAAAGAGATCAGGGCTGGATAAATGGGTATCTATAGAGATGATCATTGAATCCACAAGACAGTGAGATCACTAAGCGAAATGTGGTAGAGAGAGAAGACAATAGGGCTAGGCCAGAGCAGGGGCAAAGCTATGGTTAGTGGGCATGTTCTAGATGGAGATAGCAGGCAAATGAGGCTTAAAAGAAGACATTAGAAAAGATCCCAAAGAGAGCAGAGTCATGAAAACCTAGAAAGGTAATCTTCATACTTTCCCAAAGCACCCAACACAATGGCTTGCAAAATAATGGGAGTTCAGTAAATATTAGTTGAATTAAATGAATTTTATATCATCTTAAATGTTATGTTTACAGAAACATGCTAAAGGACAAGATCTGATAAAGAGAGTATGTGAACATCTCAATCTATTGGAAGAGGACTACTTTGGTCTAGCCATATGGGAGAATGCAACTTCCAAGGTAAGGGAATGACTACAATATATGAAAATATCTAGAAGTTGTCTTTTTCATTTATTATTTAATGTAAATATTTGTATGCTTGATTCCCAAAAGTCAAAGAAGGCATGATATCCTTAGAAATTATTTTTTAATTCTTTAATATCCCAGTAATTTTTTGTTCTCAGGGTTACTAGTCTTTGCTTTTATGAAAATACTGGTATGTATATCGTAATTTAAAAGGGAAATGTCTACATAATTTTTCAAACATAACTTTTTTTGTGAAATCTTCTCTGATTTTCTTAACTGGAAGTGCCCTCTTTTTTATCTGATCTCAATAGACTTCTCTTAAACACTTATAATTCAAAGTTAGTATGAGATATGTATTTGGATGTGTCTTGTATCTTCTAGATTATATAAGTACCTTCAGATTGAGGATCATATCATCATTTGCCTTTGTATAACTCTAATAAATCACAGTGTAATGTTCCTTAATAAACAAATGTTTGTAGAATAAATGAATTAAAAGTCCTGAATCAACATCTATATTAAACAAATGCACACCATTTCCTGTCTCATGACCAACAAGATAGAGGACTAGACATTTTTACTAATCTTCATGGTCTCACAGACCTCTTCAAAATATGAATTATGGGGGCAGCTAGGTGGTGCAGTGAGTAGAGCGCCAGCCTGGAGTCAGAAGGACCTGAGTTCGGATCCAGCCTCAGACACTTAACACATACAAACAAAGACCTAGCCGTGTGACCCTGGGCAAGTTACTTAACCCCAATTGCCCTCCAAAAAAAAAAAAAATGAATTATGTGCAAGAGATATAGCAATTTCAGCTTCTTGCATGGTCTAGGACACCAAAAATCCTAGTAAGGAGTTGCAGTTATGCTGTCAGACAAAGCAGGCATTCACAACATACATTATACTGAAAGGAACTGTAGACAACAACATATCACTATTAAACTTATGTATTTCAGATGTCTAAATGTCTAAAGAAAGGAAGGAAACAAGCATTTATTAAGCACCAGTGTTTTATCTCTGAGAGTTTATATTTCATTTGTTTCCCACAATAGCCCTGGGAGGTAGGTGCTGTTATGATTTCTGTTTTATGGTTGAAAGAACTAAGACAAACAGAGATTAAGTGACTTGGCCAAGGTAACATAGCTAATAAATGTTTAAGGCTGTCTGAATTTAGGTCATCCTGACTCCAGGCCAAGAACTATCTATTGTAGTACCTAGCTGCTGCCAGGCAGATGTATACAATAATATGATAGTGGCAGGATATTTCAGTGACCCTCTCAGTTTTATATAAGGATAACAGAAAGAAAACAATAGTAGAATGAAAAAAAAAGATAATCAAAAGGGAAAATAAAGAAAAGATATTTTTAAAGTTTCTTTAGGAATACGAATGATTTTAGACGTTTCTTTAGCATGATATGTCATCTTTACAAAAATCACACACTGAGGCAAAAAAAATATATAAATAAATGTAAAATATCAGGAATGGAACATAGCACAATAAACAGGTAATTTGTATAGAGAGCAAAGTAAAAGACAGGCCAAATGAAGATCCTAAACAATAAAGAATGAATCCTTAAGAGCAACATTAAGAATAAATGATTAATAATTATATGAAGAAGAGTGGTAATGACAAGATAGTGTTACAAGAATTTTCAGAGTGCAGCAACAACAGTCATCAGAGGACAAATAATATCCTGAAATATAATAACAGAGTAGGGGGAAAAAAATATAATAAACTGAATATGCCATTTTGAAATTTTAAAAATGAGGGGTCAGAGCCAAGAAGGTGGAGTGAGAACAGGGACTTGCTTGAGCTCTCCTCCAAATATGTGTAAGAAAATGACTCTAAACAAATTATGGAGCTATAGAACCCACAAAATGACAAGTGAAGCAAATCTCCAGCCCAAGACAACCTGGAAGGCTGGCAGGAAGGATATTTTTCACTGGACTGGAAGTGGAGTACAGTCTGATGTGGGCTGTGCTGGCATAGACAGGGCCAGAGCAGGCCTCAGGGGACTGAATCACTGGCAGATGTGACGGTTTCCAGGTTTCTCAACCCACAAATGCCAAAGACAGCATAGAAAGTCAGTGGGAAAAATCTGTGGGACCTGGGTGAAAGAGGAACACAATGTGGCTGGGAGGTGGCGATGGTGATGGCAGCAACAGGAGCAGCGGCAGCTGCTGCTGCTTCCAGAGCTCTAGGCCCACACATGGTGGGGGATTAAGCAGCTGATAAAAATCCCTGAAGCCTGTAACAGTACACTCACCCCCCAACCCTCAATGGAAGCAGAGTCCTACCCTGACAGAGTTAGAAAGTCAAGTATTTGGCTGGGAAGATGAGCAAACAAGGCATAAAAGAAGTTGGACTATAGAATCTCACTTTGGTGACAAAGAAGACCAAAACATACAACCAGAAGAAGACAACAAAGTCAAAGCCCCTGCATCAAAAGCTTGTAAGAAAAATATGAGCTGGTCGGAGGCCATGGAAGAACTCAAAAAGGATTTTGAAAATCAGGTAAGAAAGTAGAGGAAAAATTGGGAAGAGAAATGAGAGTGAAGCAAGAAATTTTAAAAAATGAACTAGTAAAGCACAAAACATGAAATTAGGAAATGAGACCAGAAAAGGAGAAATCTCCAGTGTTCGGGTAAGCAAGTTTGCCAGAGTGTGTGGAGGCTTCAGAGAGGGCACCCAACTAATAGCTCCAGCAGCTGAGAAAACCCCAGCAATTTGGGACAAAGCTCTCCTCTCTGGAAGCAGGGTTCTACTGTGGCAAAAAGCTCAAAAGTCAAGTAATTGAGTGGCAACATGAGCAAACAAAGGAAGCAAAGCAAGCTCAGCAATCTGACACTAGACTCCTATTTTGGGGGCAAAAAGGATCAAAGCATGGAATAGGAGAAAGAAAACGCAGTCAGAACACCTGCACCAAAGCTTCCAAGAAAAAGATGAACTAGTTACAGGCCATAGAGGTGCTTAAGAAGGATTTTGAAAACCAAATAAGAGAAGTGGAGGAAAAATTGGGAAAAGAAATGAGAATGATGCAAGAAAATTATGAAATGAGAGTCAGCAACCTGACTGAAGAAAATAACACCTTAAAAATAGACTAAATCAAATGGCAAAAGGGGCTCAAAAAGGCAATGAAGAGAAGAATGCCTTAAAAAGCCGAATTTGCCAGATGGAAAAAGAATCTCAAAGGCTCACTGAAGAGAATCATTCCTTCAGAATTAGACTGGAGCAAATGGAAGTTAGTGACTTTATGAGAAATCAAGATACTATTAAACAGAGGCGGCTAGGTGGCGCAGTGAGTAGAGTGCTGGCCCTGGAGTCAGAAGGACCTGAGTTCGGATCCGGCCTCAGACACTTAATGCACACACAAACAAAAGCCTAGCTGTGTGACCTCGGGCAAGTTACTTAACCCCAATTGCCCTCCAAAAAAAAAAAAAATGTACTATTAAACAGATCCAAATGAAAAAAAAAATAGAAGGCAGTGTGAAATACCTCATTATAAAAACCAATGACCTGCAAAATAGATCCAGGAGAGATAATTTAAAAATTATTTGGCGACCTGAAAGCCATGATCAAAAAAAGAACCTAGAAATAATCCTTCAAGAAATTTCAAAGAAAACTGCCCTGATGTGTGAGAACGAGAGGGCAAAATAGAGGTTGAAAGAATCCACCCCGATCACCTCCTGAAAAAGATCCCAAAAAGAAAACTCCTAGGAATATTACAGTCAGGTTTCAGAGTTCCCAGATCAAGGAGAAAATATTACAAGCAGCCAGGGAGAAACAATTTGAATATTGTGGGAACACAATCAAGATAACACAGGATCTGGCAGCTTCTACACTGAGGGATTGAAGGGCTTGGAATATGATATTCTGGAGGTCAAAGGCGCTGGGATTAAAATCAAGAATTACCTACCCAGCAAAACTGAGTATCATGTTTCAGGGGAAAATATGGTCATTCAATGGAACAGAGGACTTTCAAGCATTCTTGCTTTTTTTTTGGAGGGCAATTGGGGTTAAGTAACTTGCCCAAGGTCACACAGCTAGGTTTTTGTTTGTGTCTGCATTAAGTGTCTGAGGTCAGATCCGAACTCAGGTCCTTCTGACTCCAGGGCCGACGCTCTACTCACTGTGCCACCTAGCCACCCCACTTTCAAGCATTCTTGATGAAAAAAAAAACAGAGTTGAATAGAAAATTTGACATTCAGATACAAAAAGCAAGAGAAGCATGAGAAGGCAAATAGGGAAAAGAAATCATAAGGAACTTATCAAAGTTGAACTATTTACATTCCTACATGGAAAAATGGTAATTGTAACTTATGAAACTTTTCTCAGTATGAGAATAGTTGAAGGGGATAGAAATGTGTGTGTGTGTGTGTGTGTGTGTGTGTGTGTGTGTGTGTGTGTGTGTGTGTGTGTATACATAACTGTATGTCTATATAGGAGGATATATGGGCACATGAATACATATGTGAGTGGGTGTATATATGTGTACAAGTATACATAGAGAGAGGGCACAGGACCAATTGAATAGGAAGGGATGATACTAAAAAGGTGAAATTAAGAGATGGGAGAGGAATATAATGAGAGGAGATGGGGAGAGACAAAATGGGGTAAACTATCTCATATAGAAGAGGCAAGAGAAAATGGTTACAATGGAGGGGAAGAACAAGAAGGCAAAAGGGAATGGGTCAACCTTTTTCTCATTGAATTTGGCTCAGGGAGGGAATGACATACTCACTAAATAGGGTATCTCGCCCTACAGGAGAGTAGGGGCGAAGGGAATGAGAGGGGGATGATGGAAGAGAGGGCAGGCTGGGGGGAGGGACGTTGGAAACACCCACTTTTGAAAAGGGACAGGATCAAAGTAGAGAATAGAACAAGTGGGGGGTGGAATAGGATAGAGGGAAATATAGTCAGTCTTTTACAATATATCCACTATGGAAATGTTTAGCATAGCTACACATGTACAACCTATATTGAATTGCTTATTTTCCCAGTAAGGGTGGGTGATGGGGGAGGAAGAGGAAGAATCTGGAATTCAAAGTTTTAAAATAAAATGTTTATAAATATTATTATTATTATCATTATCATTATCATTATTATTTACATGTAACTGGGAAATAAGATATACAGGCACTGGGGCATAGAGATCCACCATACCCAACTGGAAACTCAGAGGGGGTATGGGAGAAGATATGGGAGAGAGCAGATTGGAGGAGGGGATATCCAGTGGGATTGCTGTTTTGGTGTGATGGGTAGGGGAAAATGGGGAGAAAATTTGTAACTCAAAATCTTGTGGAAATGAATGATGTAAACTAAAAATAAACATAATTTTTAACTATTAAAAAGATAAATGACGACTGATCAAAAAAAAAAGAATGGTATTTAAAAAAAAAAGAATAGAACCTTCAAATTTCAGTATATGTTTACATTATTAAGATCTTCCTCCTTTACCTTCTGGAAAGCCCTTCCCAGCAGTGGCATGCTGTCTTTGAAAATTCATACATACTGTCCAGGCAAATTGAACAAATATTTCCCTTCCAGAAATATATACATAAAGTAATATGTAAAAATAGCAAAACATCAGGGAGGGAAAGTCATGGTTGTTTTGATAGGGTGTTAATTCTGATAACAACAAAAAGAAAACTGTAACCTCTTTTTAGAAATAAAGTAACCCATTCTTTCTTTTCCCATTTATCGGATTTGTCCATTATCAAAGCTGCTTCATTCCCATCTTGTATCCATGATTTAATTTACTTACATCTAGTCACTGAATGAAAATTTCAGAGGCTTATTTGATTCTTCTCTCTTCCTCTCCCTGCCCTTCATTTCCAATCTCTTGCCATGTCCTTTTGATTTTACCTATGTTAGCATCTCTCACATTTGTCTTTTTGTATTTTTTCACCCATATTAATACCACCTTAGGTCAGGTCCTCTGGACTTGTGTTATTAAAATAGCCTATGGCTGCTTTCCAGTGTCCAGTCTTTTGATTCTTCAATCCATCATCTTCCACTATCCTGCCAAAGTAATCTTCCTAAGGCACAGGTCTGACCATATCATCCCATTGCTCAGTAGCCATCAGTGGCATCTCTGTAGCTCTTGCATAAAATAGAAATTCTTTGGTCTGATACTTAAGGCCCTTTATCATTTGGCTCCAATCAAATGTTTATCCTGATTTTACATTACTTCCCTTCGAGCATTCTGTTTTAGCCAAGCTGGACTAGTAACTGTGCCTGAACTCCCTTTACCATTTTCTACCTCTGTGCATTCACCTAGAATCCCCTTTGTCTATGTGGTATTTTCTCTTCATCTCTTCTTTTCTGTATCCTTTTGTACCTTTGAGGCATAGCTTGGTTGTTATATCCTTCGTGAAATTGTTGGGGTTTTTTTTCCCTTGTAGGTGAAACTATTATTATTCTGTCTCTACTCAGATTTTCTCAAAGTACTTTGCATTTCTCCTTTGTAACCATCTTTCTCTACCTCTTGTTATGTTTACTTGTGGACATGTTGTCACATACCCTCTAGAAGAACATCAGCTCCTTGGGGGCAAGCAGAGTGGTATTTTAAATATTTAGCACCTAGCTAGACATTATTGTTATGAATCTAGCAGGTGCTTGATTCAATTGAATGTTTCCTTATTTTAAAGCAACCGTTTTTATGGTTACTTTGGGTTTTTGGGTGTTACTTAGGTCGGATCCTCAGCTGGTGGTGACTTATAAATAAAACAATTAAAGCTTGAGACATCACTACATCTTGCACTTGATGACTTTATTCAGCATGTATTTATTAGGCACCACCTAATGTGTGCCAGGTTCTATACAAGGTGTTGAGAACAGAAATACAAAAATAAGGCATTCTGTCAGCCAAGAGAGCATCTATACATATTGGTACAGAAGGATAAAATAGAGGAGAGACATGACCACTCCCTCTTTTTAAATTTTGTGATATTTTCCTTTCTCGAGTCTTGTAGCAGATCTCATTTCTCTCTTTGTTTTTTTGTTGTTTTCTAAAGGATGTGGAGAGTGGTCCAGCAAACCTATCTAGCAGCTCTTTTAGCACTCTGAGCCTGGTTCATCTGGATCTGGTGACTTTTAGTGGTTAAAGTACTCTCAAAACCACACCTCACTTGGATTTAAATTCTCTGATAGCCCTTTTAATTCTGTTCTTCTGTTGTCATAATACGTTGTTTTCCCTTCATATATGTGCTTTCTTTGCCTTAGCCTTGTCTCCTTCTGTGCATAGTAGTGTCTCTCTTCCACTTGCCTATTTTCTGGAACTCCTTATATATGAAATATTCTGTGCCAAGAATCTTCCCCGTATAGAAGTTTCCAGATTCCTAGCTAATTAGTGTCTTCTTATTATCAAAAGTGGGAAAACTAATCAGATTTGTCTAAGTAGGACTCTGCCCCTCCCTATAATTCACCTAACCCACCTTGGCTTCCTTGAGATGTTTTAAGCTTGGAGCAAAAATGAATCCAGGAGTCCTATCCAACAGAGCGGCCAAAGCTTGGCATAATGATGTGCCAGGTTCTAGGAGCAGCCTTTCATAAGATAATCAGTGAGTCCCTTCTGTCAACATGGCCTGCCTGTGATTTCCTTCCCTGTCCTTTCCCATCCCACTGTGGAGCTATTGGTTTGCAGACACCCTGGGTAACAGGCTACCTTAGTTTGGTTTTGCCAGAGATGAAAGGGTTAAGTCCTTCTGGACATAGTGTCTGTTTCAGGAGCAAGGTGGCTGGCTAAGAAATGGTCCTAGTCTTTGGTATATGGAAGACTGTTCTTGGTGTTTGTGACTTACACCTAAAAACTGCATGTGTGTGTTCTATTTGTAACATTCATTGGAGACAGTTCTTTAGTGGGTGAAAAGTTAATTGTATTGTATTTTCCTCAAATTATAATTGGCACACTTACTTTCTTTTTCTTCTTTTTACATAATAATAGAGCAGAAGTCTCTATCACTCTGGCTAGATGGGAGGGAAAAAAATCAGTAGCTGACTTCTACAGTCAGCTTCTATAGTCCCCATGAAAGATTTATTGTTACTTTGAACGAAAATTATTGGAGTTAAACGGCTGCTTGCTTAGCTTTCATTCCTACTTGGAATTATCTGCTCATGAGTGAAGCAAGTATTTTCCTTGGTGGGAAAAGCCACTTTGTGGATTCTGCCTCCTACAACACCCACCCCCTTTCTGGTCCCCCATCACCCTTGAAAAGAAAAATCCAAGCATAAATAGTATCAACAACAAAAAATAAAAATAAAAATCCAAAGTAGGCCTAAATTCCCCTTCTTCTTTACTAAATAAGTATTTTAGAGTTTACGAAGTACTTCCTATTTACCTTATTTTATTTGTGTAGTAGTAGGGTATAGTGAAAGAATAGTCAGAGGAGGTGAGTTCCATTCCTATTTCTGCTACTTACTACTAGTTTTACCATGGGCAAATAGTTTAATCTCTCTCGGCCTCATTTTCCTCATCTATAAAAGAAAGTTTGGACTAGATTGTTGGATTTTAGCTTTAGGGCAAGTATTGTCTTAATTTCTCTGATCCTCATTTTCCTCTTTAGCAAGATGAAGATTCCTAGTCATAGGATCCTAGGAGTAACCCCAATGGTCCTTCATAAGCTTCCTGCCCCATTTGCTTCCTATTAATAATCAATCAGATTTGGGGTGGCTAGGTGGCGCAGTGAGTAGAGCGCTGGCCCTGGAGTCAGAAGGACCTGAGTTTGGATCTGGCCTCAGACACTTAACACACACAAACAAAAAAAAAAACCTAGCTGTGTGACCTTGGGCAAGTTACTTAACCCCAATTGCCCTCCAAAAAGCAAATAATAATAATAATAATAATAATGAATCAGATTTAATTAGTATTTAGCAAAAGTATGAAGATGGTATAACAAAATAATAGTTACAAAAATATATATCTCCAAAGTCTGGGACCTGTTCTCCCACAGATACACATAACACAAATGTAGTGGGTTGTGTGTGTTGAATACCTGGGGCTAAGGTTTACTCCTGGTACTGGAAGTCAGCGTCTCCCTTTGTGGCATCCTTGTGAAGTTCCTCTTGGGTGTAGCTCTCTACCCCACTTAGAAGGTTGGTGGTTTTTGTAGAGTACATGGTCATTACATCTCTCCACCATCCCAGGTCACACTCCTTGAAGTGTGTTGGAACACTCCTTCTCCTAGTGACTACTGATTTCACTCAAAGTCTGTTACTGGTATATTCTCTCAGATATGTCAGGGTGGCAAGGCAAGGAAGGTGGGTAGAGAAAGGAACTGCTGACCTACCTGCTAGTTTTATATATAGTCCCAGGAAGATGTTTGATTATTTGAGCTATTCATAAGATGTTTCCTGGTGTCATTAGCCTTCATCCATTGCTTTAAGCATTATAATTCTCTCATGTTAGTTGAGGACTTGTTTACACCTATTTCATACTTTGATTCAATCAAGATATCTGTGCCTTCTGTGATTACATGAATTGGATTGGGAGTGAAACCCCACTTTTATATTGACTTGTTTGTACTCTTGAGAAGTAGAAAGAATTAATCATCCCACTATAATTTATTCCTGAATTATGGGGAAGCAGTTATTTCAGATTGATTCTGCGTAATGGTAATGCTTTTCTTTTCTCTGGGTTTGACATGGGAGCTCTGGTCAAAAGTGTTGAGTGTTTCCACATAACTGACTTTCTACTTTATATTGTTTGCTGTGACACATTTGTAGAATTCTGTATGAATTGTTTTTATTCTTTTCTTTTACAGACTTGGCTGGATTCTGCCAAAGAAATTAAAAAGCAGGTTCATGGTAAGTCGGAATCATTATCCATCTCAGTGGTATTTCTTAAATCTTTTTGGAAGATCACATTTTCTCTAGTCATGAGTAACTTTAGAATCCCTAATGTGATATTTTTAGAATGAAGCAAGGCCATCAAAGTAGGCAGTTCCTTAACAGTGGGTAAGATGAGTGGGAAGCTACAGCAAGGTAACAGAGATGGATCATTGTAAATATGGAGATAGGCCAGATCTGCTCAGACATGGTGTTTTCACTAAATATGTTTCTAGGTCTGAAAAAGGAAATGAATAGCAATATTTTTAGCCTAAGTTCCTTGATGCAGTGAAGAGTCAGGGACTCACAGAAATATTTTCTGACATATGAGTCATCTGTCCATTACATTTTGGATCAGGTGATTTTAGAGGAAGCTTTTAAGAAATGCAAAGAATTGTTAATTGCATTATGAAAAGAGTAATGGATTTGAAATTATAGGATCTGGATTTGAATTCTGGGTTTGTCACATGACATTAAAAAAATCACTTAACTATTCTGGGCCTCTGCTTCCTTATCTGTAAGATGAGGTTGTTTTAGACTAGATAATTTCTAAGGTTCCTTGCAGTTCTAAATCTAATCTCACAAATAGTAAGTTTTATCTAAATTTTCTGAGGTTAATTTACCTATTTTTTAAAAAGTATTTTACATTTTTTCTGTTTCTCAGTTGCCTTTGTGATTTTTTTAAAGTAGGCAAAACACTCCTTTGGGCTGGCACCTCTCCATACCTGATCTTCATTTAAAACCTAATGGTATTCAAGCTTGAATGCAAGTCATTCAGGGTCATTTTGACTTTCCTTACATACAGTGAAAAATACTTCCAGTCTTTTCAATTAAAGGATAAATTTATGTCAGTATTGCTCAGTAGAGCTCATTAAGAAAGGAAAGTTGAAATATTTTGCAGTGATTAGAGGAATAACTAGCAAGAGTGTCTACTTGGCTATTAAGAGTTCCCCTGCTAAGAAAATCATCTAAAGTATTTTTTTTCTTTAAAAAAAAACAAACAAACAAATCCTTGACTCTAGCACTTAAACTCACAAAAACCTACTGAGAAAACAAATTAGAAATATATCATTAAGCCAAAATAAAGGATGAAAATTGGTTGTTCCAAACTTGGGAATTTTAAGGTTATAATTTTTAGCATTTTTTAAAATGCCTTTTTTTTCCTTTCAAAAATTTTCCATTTATGGGGCGGCTAGGTGGTGCAGTGAGTAAGAGCGCCGGCCTCGGAGTTGGGATGACCCGGGATGGAAACCGGCCTCAGAAAATGAGCACCCACACATAAATAATGACTAGCCGTGTAACCTTGAGCAAGTTGCTTAACCCCAATTGCTTTAAAAAAGAAAAAATTTTTTTTCCATTTTCCAATTCTCTCCATCCTATTCCTTTCACTGCTATCCGGAAGCCAAGAAATATACTTATTATACATATGAAACCATGAAAAGCATTTCCTCATTAGCCATATTACCCCCTAAAAAAGCAAGAAAAATAAAGGAAAAATATATGCATCAGTCTGCACTCTGAGTTCATTAGTTTTCTCTCTGGAGGTGGATAGTATTTTTTATCAAGAGCCCTTTGGAACTATGGTTGGTCGTTGTGTTGATCAGAGTAGCTAAGCCTTTTGCAGTTTGTTGTAATATTGCTGTTACTATGTACATTGTTCTTTTGCTTCTGCCAATTTCACTTTGTATCAGTTCATATAAATCTCAGATTTTTCTGAAACCATCCCCTTCATCTTTTTAAATTAAATTTTATTTTTAATTTGTGGAATAAAACAAGCATTTTCATAACCGTACAATAAAAAAGATAATCGCACATGAAACTACAAATCTACTATGCACAACTTGCTATTCCTTTCAAATATACAACAAAATTATTATGTCGGGGCAGCTAGGGGTGCAGTGAGTAGAACACAGGCCCTGGAGTCTAGAGGACCTGAATTCAAATCTGGCCTCAGACACTTAACACAAAAACTAGCCATGTGACCTTGGGCAAGTCACTTAACCCCAACTGCCCTCCAAAAAGCAAAAAAAAAAAAAAAAAAGAAAATGATTATGTAAATTTCTTTTTTTCCCCTTCCCTCCCCCTTTCCACTATAGAGATGGCTACCATTAGATATAAATAGGTATATATATTTAAAATTATTCTATATATACTTATATTTATCAGTTCTTTATCTGGGTGTAGATAGTGTCTTTCTTCACATGTCTTTTATAGTTTATTTGGGTATTTACAATAATATTTATTTATAATAATAGTGATAATAAAAACTTATTCATTCAAAGTCATTTTTAAAATAATATTGCTGTTACTATATACAATGTTTGTGGTTCTGCTCACTTCATTCTTTATTTTCTCATGCAAGTCTTTCCATGTTTTTCTAAAATTATTGAGCTCATCATTTCTTATAGCACAATAGTATTCCATCTCAATCATATACCACAACTTGTTCAACCATTCCCCCATTGATAGGCATCCCTGCAGTTTCCAGTTCTTTGCCATTATAAAGAGAGCTGCTGAATTAGCAACTGATGAGATGATCATCGATGGAGGAATGGCTGAACAAGTTATGGTATGTGATTATTATGGTGTACTGTTGTACTATAAGAAATGATGAGCAGGTTGTTCTCAGAAAAACCTGAAAAGACTTGCATGAGCTGATGCAAAGTGAAGTGTACTGTGTACATTCCCAGAGAAATAACTGATGGTGTCTGAATATAGATTGAAGCATGCTTTAAAAACGAACAAACAAACTTTTTTTTCAGTTTTTTTTGGGGGGTGGGTGTGTTTTCTTTTACAACATGACTATTATGCATATGTTCATGACTACACATGTATTACCTATTTCAAACTGCTTGCCTTCTCAATGGAGGGGGAGAGAGGAAGGAAAGGAGAGAATTTGGAAGTCAGAGTTTTAAAAATGAATGTTAAAAATTCTTTTTACATGAAATTGGGGGAGGGAAGTGTTTTAAAAATAATATAAAAGAAAAACAAAGAGAGCTGCTATAAACATTTTAAAAGATAAAAATTCTTTTCCTTTTTTCCCTAATTATCTTTGGAAATAGATCAAGAAGTGCTGTTGCTAGGTCAAAAGGTATAAATAGTTTAATAACTCTTTGGGCATAATCCAAATTGCTCTCCAAAATGGTTAGATCAGTTGACAATTCCACCAACAATGAATTAGTGTCCCAGTTTTTCCATACCCCTTCAACATTTGTCACTTTCCCCCTCTATCATTTTATCCAGTCTGGTGGGTATCAGATTCATATTCTAGAACTCGTTATGCTATTCCTCCAAAAGAGCTGCTATAAATTTTTTTGTCATATGTGAGTCCTTTTCTACTTTCTTTGATCTCTTTGGGAGTATAGATCTAGTAGTAGTATCACCGAGTCAGAAAATTTGCAGTTTAGTAACTTTCGGGGTATGGTTCCAAATTGTTTTACAGAATGACTGTGGAGATCATTTTTAACTCTCTGAATTTCTACCTTTAACTCTATGAATATCTACTTTCCAGTTTTTCCAGCAGTTTTTAGCAAATAGTGAGTTCTTACTCTAGTAGTTGGCTGGGGTACTTGAATCCTTTTCCCCTTTCTTAAGTATTCTCTATCCTATGCTGCTTAAATTGAGTGTTATACAACAGTAACAGCAACTGGGAGACTTTCCAAGGACTCAATGCAGTAAGATTTGGAACCATGGCATTTGATATGGATGTTTTGCATAATAATGATGACTGCTATAACAATGTTTATTTTGCCCCTGATATGGGACAAACAGTTGTAGCAATGTTGAGTAAGCAGTGCTCTACTCATGGTAGATGTATATTACATTATATAATAGAACTTTAGCTTTATTAGATGTAATTATTTTGAGTACTTTTAAAACTAATTTGGACTAAAAGGAGAGAAAAACTAGTCTGAATTATAGATTAGGAAATGAAATTTTGTTTGATCAGGGCCAGATTTATATCAATTTATATAATTGGTTTGTCTATGGCACTTGGAAATAGTTTATTCTCAAGTGTTTTAAGAATTCTTTTTTCAAAATTTGCTTTTACTGTTACTTTGTTTAGCCAGCCTTTTAGGGGTTAGTGGGGGGAGAGAGGTGAAAAAGAATATAGATAATCTAAATCTAAACTTCATTCCAGACCCAGCTAGAATTTATATGTTAGTGGTGCCAGGACTAAGGCATAGTAAAATAGGTTGTGTCTTCAACTTGTTAAAAATTATGTAAGGAACAAATTATAAGTAACAATTGATCCACTGAGAGTTATGACTTGTCTTCGACAGTCAGATTGAAAATTATTTTCTTAAGTAGAGTACTATTTTAAACTTTTCCATTATAAGGCAATAGAAATGAGTTACCTTTATTGGGCTCTGGCTTTGATTTGTTTTCAGACATCTCCTTTACTCTATTGTCTCATGTTAAGTTAAACGTTGAAGGAGAGTGTTGATTTTCAGTTTCCTTAGGGCCTTACGTTGGCTGCCCAGAGTGTTTAAATGGAATAATTGTTGGAGCATCTGAACTCTCTCAAAATATAATTTAAAAATTTCTATTATTAGCAAATGTTATTGTTAATTAAGATTAATCAGTGTTAAAGTTGAAATAAAATACTATGGAAGCATACACACAGAACATAGATAAAAGCAAGCTATTAATGCCTATAAGTCACCTTAGTCCATACTTCACTGAGAAAATAGAGACCATTCCTCTGCCCCCTTTTCTATCCTTTACTCCAGTCTTTTTTTTCCTCTCTTCTTTATTTTTTACTTTACATCATTCATTTCCATAAGATTTTGAGTTACAAATTTTCTCCCCATTTTTCCCCTACCTACCACCCCCAAACAGCAATCCCACTGACTATCCCCTCCCCCAGTCTTCTCTTTCCTATGTCTTCTCCCATCCCCCTCCAACTTTCCAGTAGGGCACAATGGATCTCTATGCCCCAGTGCCTGTATATCTTATTTTCCAGTTACATGTAAAATAATAATGATAATATTTTTATATATATACTTTTAAACATTTGATTTTATAACTTTGAATTCCAGATTCTTTCTCTATCTCCCTCATCACCCACCCTTACTAGGAAAATAAGCAATTCAATATAGGTTATACATATGTAGTTATGATAAACATTGCCATAGTGGATATATTGTGGGAGACTGACTATATTTCCCTCTATCCTATTCCACCCCCCCACTTGTTCTATTCTCTACTTTGATCCTGTCCCTTTTCAAAAGTGGGTGCTTCTAACTTCCCTCCCCCCAAGCCTGCCCTCCCTTCCATCATCTTCCCTCTCATCCCCTTCCCCCTACTCTCCTGTAGGGTGAGATATCCTATTTAGTGTGCATGTCATTCCCTCCCTAAGCCAAATTCAGTGAGAAAAAGGTTAACCCATTCCCTTTTGCCTTCTTGTTCTTCCCCTCCATTGTAACCATTTTCTCTTACCTCTTCTATATGAGATAGTTTACCCCATTCTGTCTCTCCCTATCTCCTCTCATTATATTCCTCTCCCATCTCTTAATTTCACCTTTTTAGTATCATCCCTTCCTATTCAATTGGTCCTGTGCCCTCTCTCTATGTATACTTGTACACATATATACACCCACTCACATATGTATTCATGTGCCCATATATCCTCCTATATAGACATACAGTTATGTACACACACACACACACACACACACACACACACACACACACACACACACACACACATTTCTATCCCCTTCAACTATTCTCATACTGAGAAAAGTTTCATAAGTTACAATTATCATTTTTCCATGTAGGAATGTAAATAGTTCAACTTTGATAAGTTCCTTATGATTTCTTTTCCCTATTTGCCTTCTCATGCTTCTCTTGCTTTTTGTATCTGAATGTCAAATTTTCTATTCAACTCTGGTTTTTTTTTCATCAAGAATGCTTGAAAGTCCTCTGTTTCATTGAATGGCCATATTTCCCCCTGAAACATGATAATCAGTTTTGCTGGGTAGGTGATTCTTGGTTTTAACCCCAGCTCCTTTGACCTCCAGAATATGATATTCCAAGCCCTTCAATCCCTCAGTGTAGAAGCTGCCAGATCCTGTGTTATCTTGATTGTGTTTCCACAATTTTCAAATTGTTTCTCCCTGGCTACTTGTAATATTTTCTCCTTCATCTGGGAACTCTGAAACCTGGCTGTAATATCCCTAGGAGTTTTCTTTTTGGGATATTTTTCAGGAGGTGATCGGGGTAGATTCTTTCAACCTCTATTTTGCCCCCTGGTTCTAACACATCAGGGCAGTTTTCTTTGAAATTTCTTGAAGAATTATTTCTAGGTTCTTTTTTTGATCATGGCTTTCAGGTCACTGAATAATTTTTAAATTATCTCTCCTGGATCTATTTTGCAGGTCATTGGTTTTTATAATGGGTTATTTCACACTGCCTTCTATTTTTTTCATTTGGATCTGTTTAATAGTATCTTGATTTCTCATAAAGTCACTAACTTCCATTTGCTCCAGTCTAATTCTGAAGGAATGATTCTCTTCAGTGAGCCTTTGAGATTCTTTTTCCATCTGGCAAATTCGGCTTTTTAAGGCATTCTTCTCTTCATTGCCTTTTTGAGCCCCTTTTGCCATTTGATTTAGTCTATTTTTTAAGGTGTTATTTTCTTCAGTCAGATTGCTGACTCTCATTTCATAATTTTCTTGCATCATTCTCATTTCTCTTCCCAATTTTTCCTCCACTTCTCTTATTTGGTTTTCAAAATCCTTCTTAAGCTCCTCTATGGCCTGTAACTAGTTCATCTTTTTCTTGGAAGCTTTTGGTGCAGGTGTTCTGACTGCGTTTTCTTTCTTCTATTCCATGCTTTGATCCTTTTTGCCCCCAAAATAGGAGTCTAGTGTCAGATTGCTGAGCTTGCTTTGCTTCCTTTGTTTGCTCATGTTGCCACTCAATTACTTGACTTTTGAGCTTTTTGCCACAGTAGAACTCTGCTTCCAGAGAGGAGAGCTTTGTCCCAAATTGCTGGGGTTTTCTCAGCTGCTGGAGCTATTAGTTGGGTGCCCTCTCTGAAGCCTCCACACGCTCTGGCAAACTGGTCATTCACCCCAGGACCTCCACCCTAGACAGTGATCCAGATCCAAGTAGGTTAAAGCAAGAGCGATTACCCCTCAGACTGGTTGCTTGGTCCCCTTACACTCTGCAGGCTAGGAGCTCTGAAGCAGCCACTCAGCGGCTCCAGGGTGCCTCTGTGTAGAAGGAAGAACCCCAGCATACCCAGGGTGGCTTCCAACACAGGTTCTTATATCTGCTTTTCTAAAGGAAAGCAAATCAAAATTGGTTAACAATCTTGCTTTAATCAGTCAAACATATCATTTACCTAGTTCAGGGGAAAGAGGTCAGCACCCTGAACTTCAGAGTATACAGAGGTTACAGGCAGAAATTACAAGACAGGAAGATGGCGGAGTAGAAACAGCTCGTCCAAGCCTCTCTGCCCCCAGATTCCCCACAAACTATGTAAAAAAGGACTCTGAACAACTTCTGGAGCCCCAGCACCCACAGAACGACACAGAGAAGCTAACCTCCCGCTGAGGACAGCCCAGCAGCCCTGCAGGAAGGACCAGCGCAGCGCAGAGCGCAGGAGCCCAGCTGAGCCGAGCTCAGGTCTGTGTGAGCCAAGGTTTTAGCCCCAGGGCGGCAGGGCCAGCAGCCAGCTGGAGGAACCCCAGAACACCAGGAGCTGTGGCAACTCCAAAATTATCAACATAGACATGCCTAGGACAAAGTAAGAGGTTAGTGTCCTATGGACTTTGGGACCTGTATTTGGGGAATGCGTCAGCTCCCTCCCCTGGGAGCTAGAAGCCGCTGAGGAGACACGCCATTTTGTAGTTTTCAGAGGCATTTCCGGCTCCCAGCCTACAAATCATGGGGAGATCCAGCGATCAGTCTTGGGGGGTAATCGCTCTTGCTTTAACCTCCTGGATCTGGATTGTGATCTAGGGTGGAAGTTGTGGGTGGGTTTATAGCTTGCCAGAAACGGAAGTTGCCCCCCACACGTTCGGGACGAAAATTCCTCTATCTGGCCTTAAAGCCATAGTGTGGCAACAAGCCCAAAAGTCAAGCAATTAAGTGGCAACATGCCAAGGCAAAGGAAACAGAAAAATGCAACCCTAGACTCCTATTTTGGGGGCATAGAGCAGGAAAAGGACTGTGAGGTCAGAAGTCCTGCTCCAAAAGCCCAAGGGGAAAACATGAGCAGGTTGCAGGCCATAGAGGACCTTAAGAAGGACTTTGAAAATCAAATAAGAGAAGTGGAGGAAAAATTAGAAAGAGAAATGAGAAGGACGCAGGAAAAGTATGAAATGAGGGTCAACAGCCTGACTGAGGAAAACAACACCTTAAAAAATAGACTAGCTCAAATGGCAAAGGAGGCCCAAAAGGGCAATGAGGAGAAGAATGCCTTAAAAAGTCGAATTTGCCAGATGGAAAAAGAATCTCAAAAGTTCACTGAGGAGATTCATTCCTTCAGAGTTAGACTGGAGCAAATGGAAGCTAGTGACTTTATGAGAAGTCAAGATGCTGTTAAGCAGATCCAAACAAACGAAAGATTAGAAGGCAATGTGAAATATCTCATGGGAAAAACCACTGACCTGGAGAATAGATCCAGGAGAGACAATTTAAAAATTATTGGACTACCTGAAAGCCATGATCAAGAAAGAACCTAGAAATCACCCTTCAAGAAATTCTCAAGGAAAATTGCCCTGATGTTTTAGACCCAGAGGGCAAAATAGAGGTTAAAAGAATCCACAGATCACCTCCTGAAAAAGATCCCCAAAAGAAAACTCCCAGGAATATTATAGCCAGGTTCCAGAATCCCCAGATCAAGGAGAAAATATTCCAAGCAGCCAGGAAGAAACAATTTCAATATTGTGGAAACACAATCAGAATAGCACAGGACCTGGCAGCTTCTACACTGAGGGATCGAATGGCATGGAATATGATATTCCAGAGGGCAAAAGAGCTGGGAATGAACCCAAGGGTCACCTACCCAGCAAAACTGAGTATTTTGTTTCAGGGGAAAATATGGTCATTCAGTGGAATAGAGGACTTTCAAGCATTCTTGGGGGAAAAACCAGAATTGAATAGAAAATTTGACATCCAGACACAAGAAGGAAGAGATGCCTGAGAAGGTAATCAGGAAAAAGAAATCAAAAGGAACTTATCAAAGTTGAACTATTTACATTCCTATATGGAAAAGCAATAACTGTGACTGATGATATCTTTCTCACTATGAAAATAATGGAAGAAGGGGGTGTGGTCATATGAATACATATGTGAATATGTGTATATATGGTTACAGTTATATATGGATAGAGGGCATAGGTTGAATTTGTTGGGAAGGGAGAATACTCAAGGGATGAAATTGTGAGGTGAGAGAGGAAAGTGGCAAGAGGAGATGGGGAGAGACATGGTAGGGTAAACTATCTCATGTAGGGGAAGTGGTTGCAAAGGAGGGGGAGAATAAGGAAGGCTAAAAAGGCAAAACCACATTCACATGGAATTTGGTTCAGGGAGAAAATGACATACAAACTAAATGGGATATCTCAACCTGCAGCAGGATAGGGGGAAGGGGGATGAGAGGAGGGATGATGGAAGGGAGGGCATCTTTGGGGTGAGGGGAGGTTGGAAGTACCCACTATAGAAGAGGGACAGGATCATGTAGGGAATGGACCAGGTGGGGGGTGGGATGAGTGGGAGGGAATTATAAGCAGCCTTGTACAATATATCTACTATGATAATGTTTTGCATAGCTAGACATGTACAACATATACTGAATTACTTATCTCCAAGAAGGAATGGGTGACAAGGGAGGAAGGAAATGGATCTGAAATTCGAGGTCTTAACATTAAATGTTTCAAATATATATAAATACTATTATTAATACTCTTTTGCTTATAATTGGGAGATAAGATGTGCAGGCATTGGGACACAAAGATTCACCTCCCTCTAATGGAAAAGTCAATGGGGGTATGGGAGAAGGTATGGGAGAGAGCAGATTGGAGGAAGCGATATCTTGTGGGACTACTATTCTGGGAGGTTGGGTAGGGGAATAATGGGGGGAAAATGATTGTAACTCAAAATCTGGCGGAAATGAATGATGTAAAACAGAAGTTAATAAAGCATTTGTTTAAAAAAAAAAGAAATTACAAGACAGAGAAACATTTCAGCAGACAGGCTTCCAGACTGTCCAGCCATTACATACATCCATTCCTAATCACAGTTACCAGAGAGGGAAGCATCAACATCTGGGTTTTCAAAATTAGGGAGCTTTCAGCGGCAGCCCAGAGTCTCATCTGGTCAAATCACACAACACTTCTCAAAGTGAGCCCCAAAACAAAGTCTCACATCAGGGATTATATAGCCTTCTCTAGCCTCAGAGAATGTAATAACCTCTTGACCCACTGCCCAATCACAAAGTGTCTCTTGAAAAACAAGCCTCCCACCACAGGCTCCAGGTGCACTTAAGCCTCAGAGCAGGAAAGATTTTAAAAATTTCCATTTCCATTACATGCAGCTGCTTCACCTTCCAGGGGTTAAAGGCTGGACTGCTCTCTGCAACTCCAGGTTCCCAAAGCCCATACTGCACTGACCTCTCACTTTGTCCTTAGCATCTATGGGTTGATAATTCTGGGAACTGCCACAGCTGCTGGTGATCTGAAGTCCCTCCAGCCTCTGGCTGGTTGTGGCCACCTGTGGCTAAAACCACAGGCTCACACAGGGCTGGACTTGGCTTTCAGAGCGCTGCATTGGCCCCTTCCTGCCAGCCTGCCGGACTGTCTTCAGCAGGAAGTTAGCTTCTCTCTGTCATTTTGTGGGTTCTGTAGCTCCAAAATTTGTTTAGAATTATTTTTTACATGAATTGGAGGAGGTGGAAGTGGGAGTCACACAGAAGTCCTGTTTCTACTCCACCATCTTGACTCTGCCGCCCTACATAAGTCTTTTTTTTTTTTTTGGAGGGCAATTGGGGTTAAGTAACTTGCCCAAGGTCACACGGCTAGGTTTTTGTTTGTGTGTGCATTAAGTGTCTGAGGTCGGATCCGAACTCAGGTCCTTCTGACTCCAGGGTCAGCACTCTACTCACTGCGCCACCTAGCCGCCCCGCTACATAAGTCTTTAAGAAGATTTTTCAGGGGCGGAGCCAAGATGGCGGAGTAGAAACAGCATTTCCAATGTGCTCTGCCCCACACAAATTTCAAACAATGTGAAAGGGAGCTCTGAACAACTTCTGGAGCCACAGCACCCACAGAACGGCACAGAGAAGCTAACCTCCTGCTGAGGACAGCCCAGCAGCCCTACAGGGAGCGGCCAGCGCAGCGCTCTGAGAGCAGGCAGCACAGCGCGCTGCAGTGCGCAGAGCCGAGCCCAGGTCCGCGGGTTTTAGCCCCAGGGCGGCCAGGCCTTCAGCCAGCTGGTGGAACCCCAGAACCCCAGCAATTGTGGCGATTCCAGAATTATCAGCACAGATATGCCTAGGACAAAGTGAGAGGTTAGTGCCCTATGGACTTTGGGACCAGTATTTGGGGAACACGTGGCTTCCTCCCCTGGGGGCAAAAAGCTGCTGAAGAAACAGCTGCACAGAAGCCATTTTGCAGCTTCAGTGGTGGCTCTAGCTCCTGGTCTGCGAACTGTAGGAAGATTCAGCAGTCAGTCTGGGGGTTAATCACTTTTGCTTTAAACTGCCTGGATCTGGATTGTGGTCTGGGGGGGAAGTTTGGGGTGGGTATCCAACTTGCCAGAGTGGGTGGAGGCTTTACAGAGGCCACCCAACTGGTGGAAGTTGTGAAGACCCCACATTTGGGTGGAAGCTCCCCTGTCTGGTGGCAGAGTCCTACTGTGGCAACAAGCCCCCAAATCAAGTAATTAAGTGGCAATATGCCTAGGCAAATGAAACAAAATAAACAGAAAAGTTCAACATTGGACTCCTATTTTAGGGGCAAAGAGGCTCAAAGCATGGAGGAGGACTGTGAGATCAGAACTCCTGCACCAAAAGCCCCAAATGAAAATACAAGCTGGCTACAGGCCATAGAGGACCTTAAGAAGCAGATAAGAGAAGTGGGGGAAAATTTGGGAAGAGAAATGAAAAAGATGCAAGAAAAGTATGAAATGACAGTCAACAGCCTGACTGAGGAAATTAACACCTTAAAAAATAGACTAACTCAAATGGGAAAAGAGGCTCAGAAAGGCAATGAGGAGAAGAATGCCTTAAAAAGTCGAATTTGCTAGATGGAAAAAGAATCTCAAAAGCTCACTGAGGAGATTCATTCCTTCAGAGTTAGACTGGAGCAAATGGAAGCTAGTGACTTTATGAGAAATCAAGATACTACTAAACAGATCCAAACAAATGAAAGAATAGAAGGCAATGTGAAATATCTCATGGGAAAAACCACTGACCTGGAAAATAGATCCAGGAGAGATAATTTAAAAATTATTGGACTACCTGAAAGCCACGATCAAAGAAAGAACCTAGAAATCACCCTTCAAGAAATTCTCAAGGAAAATTGCCCTGATGTTTTAGATCCAGAGGGCAAAATAGAGGTTGAAAGAATCCACGATCACCTCCTGAAAAAGATCCCAAAAAGAAAACTCCCAGGAATATTATAGCCAGGTTCCAGAATCCCCAGATCAAGGAGAAAATACTACAAGCAGCCAGGAAGAAACAATTTCAATATTGTGGAAACACAATCAGAATAGCCCAGGACCTGGCAGCTTCTACACTGAGGGATCGAATGGCATGGAATATGGTATTCCAGAGGGCAAAAGAGCTGGGAATGAACCCAAGGGTCACCTACCCAGCAAAACCGAGTATCTTGTTTCAGGGGAAAATATGATCATTCAGTGGAATAGAGGACTTTCAAGCATTCTTGATGAAAAAACCAGTGTTGAATAGAAAATTTGACATTCAGGCACAAGAAGCAAGAGATTCTTGAGAAGGTAATCAAGGAAAAGAAATCAAAAGGAACTTATCAAAGTTGGACTATTTACAGTCCTACATGGAAAAACAATAACTGTGTTTGATGAAACCTTTCTCATTATGAAAATAATTAAAGAAGGGTACATGGCATATGTTCACAGGTATACATGGATAGAGGACACAGGTTGAATTTGATGGGAAGGGATGATTATAATTTTTTTTGGAGGGCAATTGGGGTTGGGTGACTTGCCCAGGTTCACGTGGCTGGGTTTTTGTTTGTGTGTTGGGTGTCTGGGACCGGATCCGAGCTCGGATCCTTCTGGCTCTGGGGCTAGCTCTCTGCTTGCTGCGCCACCTAGCCACCCCAAGGAAGGGATGATTCTTAAGGGGTGAAGTCAAGAGGTGAGAGAGGAAAGTGGCAAGAGGAGATGGAGAGAGACAGGGTAGGGCAAACTATCTCATGTAGAAGAGGCAAGGGGAAGTAGTTGCAGGGGAGGGGAAGAACAGGAAGGCAAAAAGGCAAAAGCATATTCTCATTGAAGTTGGCTCAAGGAGAGAATCACATACATACTAAATGGAATATCTTACCCTCACTCACTCTCCTGAGTAGGGGAAAGGGGGATGAGAGGGGATGATGGAGGGGAGGGCATTCTGGGGAGAGGGGAGGTTAGAAGTACCCACTATCAAAGAGGGACAAGATCAAAGTAGGGAATGGACCAGGTGGGAGGTGAGACAGGTGGGAGGGAAATATAAGCAGTCTTTTACAATATATCTACTATGGTAATGTTTTGCATAGATATACATGTACAACACATACTGAATTGCTTATCTTCTCAGAGGGAGTGGGTGACAAGGGAGAAAGGGAATGGATCTGAAAATCGAAGTTTTAAAATTAAATGTTTCATAAGATGTCCAGGCAGTGGGGCTCAGAGATTCACCTTGCCGTAATGACAAAGTCGAAGGGGGTATGGGAGAAGATATGGGAGAGAGCAGATTGGATGAGGGGATATCTAGTGGGACTGCTATTCTGGGGTGGTGGGTAGGGAAAAAATGGGGGAAAATGTAACTCATAATCTAGTGGAAATGAATGATGTAAACCAGAAGTTAATAAAGCATTTGTTTAATTAAAAAAAAAAAGAAGATTTTTCCATTATCTTCACCAAGGCCAAGCCCTCTATTTGTATGCTTGATTCCTTCTCCTTCTTGCTTCCCTAGCAGTTTGTTTCTTTAATCATCCTTCCATCACTCCTGCCAATATTCAATGTCTCCATATTATGGAGACAATATACATATAGCATGAGACAAGATATAAATATAAATATATGTATGTGTGTATAACATGAGATAATAGATACATTATATGTCATATAACACAGTATATATTTTATAATGTTATATAATGTGTGCATTTGTTTTTGTGCACACACTCTTAATCCTTCCTTTTGCTCACAAGCATGCTTGGTTCTCCCCAATTCTTTAAGAACCCTCGTTTCACCTTATCCCGCTTCTCCCTTTCACAGCCAAAGTCCTAGAAGAAGCTGTCGATACTCGTTGTCTTCAATTCTCCTCTTATTTCTCATTTACTTACAATTTGCCTTCAGACCCCATCACTCAGCTAAAATGGCTCTCTTCAAAGTTACCAGTTTTCATCCTTTTTTAACATCTCTGGATAGTTTCTCCACTTTCCAGGTTTTCATGATTTTATACTCTCTTGGTTTTCCTACCTGTCTGACTATTCTTTCTCATTCTTTTTATATATCCATGTCTCCCTCCTCCTCCCCCAGCTGTGGGTGTACTTCAAGATTCTGTCCTTTGTCCTCTTTCTTCTACCTTCTCTTGCCACTGCTTTGGTGATCTACCCCATCAACTCTCATGGGTTCCACGATCAGATCTATCTATCTAGGCCTAGTTTCTCCTAAGCAGAAGTCATAGGTTAAAATACCACCTCTGCCACTTATTACCTGTGTGACCTGAGACAAGTTACTTAATCTCTCTTGACCTCACTTCTATCTATAAAATTGAAGGAATTGGGTAGACTACTTCTGTAATTTCTGTCTTTCAGATATATTTGAATACAGCTTTAAGTGCTATCTCCTCCATGAGGTTTTCCCTGAAATCACCAGATATTAATGCCTCCTCCCTCTATTACTTTGTATTATTTTATATTTACTATGTGTACAAACATTTTTCCCCAGAGAAAATGTAAGTTCCTTTAGGGCAGGGAATGTTTTGACTTTCGTCTTTGTATCCCTAGGGCCTATTACAAAGTACTTGCTTAATAAATGATAGGTGATTGAAACAGGACTAATAACACTTCTGTCCATTAACAACTATTTATTAAGTGCTTACTTTGTGCCTGGAACTGTGCTAATCACTAGGGATAAAAAGGCAAAAACCAGTCTCTACTCTCAAGGAGTTCACATTTCAGTGTGAGAAACAACACATAAATAACGAGGTATATACAAGATATACTTAGTAAATGGAAGGTAATCTGAGAGGGTATGACTATAGCAGGTGGGGGATTTGGAAAGGTTTCTTGAAAAAATGTAAGATGTAAGCTAATGAAGTCAGGAAAGCTGAGAGGAAGGAAAGCATTCCACTTGTGGGGGACAACTAGTGCAAAGGCATGGAGTTTGAAGATGGTGTGTCACATTCCTTGAACTGCCAAGTAGGCCCGTATAGCTGGATAGTAGAGGTTATTAAAATGTAAGAAGACTGAAGAGCTCAGAAAGGGCCAAACTATGAAGAGATTTACTTTATGTTTTTTCTTGGAGATAATAGGGATCCAGAAGAGCAGTGGTGACATGGTCAGACCTATGCTTAAGCAAAATCACTTTGGTAACTAAATGGAAGATGGATTGAAGAGAGAAGGCATTGGAGGCAAGGAGATGAATTAGAAGGCAAGTGCAGTAGGTAGTCTAGGTGTGAGGTGAGGAGAGCCTGAACTTCTGTGTTGTCTGTGTTAGTGATGAGGAGATGAGAAAATTAGGTAACTCATGTTTGGTGAATAAAAGTAAGGAGTCAACAGTGATTTCGAGGTTGTGAGCCTGTGTGTTAACAAGAAAGCACTAAAGAATAACATTAACTTGGAAAAAGAAATATCCTTACTCCTAATCTCTCCTTTATTTTCTTAAAAATTTATTATCTTTTATTTTTACATTGCTTCATTTCTGAATAGATTCCTTCCCCTTCTTTAACCAGCAATCTACCTCTTATAAAATAAAGTTTTTAAAAAAGAAAGACAATTCAAGAGCTAATCTGAGAATATATGTGATATTCCATACCCTAGTGCACTTTTGCAAAATGAGAGGTAGGTACCTGCATTTTCTCATTGCTTCTCCAGGGCTAGTCTTGGTCATTATAATTGTATAGCATTCAGTTTCATTTTTATGTTGTAGTCGTTGTTTTTTGTTTTCTTACTTTACTCTGTACCTGTTCATATAAGACATCTCATGCTACTCTGAATCTTTATATTAATAATTTCTTAAGGGGCGTCTAGGTGGCGCAGTGAGTAAGCACCGGCCTCGGAGTTGGGATGACCTGAGATCGAAACCAGCCTCAGAAAATGAGCACCCACACATAAATAATGACTAGCCGTGTAACCTTGAGCAAGTTACTTAACCCCAATTGCTTAAAAAAAATAATAATTTCTTAAAAGTACTACAGTTATACTCAAGTACTTCAATTTGTTTAGCTATTCCTCACTTCATTGTTCTACTTTTTCCCAGTTCTTTGCTACTACAGAAGTGCTGCTATGAATATTTTAATGTTCATTCGACCTTTATTTTTGTCTTTCACCTCTTTAAGTTACTGTACATACTTAGCAGTCAAAAGGTATAGACATTTTAGCCACTTCCTATTATTTATACTCTAGCCATTCATTCTTCCTTATTAGTGAAAATCGGATCCAGAATATAATTTCTTCCAAAATATTTTCTGTAATAGTTAAACCATCTCACAGCTTTATCACCAGTGTATTAATCTTTCTGCAGCTCCTCCAATATTGAATAGTAGCTTCTTTTTTCATTGATGAACAAGAATTCTCAGAATTCCAGGGTTGGGAGGGACTTTAGAGGCCATCTATTTCAACCCATACCTGAACAAGAACCTCTGTTGCTTGAAAATCTCTCCTGGGGCATCCTATTCCACTTAAATTCTGAGAATTTGCTGGAATTTACTCAAGCTCACTGGCCTATAGGAGACTTCATTCTCTTAACTTTTTTCAAACTTGGGACACTTTGTAGTCTCTAAACTTTTAGCATGTTTCATATTTTATATCAGTAAACTAATGAACAAAAGCTTATTAAGTGCTTGCTATGTGCCAAACATATTTGGTGCTAGGAATACAGAGAAAAGTGAAAGTCTCTGCTTTTGGAGTACTTACATTTTATTGAAGGAAATAATATGTGTACCTATAAATGTATATATAAAATATGTGCAAAGTAAATATATAGTAATTATAAGGAATAAGGTACTAAGAGTTGATTAACAGTGGCTTAGCAATCCCATCTACCAGCTCATTGGGCTTGGAGATTAAAATTCCACAGGAGTAGCTAGGTGCTTCCTTATTATTCCAGTCTCCATACTTAGATTAAGTATTAATTACCTGCATGCCCTTTTTTTTTGGTCCTTTCTGGACCAAAGATCAACTCTTAGTTTAGAGACTACAAATAGAAAATAGAAGCAAAATAAGAGTTAACCAGCTTGTCATTCTTTGTATCATAAATAGTCATCTACCCATCCCCAGCGATGGTCTTATCTGTTCTGGGATCTTCCTCTTTCCCTTACTATTGCCAAGAACATAAAACCTGTTTTCGTAGTCCTTAGTTCTCCTCGCCTCCTCAGCTCATTCTGAACATTAGTACTCCTGACAGTATTTTTGCATCACAATTCTATCTTTTAAAAATTTTCTTTATTACCTGCCCTTGCTTCTAACTTCTTTATATTTCTTAATAAAATTTAATTTGATTGGTGAGTTCCCTGTGTATCCACATTTATTTCTTTAGTCACTTCCTCATTTTTCTTTTAATCAGAATGATTTCTTTGTGGCTTCAAAATTTCAATTGTAAGAGCTTCCGATCTTTCTTGGGCTCTCTTACTCTGAAGAATTTTAGTCTATGTAATCCCCTTTATACTTTCTCTAAACCATTTGAAATTTATTTTCCCAGAATCTAGAGTTCATGTCAGACTATGCCTTACTTTCTTCTCCTCATAAATTTTAAAGTGGAGTAGTCTCTACCCTCTAAGTATCCCATTACTTATTCCCTAGCAACCCATTCTTCCTCATTAGTTAGAATTAAATTCAGAATATGATTTATTCTTCTTGGTTCCTCTGCTGGTTGAAGGATAAAATTATCATTAATGGGGAGAAAAATCTTGTCCTTACAATCTTACGTTGACAAAATTGAAAAAGAAAAATATTAATGAACTGGATATTCTTTAAAAATTAGAAAATCAACAAACCTAAGGTAAGTACGAAAGAGTGGATGGTTAAAATTAAAGGTGAAATAGATAAATGCAAAACCAAAGCCCCCATAGAAATAATAAATAAAACTAAAAGCTGTTTTTTAAAGACTATAATATAGTACATATATATATATATATAGAGAGAGAGAGAGAGAGAAAGAAAGAGAGAGAGAGAGAGAGAGAGAGAGAGAGAGAGAGAGAGAGAGAATAGAATAGGGGCGGCTAGATGGCGCAGTGAGTAAGAGCGCCGGCCTCAGAGTTGGGATGACCCGAGATCAAATCCAGCCTCAGAAAATGAGCACCCACGCATAAATAATGACTAGCCATGTAACCTTGAGCAAGTTACTTAACCCCAATTGCTTTAAAAAAAAAAAGAATAGAATAAATTAAGGTTAAATTAAAAAGAAGAGAACAGAATCAAATCAATAAGACAGAAAATGGGCAAGGTGAAATCATAGCAAAAATAGAAGGAATAAAAATAACATAGAATGTTTTATGCACAATTATATACTAACAGAACTGAGAAAACACATAAAATAGAGGAATATCTTTTTTAAAAACGTGGCTATCAGAAGACCAGATAGAGATCTTAAATAATCCAATCTCAGAAAAGAAAATAGGTCTGTCTATAAAGGAACTACCAAAGGAACATGATGGATTCACAGAAGAATTTTATCAAATTATTAAAGAACAGTTAGTACCCATACATCACAAGTTATTCTCAAAAAATCAAGAAAGAACTCTTCTAGAATCCTTTTGTGAGTTATAGTCCTTCTGGTACCTAAGGCAGGGAAAGATAAAACATTGAAAGAAACTGATAGGCCAATGTAATTAATGAACATTGACTCAAAAATTTTAGATAAAATCTTAATAGACTACAGTTATTTACCAAAAAAATCATTCATTATGAGCTGGGATTTATACCAGGTATACAAGGGTAGCTCAACATTAGCAGCGCGATCAACATAATTAATTATATTAAAAATCAAAACATTAAAAAAAACTACATGATCATCTCAGTAGATGCAGAAAAAGTTATGACAAAGTACAGTACTCATTTATGCTAAAAATCCTACAAAGTATAGGCATAGAGGAATCTTTTTTTTATATAAAAGAAATTGTCTGAAAGCAAAAGCAAGCATCATATGCAGGAGGGATATACTAGAACCTTTTCTAGGAAATATGGAGGTGAAGCAATGATACAATAACAATAAAAGAAGCAAGGATATACACTCTTCCTATTATTTTATATAGTTCTGGAAATGTTAGCAATAGCAATCAGAGAAGAGAAAGGAATTAGAGGAAATAAAACTATTCTTGTTTGCTGACATGATGGTTTACTTCAAAGACCCTGGGGAATCAGCAAAGAAACCAGTTGAGACAATTAGTAGCTTTAGTAAAGGTGATATCAAGAACAACCTAAGTAACTGGAAGAATTTTCACTGCTTATGGCTAGATCAGGCTAATATAATAAAGATGATAATACCACCAAAATTAATTTACACTTTTGTTGCTATATCAGTCATATTGTCAAATTAATACTTTATAGAGTTTGATAAAATAATAACAATTCATTTGGAAAAACAAAAGATCTAGAATATTAAAGGAAATAAGGAAGAGAAAGGCAAAAAGTAAATGACAGTTCCATTATCTTAAACTGTGTTACAAAGCAGCAGTCATCAAAACCATCATGTACAGGTTAAAGAATAGAGAGACAAATCAGTGGAACAAACTAGACAAGGGAGATTCAGCAACAATAGAACTCAATAACCCAGGATTTGATCAAAAGGAAAACGTAAGTTGCTTATGGAAAAACTATCTGATGAACTCTGTTGGGAAAACTAGAAAGCTTAGACCAACATCTTGTATCACATTCCACCATTTGCATGCTTAATGGATACATGACCTTAATGTTGAGTTCATTTTATTTAAAAAAAAAAAACATTAGGAGAGAATCAGATTATATACAGCTATACATAAGAGATGTATTCTTAACCAAATGAGAGATAGAGACAATTATGAAAGATAAAATAGGTAACTTGGATTACTTAAAGCTGTACAGCTTCTACACAGACAATATCATTGCATCTAGAATCATATGGTAAATGGTTGAATGGGGAGAAAATCTTTTTATCAAATTTCTCTGATAAGAATTTGTTATCCAAAATATATAAATTATTAATAATGTATATGACTAATAGCTATTCCCCAATAGATATATGGTCAATGGATATGAACAAGCAGTTCTCAAAAGAACTACAGAGTATTCACAACCACATGAAAAAATGCTCCACATCATTAATAGTAAGAGAAATGCAAATCAAAACAGCCTGAGATTTTACCTCACACCCTGCAAATTGACAAAAGTGACCAAAAATGCAACAGCCAATGCTGGAGGGGTTATGGAAAGATAGGCACACTAATACATTGTTGGTAGAGTTGTGAAGTGTTACAACCATTTTGGAAAGCAATTAGGAATTATGCAAATGGTAAAATATCTGTATTCTTGGGGCGGCTAGGTGGTACAGTGAATAGAGCCGGCCCTGGAGTCAGAAGGACCTGAGTTCGGAGCTGGCCTCAGACACTTAATCCACACAAACAAAAAACCTAGCCATGTAACCTTGGGCAAGTTACTTAACCCCAACTGCCCTAAAGGGGCGGCTAGGTGGCGCAGTGAGTAAGAACGCCGGCCTCGGAGTTGGGATGACCTGAGATCAAATCCGGCTTCAGAAAATGAGCACCCACACACAAATAATGACTAGCCGTGTAACCTTGAGCAAGTTACTTAACCCCAATTGCTTTAAAAAAAAAAAAAAAATATATATATATATATATATATATATATATCTGTATTCTTTAAACAAGAAACTTCATTACTGGGCTTATACCTCAAAGAAGCCATCAATAAGAAGAAAGTCCCCATATTCTTCAGACTATTTATAGTAGTGCTTTTTTTTTCTGATAACTGTAAGAATTGGAAACAAAATAGATGTTCATCTATTGAAGAATAGCTAAACAAATTGTGGTACATCAACATAATGGATTATTACTGTGCTGTAAGAGTGATGAATATGGAGAAGTATGAAAAGAACTATATAAACTAATGCAAAGTGAAGTAAGCAGACCAAGAGAACAGTAATACACAGTGACTATCACAGTGTCAGTGGAAAGAGCAATCTCATACAAAACAATCAAAAGTAAATATAATAAAATGAGAAAGATCAAATGGGCCTCAAATGTAGAGATATGAGATGACATTCTCAACCCCACGCCTTTGTGGACATGGGAGGCCCACAGGTATTACACATTGCATGTTTCTGGACTTTTTCACTGAATTGATCAGTTGTGATGACTTTTTTTTGTACTACAAAATTATTATTTGTCAAATGGAGTAGCTTTCAGGGACAGGGAGGGACAGGGATACATGGGATACTACAGTGGCGTAATAAATAGAGAAAAAAAATTTTAAAACATTTTAATAATTATCATTAAAGCAAATCAAAATAAAAACTTTTGATTGTTATTGTTTGTATGTCAGGACACTGATGCCATGACTTGCAAGTGGATTGGATTTGAGGGAGGGAGGGCTGTGCTCAGTCACCAGCCTCACTTTTTCCTCCTGAGTCACCTGGGCCCAGTGGCGAGATACAGATTTGGATGACCGGAGATGGCCCCTTGAAATTAGAGTAGTATAAGGGAGAAAAGCCTCAAACAGCAGTAAGGTGTGACCAGATGAGTGCTGTTTCCCAGAGAAATAGCCGAGAAGGCTTTTAAGAAGCGGGAATGCAAATTCGGAGAGCTGAATAATTCCATGTGTAAAAGAGTGTCTGACTTTCTCTGAAAATTGGTAATCTGATATATAAATATTTTCTTAACTAGGTTACTTAATTAAATACAACTCCTCACCCTCCCTCACTGTGTTAAGTCCCTAAGTAGTTGTTACAATAGTCCGTTGTTGTTGCAAAAGTTAGGCCCTTACGGATTTTCTAGAATCGTTTATCAAGTACATAATTCTCGATTGTGGCTAATTTTTCCAACCATTACAGAATCAAAGTAGAAAAGTAAAAGGGTTTTGGAAACCTGTCAGTGGGCTCTAGAGCTCTTCAAGCAGATGCTTGTGCTTTATTACTTGTAATAGAAATTCAGAAGAAGGGAGGTGAGTGAGTAGTAATTCTGTTGGGAGGCAAAGAAATAATATACAAACTATAATTCTAGTAAAATATTATTAAAATATTATTATTCATTACATACTTTGAGCCCTCTTTGTTTTTCATTATGTCACTGTCATGACTTAGCTCACAGAAAGTGGGCAATAGATTGCTTAGAGCATGTGGGAGTTCACCATTACATTAGACTTGGTAAGAAATGCAGTGGAAGGTCACACGTGCTTCCATCCATGGGATTTTATGGCTTACAGTTCTTCTTAGAAAATTTCTACTGTGTTTCAGCATGGATTCTTCGGGTTGGGGGGCGCTGTGTGGCTAAGGACAGGTGGTGCTGCTTGTGTAAGTTTCACCAGATGAGGTTATTTAAATCTATATGTTTATATATGAATACAGATGCACTTATTTAACAGTTGCTGCCATTTCTCTAAGGCTTCATTTATCTGGTATCTTTGGGTAATGAATTTTCTAGGTGATTGAAGTTACTCTATCAAATACCAATCTCCTGTTGTAACCATTTTAGTGGTAGTATTTTATAAATATGTTACGCTTTTTGCCTCTTTCATAAATGTAATTGAACCTTTTCTCAGTGACTCAATGTCATGATGAAGTTGGTTGTGTTCTGCTCTAGTCCATAAAACTTTTGATACAGAGACAGTTCTAATAACCATTAGGATAACTGAAGAATCCTGTGCTATGTCTTTCTTCTATGGAAGGTTTTGACTTGTTTTCCTGAATTCCTTAGCTCTTTCACCTTTCTGTTCAGGGCTATTCATAGTGCACTCTGATAACAATGTCACTTTTGTTTCTGCCTCCTCTGATATTTGATCCAAATATTCAAAACATCATAGATTTAGAACTGGAAGGAACCTTAGAGTCTAACTCTCTTGGTTTTTATACTTGAGGAAATTGAGGCCCAGAGAGGTTAAGTCCATCGTGCTTCTCCTGCCATCATCATGCTGGTTCCTAGATTTTCTCATGAGCATTATCTTCTTAATAAACAGGGCTATCTCCCCACCCCCTTTTACTTATTTGTTTTCTTTTGAATAGAGGATACCCATCTAGAAGTATGGTAATGGATTTTATCTCACCAAGTCTTATCAAAACTTAGGACATAAAATTCTCCTTATATTAGGTGAGCTAACAGTGCTCCTTAAACTACAGGTCATGACCTCATATGGAATCTCAAAAAATTTGGCAACATTAAGTGGTTTCTGAACATGCCGCGATCAAAAATTAATTAAAAATCAAATGTGTGATGAATCTGAGGTGTTTCTCACATCGCTTGCCAGTGTTGCACCACACAACTTCACTGCAGCCTTGCTTCTGAACACAAAGCATGCACATTTTGCACTGTGCATGCTGTCATGCCATACAATGCCAGTGAACGCTGCTAAAATGTAAAAAGGGGTTGCAGGTGAAAAAAATTTAAGAAGCCCTGGTTTAGTTCTCCTTGCTTGTAACACTTTTTTTTGCATTTGAGTAGACACTGAGGCTATTAATTTTATTATTGGCCCCTTTCTTTGATTTTTGTCTAATGTGAATTTATGGATATCTCTACTACTGTCTACTATTACTTGCTCGTTGCTTCTTTTTTCTTATAATATAGCTTCTTTCATCCAGATTTATGGTGACATACACTTCCCTAATACCCCCTTTCCCTCTCCCACATTTGTTCTACAGAACATGAGACATGGAACAGCTCTATAGATTACAAATT
This sequence comes from Gymnobelideus leadbeateri, assembly GCA_011680675.1. Classification (NCBI taxonomy): domain Eukaryota; kingdom Metazoa; phylum Chordata; class Mammalia; order Diprotodontia; family Petauridae; genus Gymnobelideus; species Gymnobelideus leadbeateri. The sequence goes on from WOXC01004362.1 coordinate 897,143, forward strand.
TTGTATTTAGTTGGTTTTTTCCCCAAATTTTTTTCTGAGTCAAGTAAGCATTAGCTAAAATGAGCACATTCATATATATGTACATGCACATACATAAAAAAGAAATGAAACTTCAAATCTTTATTATACAGCTTCCTTTTCTTTTAAAGTATAAAATAAATTCAACATGTTACTTTCAGAGCTATCCTGCTCTCAGACTGTGATCCCTTTTGTCCTAGTCCGCGTATTTCAAAAGTCGTGTTTCAATGGCTCTCTTGTTTTTCTGCTCTTTTCTTTCTTTTTGGTTGACTTCCCTCTCCCTAGCAAGTAGTATACCTGGAACATTATTGATATATAGATCCTTTTAACTTATAGGTCAGTTTTTCCTGTCTTGGTTGGCATAAATTATAAAATCTTTCGTATATTTATAGGAGCTCCTTGGAATTTTACCTTCAATGTGAAGTTTTATCCACCTGACCCAGCACAATTATCAGAAGATATAACAAGGTAACACTTGAATTATTACTTAAGTTAGTTAAAAGTAATTTCCATTATCCTAAGCATTGAGAATTTCCATTTCCAGAATGGGATGGATGAATATCTTTTAAATTAGAAATTCCAAGATAAAAGAGGGCTTAATATAAACTATGAGGATATACAGATATATGTTTGGATATACATAACTACAGGCCCCAAATGCCTGTATTTTTCCTTGATTGGGGTAGGGAGGATGTTTTATGGATTCAGTCAGTAGATAAATTAGCATATTCCAGCCACAGCTCTGACTGTTCTAAATGCTCTGTCCACATTGTGGAAAGGTGCCACTATGTTGTGGCAAGACTTGTAGAGGGAAATCTCTATCTTTTCTTTTACTTTCTTCTCTCATACTCTCTTTGATATTCTGAAGACCCAGAATTTTAGTTCTTAACCTTCTGAATTTCTGCCCTTACTTAGAATTACAGAATATGTCACTTTGGAGTTGAAATTTACTCTAGATACTATGCATTCTACTCTTCATGTTGATGAAGGAGCTGAAGCTTACAGAGGTGGGATGTTCAAGGTCCCAGAGTCCTTGTCTGCAAGGTGCTCACATTTGATAGGAGAAATAGCATGCAGAAAATTGTACATGGGAGCTCTCTACAGTGCAAATGGGAGATAATCTACAAGGGAAAGCCATTGGGAGAGGGGGAAGGACACTGGACATGGCCTCCTCCAGAAGGTGGAATTTGGACTGTCTTCAAAGAAGCCAGTTGTTGGAGTTGGGAGAGAGAATATTCTAGGCATGGGGGAAAGATTGCACCTGTCACTATGAAACTTCCTGTAATTACTTTTTAAAACCTGTTTAATTTCATGAGATTTGTCTATTTTAATTTAGAAAGTGACTTTTAGGGGCGGCTAGGTGGCACAGTGAATAGAGCGCCGGCCCTGGAGTCAGAAGGAGCCTGAGTTCAGCCTGAGTTCGGAGCCGGCCTCAGACACTTAATCCACACAAACAAAAAAAACCTAGCCGTGTAACCTTGGGCAAGTTACTTAACCCCAATTGCCCTAAAGGGGCGGCTAGGTGGCGCAGTGAGTAAGAGCGCCGGCCTCGGAGTTTGGATGACCGAGATCAGATCCGGCCTCAGAAAATGAGCACCCACGCATAAATAATGACTAGCCATGTAACCTTGAGCAAGTTACTTAACCCCAATTGCTTTAAAAAAAAAAAAAGAAAGTGACTTTTATTGGATTCCTAAGATTTCATGAAGGACTTTCCAAAGGATTAAAATAAAAAAGGGAATGGTAGTGAGGAGGTTGTTTAGATCGTATTGAACAGGGACCACCAGGCTAAGAATTTGGAGGCTTGAATTCAAATCCTGGCTTTCTCACACATGTCAATTCATGATGTGAGCTGCGACAAGTCTCTTACTCCTTATCTTTTCTCATCTACAAAATGAAAAGTTTGGACTAGGTATTCTCAAAGGTCACCTCCAGCTCCAAAATTCCCCTGACTTTGTATTCTGTGGAAATTCTATAAAACTATGCAGTTATTATGTGACTTTGACCCTAAAGCCTCACCTAGTCATCTTTAGCGTGCACACCCATAGTATACCATACCTCTGTCTGCAAAACTTATGTAGGGTATCTCTTTTTGGAGGGTAGTTGCCTCTCATAGTTGCGACAGTAGTACATCTTTCTATCCCTTGTCTAAAAAATGATTTAAAGAGACTCCAATAATTTCTTTTAGATTCTTTGTTTTGGAGAGGTTTGAGTTTCCAGTGATCTCGTGGTATTTTTCTGAACCTTTGGGAACAGAGATGAAAACATTTTTAGGTTAACAGGGTCTATTGCTGATTGAAAGGTTACTCAGGTTCCTCTTTATATTGTTTGTTTTCCCAAACCAAAGCATGCTCTAGGATCATGTCTCTCCATACCCATACTCAATTTTGAGCCTGAGTTTCCTCATGTCTCATATAAGAATAATAATACCTGTCCAGCCTACCTTGTTGGGTTTTGGTGAAGATCAAATGAGATCAAATGAGATAGTGAAGATCAAATAAGATAGTACTTTGTGAGCTGTAAGAAGCTCTATCGATATTAGTTTCAGCCACTTGTTATCTCCTGGTTAGTCCAGATGCTTAGGACATAATTGATGAAACCAGCCTTGTGTCCTAAAACTGAACTAAGCCTGGGTTAGATCTGCATGCTTGTCAATTCATATTTACATAGAAAAACTCTATACAGTAGCACATAGTATGGACCCTCCTCCATGCCACTGTTCATCTCTCGGGAGGAGGGTAGAGAGAGGAGGAAGAGGAGTGCTCTTGGCACTAGTGTGTCCACTAGGAGTCTCTACTTTAGGGAGAATCACCCCAAGGGCATGGCTTCCTCATGGGTACCCTGGTGGCATCTTTTTGTATAAAAGAGACCATGTGGCTATTTGGGAAATCAGTTTTTCTTAATTTCCCCCTTGCCAAGTGATTGTTTTCTTGCTGTGGAGTAGTCTAATGTGGTACTGCTTTTCCCCCTTTGACTGCAGGTATTACTTATGTCTTCAGCTTCGGCAGGACATTGTTACAGGACGACTGCCCTGCTCCTTTGCCACTTTAGCTCTGCTGAGTTCTTACACTGTCCAGTCCGAATTGGGAGACTATGATCCAGAACTTCATGGTGCTGATTATGTTAGTGAGTTTAAACTGGCCCCAAATCAGACCAAAGAGCTTGAAGAGAAGGTCATGGAACTTCATAAATCATATAGGTAAATATGACCCCAGGGTCTTGTCTTTATTTCCTAGAATTTGAATTCTAGCTGGTGATTGACTTGTATTTATTTGTTTGATCTCTTTTTATCTCTTTTTTTCGCATTGTTAAATTGTGTCTTATTTAGTGCATTAGTATTCATAAAGGAAAACCACTATTTAAATGTTAACATGATGATTAGTATCTTTAATTATTTCACAGAGAAAGATAGGAAACTTTTTCTATTCCATTGATTCCTGGCATGTCTACCCAACCTGCTGTCTTTTCTTTTCAATTTCTTCCTTCTCAACCAGTGACTTTGTGACAGATCAAAATTATTTTGGAAGAGGCTAGAAAGGAGTCAGAGATTCAGTAATCACTAATGCAATCAAAATCTTCGGTTTCAGTTCTGACTTAATTCATTGATGCCACTACTGTTCCCTCCATCTCCCTACTAAGTCTTAGTTTATCCATATTGTTTTGACTTTTTCCTTTCACCAAATTATGTATAAGTGCTATATGAGTGATTTGCTATGAAGTGGATTGGTTGGAGTTATTGTCTTAGCCAGAGTTTGAACACCTGGATTTGGGACTGCCAGATGTGGGTATGAGTTGAGTGACTAAATTATAAGGGACCCTCACCATGACTGATCAAAAAGTGACCAGAGCAGGGTAATGTTCAGTTTAATTGCTCTGAGCACAACCCTAGTGTTCTTAGCCATCTCAGCTACCATATGGAGTAAATGTTTTCAGTGGAATGTGAACACTCTTATTAGTGGGCCTTATCTGGAATGCCTCCCATTAACAGCACAGCTCAAATCTGAAGATCCAGATGGGATCATTTTAAGTGGTGCCCAGTAGGACAGATTCTTACAGGATCACTCAAACAGTGCCCTTGATGGGGTCACTTCAAGATCCTGTTTAATAGCTGCTCTCAAAATGGGTGGCCAAGATTGCTTTCCAGAATGAGCTTACTACTTAGCACTTTTAAGCATATTCACTCACAGTGCTTTATTATATAGTCAGCACCTTAGAAATGTGCCAAGGAATGAATAATGTAAGAGACCTACAAAGTAGACTCACTGGCTACAGATTTTTTTTCAGCATGCAGATGGATCCTTGAAAATATTTTCCTTTGATACCATTTAGAGATAAACCAAAGAATTGGTTGGTTTTTTTTTTAAACCAAAGCAAGTTAGTGACATAATGGAGACAATGGCTTTAGACCTAGGGAAGAACAAGTGCATAGTGGATAATGTTGTAAAGCATCTGAATTATATTTTATTTCTTGGCAATTTTTAACCCGTTGTCTTTTCTTTCTTTTTTCTTTTTTTAAATGTTACTTTCCCCTTGATCTCTTTGTACTAGCATTCCCTGGGGGAAATCTGCAGTCTGGGCCTATTGGGTTCTACTAGAGATTTGTCAGTGGTTGGATGTGAGTTATAAGATGATATTTCTACTGGTTGTGTTCAGGGCCATAGGTATCTTGTCCGAAAGAGCATCCTAAGCATAGAGAACAACATGAGGAAAGACATTATAGAGGTAGGGAGGTATAGGATGGGGGAAGGGATTAGAGGACTGAGGGGGGCAGCAAGTTGCCCAGTTTGGCTGGAGAATAAAAATAGTAAGGAGGGGGCAGCTAGCCTTCTGACTTTAACCTTTTCTGGACAGAATGACCAACAGGAAATAGAGAAGAAAGCATTGAACCATGAAGGCAGAAATTCAGGTTCTGATCCCAGCTTCCTTACTTAGACAAGTTACATTCCTTGGTCTTAGACAAGTTACATCCCCTCTTTAGGCCACAGTTTTCTCAAATATAAAATGAGGAGGGAAGTGAGCTAGATAATCTCTGAGATCCTTTCCAGATCTAAATTCTAGGATTCTGTGAGCTTTCAATTATCTCACAGGATACAGCATTTTACTAGTCCATAGAAATGTTTACCTGGGCAAAGACTCTACAAGAAGCATTTTATTCTATAGTGAAAAATACAATCCTTCTCCAGGGAAAATAGATTGCAGCCTATGTAAGTGGAGCCTTTACTAGTGGCTCTGTGCCCAGGGGGCACTTTGAAACTATAATTAACACTTCAAACTTACCCTAGCAAATCAAGCTTTAAAATTAATTGCCTTCCATTTATGAGAACTAGGAAGGTATGTAAACTTGTCAGTTGCCTCTTCTTAATTATTTGAAGTTAAGTCCTTAATTAGCAATATCAACTAACCTTGCTAAAAGGCTGTCAGGAAACTCTAGATACCTCACAGTGACTTCATCCTAACCCCACTTGTCCTAAATAAATAAATATAGTGAAATGTAATTTTAACTTCTATTTAATAAGCCGTAGTCTGTGCCAAAGCTCCCTCCTTAGGTACTTTTGGAACTTTCAATCACTGTGTGCAGGGAATGAGGATTTAACTGTGTTAAGTGTAGTATCCTGGTGGTCTAACCTCTTCCTAGGCTGTTATTTTCCAGTCTTAAGAGTCACCTTGATCTTTTAAAAATTAATGCTATAACCTGGAAAGGAAATCTTTATTGCAATAGCTATAAATTATAGGCTCAAAGTAAATTAAGAGGGCATAGTGTAGTAGAAGAAGCTCTGGGTACTTGAAGTTAGGAGATCTGTTCAGTGTTGTCTGTAAACTGTTAATGATAGTGAATCAGTTACCTATTCCAAGTTGAGCAAGTCACTTCCTCTTGGGCATCAGTTTCCTCATCTGTTAAATGGTAGGTTCAGATTAAATGATCACTGTGGTTCTTTCCAGTTCTAAGATTGTTAGTAATAGATAAAATAATTTATAGTTTAGAAAAAAATAACAGTGTTAAAGTCAAAGGTCTCTGCATAGTCTTCAATTCAACAACATTTTGATATTAGGTGTAGAACACTGTGGTAGGTATTAGGGGATTTAGAAAGTTTAAATAGACTGGCCACCGTGGAACTAATAGTCTAGGACAGGGGTGAGGAACCTGTGACCTTGAGGCTGCATGTGGCCCTTTGACTGAATCCAAACTTCACAGAACTTGAGGACCTAGAGGGCCACATGTCCCCACCCGTGGTCTAGGATACTGGTGTCAAACTCAAATAAAAAATAGAGAGGTACCATTAATCCATAGGTAAGGTTCCATGTGGGAGAGATATTGACTTAGAAAACCACATTAGTGTTATCTATGTTCTACTGTATTTTTAATTCTTTTGTTAAATATTCCCTAATTACATTTTGATCTGCTTTGATAGAATATTATTGACTGTATAGGGTGGTATGTTTTATACCTTTGATCAAGGATATATAGATGATGTATCTTATATAAACATATACTAATATAAAGTAACCCAGTCATTAAAAAGGAGCAAAATAAATGCCCTGTGAGATCTTGTGCCTGAGGATGTAGTTCCCCAATACAAAATGGCTTAAATTTATCAAGGGCAGCTAGGTGTTCTCCTACTATTTCCTTACTTATTTATTATCTTGGGTATCAACTCTCTCTTGGTCTTTTTCCTCCCTGTCATTTCTAGTGCAAAGGCAGAGAAAACAGAAGGAAAATCAGAATTAAGCAGCTCTGTCTTTTCTCAGTTGTCAGTATCATCCCATCTACCTGAGCAAATATGCTATGCTTCTTTGAACCTTCTTTTTTCTTGGTATGGTTTGTAAAAAAAAAAAAATCCTCACCTTTTTTGTCCTTAGCTTCCCACACTAGCCTCAGCTCAAGAGTTTTAGCACTTCTGACACTATTTTTTACAGGGCCATGCCATGCTCTTGTATTCATCCTTAGTAACCTAGCTTTCCTTCCATTTTTCTTAGATATCTTTTAAAATTTTTTAAAATTGATTGGTGAGTTCCATATATAACCATATCAGTCCTCTGAATCTGTTTTCCCAAAATCTAGGGTGCATGTTGAACTCTGCCTGGATTTCCTCTTCTCAGTCATACATTCTGGGAGGGGATAGCCATTTATCCCCATGATTCCCATCGTTTCCACTCCAGCAAAGTTTTATTCTCTCTTAGTGAGAATCATATCCAGAATAGAGTTTGCACTTAAATTGTTTCTTCCACCTACTGAAAGAAGACATTATGACTAAAGAAGAGTCAAGAAGTTGTTAGCTTTTCAGCTTTTGGCTGAGTGAAAACATCAGTAGATGACTGGACAAATCATACACCTATGCCAGGCTTGTGATCTGTTTCTCAGACTTCTGATCTGTTTTCTCTTCCAGTTCAGGTAGTTTATAGTATACTTGTACAAAATCTTTTCTGTTTCTCCCTCCATTGACCTCCACCCATATATTCTGTCATGCTTTTTCCTCTGACTCCTGGATTTCCCCACATGAATCTACCTTCTTTATATTCATTGCTATCTACCCCTTCCCTTTTACGTATCCTTTTTTTTCCAATGAGGTATATCCATCCAGAGCCATGGACCAGGCACGGGTTTCAGCACACCAAGCCCTGATGATATCTGTGACATCAAAATTTTCCCCTTTCATTAAGACCTCTAGTTTCTCATATTGTCCAAACTTTGAGTATTTATGTATAAGCATGTAAGATCATGGAGTTTTATTACTGGCTCTTTGCTTGGATTTTGTCTCCTGTGTATCTGTGTGTCCCAGTATAGCTACCCTCCATGGTGACTACCATGAGAGGATAAGCACAGTCTCTTCCAGCTCCTTTCATTTTAGTTTAAAGCCCTTTTGATGACTTTTTCGAGACACTCAACAAATCCATTATTAACAGCCTTTGTTAGGTATGCTACATCTCTGACCTGGAACTTGTCGACTTTGTATTTTAAGCCATGGTCCAGAAAGAAGTCCAAATCCCATTCTCAGTACCACCTTAGTAACCATTTGTTCACTTCCCAAGTTAATCTTTTTATTCTGCATCCCATGCTTTCATTCAGCAAGAGAGGACATCCTGTCCTCCTCTGGTTTTTGCCCGTCTCTTGCCCAAGACTTCATAAATGGTGATGATACTCTTTAGGTTTCTTCTGGCAGTATCATTTGTATAGACATGAATTACCTAAAGTGAATCGTTATCTATTTTTATGTCTTGGTACGTTCTCTATTATGTCAGCTAACAAGCATTTAATATGTGCCAGGTAATCTGCTAAGCACTGGAAATATAAGCAAAAAGACCATCCTTGCCGTCAAGGACTGTACATTCCAAATTCTGTATGTATCTCATATGTACTTATTTATTTGCATGTTATCTCACCCCATGAGTAAGGGGTATTGTATGGGGTATTCAGGAGGACTACTACCTCTTGCCAAGCCCTTTTTAGGACTGCTCATCTACCTTTGGTCCCCCTGGCACTCAACTCTCACCTGTGGCTTCAAGAAGCTTACACAGCGGCCAAACCCTGGTAAAACAGTCTTCGCAGACAAGCTAAAACAGGCCACAAGCCTATCAGTGAGTTAGGAGAATGTGTGTCCCAAGCATCTGAAGACTTCCCCCCAGTAGGATGGGTGGATAAGAACAGTTTGTTCCAACTACCATGAAGGCAGCTAAAGCAGATGCTACAGAGTGCCTAGAGCTTGGTCAGACATTGAAGATGCCAAGGTCCTCATCCATTGCATCCCACGCTATTGCCGATCATCCTGACTTTTGTTTTGCCTCTGGACTTCAGTGACTGGAAGAGAGAGTGAGACTGATGGCTTTATGCAGCTCTGCCTCACTTAAATCCAGTTCATGAATGGGTCAAGACTTTGCTGGGTCATCTCTTACCTGATAGTTTGTGTCTCTACTATATATCATTCTTTGAAGGTCAAGCAGCTTCTTCCCCCTCAGAGCACCCAGCTCCTACCCATTCAGGGAAAGGTTCTGATCGTACAGCTGTTCAGCTTTTTTCTTTTATGTACAATATTTTTCTGCTTTCTAGAATCCTGATATGGAGTCAGGTCTCTCCTCCTATACCTTAAACCCTTTTTTGTCCGTTGAAATTTGGTCCTTTTCCCTTTAGGACATTTATTCTCCCTAACAGCTTGAGAGTAGAGAGGTGTACTTTGAGTCTCTTCTGAATCCAGAAGGAGATTGCAGATGATAGTCACTCAGTGGTATTAGAAATATAAACATCAGGGGGCGGCTAGGTGGCGCAGTGAATAGAGCGCCGGCCCTGGAATCAGAAGGACTTGAGTTCGGAGCCGGCCTCCGACACTTAATCCGCACAAACAAAAACCTAGCTGTGTAACCTTGGGCAAATTACTTAACCCCAATTGCCCTAAAGGGGCCGCTAGGTGGCACAGTGAGTAAGAGCGCCGGCCTCGGAGTTTGGATGACCCGAGATCAGATCCGGCCTCAGAAAATGAGCACCCACGCATAAATAATGACTAGCCGTGTAACCTTGAGCAAGTTACTTAACCCCAATTGCTTTTAAAAAAAAAAATAAAATAAAAAAAAAGAAATATAAACATCAGACACTCAGTGCAAGTCACTGCACAGTTTCTCCTCCTCCTATATCACAGCTGCACAATTTGCTTTAGCATTTCTTCTGCTTTTTCTGTCTGTTGTCAGGCATGACTGGCATCCCAGTTACCCTTCCAACTAGAGAGGGCCCTAACCCTGGTGCCAAAGGTACTTCCTGGTAGGTATAAATCCTTAGGTCACATAGCTAGCTAGTAATTGGAACAAGAAAGATTTAGACTTGGGTCTTATGACTTCAAGGTACAGGGGTCTTTCCAGTACACCATGCTGCTTTTCACAATTTGACTCTGAGCACTAAAAATTCATTTTTTTTCACATTTGGTTAGCTTCACAGCTTGTATTGGAATGGATAAGGCACACAGCTCTAGACTTCTTACCTATATATATTATTTTCCTTCCTGCGGCTTTTGTTTGTAGCCAATAAATAAATAAAATCCAGGTATAATTCCTTGGAGTGTGGTGGAAGATCATTCAGGGTGGCCAAGTCATTAGTAAATCTGATGCATCTCTCCTGAGATTTTTTTTCTGTTCCTTCTCTGGGAACACTTTGTTCTTTTTAATGAGGGTTAAGACAGATGGATTTGGTGGAGACTCTGGTTAAGTGAAGAGGCCACTGTTGCTTTATATAGCTTGGGGTTGTCCTGTGGGAAACAGGCATTTACATAGCTTTTCCTTAGGGAAGTGACTGCGTTATTGTTATGAAGAAATTATATTTGATTGGTTTGAATTGCAATGCACTGGAGTGATGATTTTGTCATGACAGTGAAAAAACATAGAGGCTTCTGCATACTTTGCAGCTGAGAGGAAACTGACAGGGGGAAACAAAGACTGTCAAAGTGGAGTGTTTATACAATAAGACTGATTGTTTTCAAACAAATCTAATTCAGTATTTGCCTGCTAATGAGGACATCTTAATAGCAAGGAGAGAGGGCCCCATTATTTGGCTGCTTCTATTAACCAGAGTTGTTTTGTTTAGATCAGTGGGCAGGATACCATCTGTTACCAGAAAATTTCCCTTTCATCTAGCCTGCCCCCATTAAGAGTCCTATTAAGTAACTTCAGCTGCCCTCACATTTAATTCCCAGAATAACTCAATTCAGGAGTATTGAGATAAAAGGCAGCTAAGAGGATATTGGAAATTGCACAATGCCCTCAGTGGATTCAATTTGCTTGCCTTCTTTGCAAGAAGAAGCACTGAAAGGTAGTGTGGTAGAGTCTATTCCAGAACTGATAGGGATCAGTAAGCTTTAAGGAGATCCTCTAGTAGATGTCATCTTAAAAAAAAAAAAAAAGAATTCTTGCAAGATAGTTGCTTGTCAGCATTCTTTTTTAAGGTCTCTTCCTAATGAAAATTCCAGTTATTTACATTTAGATCCCTGTTAAGCATATATCTCAGGAGGTTAATGACAAGAAAGGCCCCATAGAAACAAAATATTTATAGCAGCACTCTTTTATGATAGCAAAGAACTGGGGGGGGGAGGGGAGTAGATGCTCATCAATTAGGAAACGGCTAAAGAAATTTGAGCCATAAATGTAATGGAATGTTACTGTGCTATAAGAAATGATTGATGCATGGTGGAGACTTACATGAACTCATGCAAAATGAAGTTAAGCGGAGCTAAGAAAAGGACATATCTGTAATGATCAGAGGAACACAAATGGAAAGAAAAAAAAATGATGCTGAATGCTTTGAAATGATAATGACTGACTCTGGCCCCAAAGAGGAGTTAGGAGACAATATCTCCCCTGCAGCTATTTTTTGAAGTGGGGAACTATAGGTGTGGGAAAGTGGGTATAATGTCAACCTTTTTTGATGTATTGGTTAGTTTCATAGAATTTAAAATTTTTTTTCTTTTAGTATGAGCATGGGAGAAGATGAATGACGGTACGCCCTGAGAAATATCACCTGATGATAAAATCAAAAGATATCAAAAAGTCATTTTAAAATTTTAGTCCTTTGGAATTCACTTAGGATTTAAATTTAGAATTCTTGTTATGCAAGAATCCACAGCTTCATAGTATCATTCTATTACGATAGATTTATCTCTTTCTCTAGTACTTCAGAAGATATGTGAACCCATTAATGTGGGTGCTTTTTCCATTTATACAGATCACAGCACAGCCGTACTTTAGTGTTGCTCAGCACTTGTGTGTGTTGCTATGATTTAGAAATTCCTCACCTGGTATATAGCTCACTCACTCTATTACTCTGTACACTCAGCTGGGCCGGTCCTTGACCAGTGGCTCATTTTTCATCCTCTGTCAGCATGAGTAGGCACTGCCAGCACTTCTGTCCTTTGGACATAGCTTTTGAGAATCCAGGGGTCATTTCCATACTACCTTGAGGCAATAGAGGAGTAATAATGATAATTCATATTCATATAGTGCCTTAAGATTTGCATGATATTTTAATAGACTTCAGTGGATGGGGTATGTATGTATGTATATATATATATATATATGACATCTATATCTCTGAGTATCTACCTGAAAAAGAGCTCATTTGTAGTCAAACTGCTATAGTAGATAGGATATTTAACTTGGAGTTAGGAGGATCTGAGTTTAAATGTAGACGCAGATACCTTGTAGCTGTATGGACAAGTCACCTAACTTCTGGACCTCATGTTCCTCATCTATTACTTGTGACAATAAATAGTTATTATCTCACAGAGTTGTCATGAGGTTTGAATGAGACAATACTTGTGAAGTGCTTTGCAAACCTAAAATCAGTATATAAATTCAAACTATCATTATTCATTATATAAATTACAATATTTAGCCTTTTTTTTTTTCTTTTTAAAGGTCTATGACTCCAGCCCAAGCTGACCTAGAATTTCTTGAGAATGCCAAAAAGCTGTCCATGTATGGAGTTGACCTTCATAAAGCGAAGGTAAGGATAACTTGGGCTTAATAAGTATCTAAAATGTGCAAGCTATGAAAAGTAATAAGATGATCCTTCAAGTAACTTACAATGTAGTAAGGGTATCTTATCTTAACAGATATCTCAGTGGAGGGTGATTCCATACATAATGTCTTCCCTACCTTTTACTGTGATACCTGGGGAAGAGGATTGAGCTTCTTAGGGTTTTAAGTTATATCTGAAAATATTGCATTAATTGGTATCAGTAATATTATAAATTAATGTACCTGTAATGCATAAAATGTCAGGCATATTTGAATCTTGGTTACTTTTACTGAACTAGTTTTCTCTCTTTCATTTGTTCTTATATAGGATAGTTTCTCTATAGGTGGTAGGGAGAGATATATAGGGAAACTGGGATAGAATAAAAATGTATTTTTAAAAAGCAATGCACATAAGTTTATTTCACTTCTACAGAACCTTGCAAAGTCTTCCTCTCATCCCTTGTTTTGTAGAAGGGTCCTAAGTACTTGAAGAATCTGTTAACATTTGTAGAATGCAAACTCTCACAGTTTCTACTAAGCTTTGAATGTGATCTAGATTATGTATCTATCATCCTGAGAACAACTTCATTGAGTTCAAAGAAGCTTTTCATCCAGAGGTAATGAAAACTGCCTAAGACATAGAGGACTTGTGTTGTTGGGGCAAGAACACATACCCATGACAAACCTGAATTGAAAATCCATTTTTCCTCACACCATCCCTGTGTAGCTGATAGTACAGGGGTTATCTCCATCTCACAGGTTTAAATTACTTGTTCAAAGTAAGGCAGGTAATAACTTGTGAAGCCCAGATTCAAACTTTTCTTATTGCCTTCAAATCCATTGTTTTCTCCATTATATAGGATTAAATCCCCACTTCCAAAGAGATTACACCCTAAAGAGATGCAATACATTGGTTTATGTAGTGTTGATGATGTTTTGCTCTAATGATAGAGTATTTATAGACAGTTATATTTATATTTAAAAGTTATAAAAAGCCTCCATTCCACAAATTAGTGGTGTTACATTATCTATAATGATAAGTAGCTCAGAGTAGATGACACCCAGGGTCTCTTCTAGCTCTAAGAATACTGAAATTAGTTAATTTTCCTGAAAGTTTGATGGGCTTTATTCCTCTGAGAGATCACTTAGGACAGTTAGGATAAATACTGCATTTTTATAAGCCAGAATAAAAAGGATCTTCTAGGTATAGACCAGAACATTGAGCCATAGCCAATCTGAGGCTAAAAGCATTGAAGTAATCTGGCTAAGGTCTTATAGCTGTTAACTGTTGGGACTGGGTCTGACTTCAAGTCCTGAGTTCTTTCAGTTACACCACATTGCTTTTCTGAAATTGAATACTTTCTTTTTATCATTGTTTCTCTTCACTTGTTGTAACAATGGTTTCTCAAGCCATTTGGGGGGTCAGATATATGAATATGTCAACATCTTGTTGGACAAGAGACAAAACTGAGTCTCTTTGAGTCTCCTGGAGAAAGTACTTTGTACTTCATGTATGTACTTATCAAGTTCTATTTTGTATTATTGCAACATCACAGTGTGGAAAGAGCAATAACCTGGGATTGAGATGAGTTGATTTTTAGTCCCAGTTCCAGTGCTGACTAGTTGTGTAACCCTGGGTATGTCACCTTTTTAGCCTCTTCAGTTCCTTCATCTGAAAATTGGGGATGATAACATTGTATTATATAAATTGCTGTATTTGCTATGGAGAGAAAGTGCTTTGTAAACTTTAAAATTCTTTAGAAATGTGAGCCATTTTTAATATTTGTCTATGTATTTTATTCTCTTTACTTCCTGAATATAAACTCCTTGAGTGCAGGAATTGCTTTATTCATGTTTGTACCCAACACAATCTGTCGCACAGAACTTAGTATATATTAGGCATTCAATATGTTTGCTGAATGAAGAAATGAAAAACTGAATCTGGTAGCAAATGATTTAAGATGTGAACTTAGTTGCCAAAGATGTGTGAGTATTTAAAAGGTAGAAATTAATGGAGTATTGCCACTTGCTTAGAGTACACAGGATGTATTGGTAGTTATTAAATTATTTAATAGCATGTTATGCTATTAAAGCTTAAAGCTGCACTAAGACTTTTTGGGATACCCTGTATAAGAAAAACTCTCACAGTCTTCATGCTGTGAGCAGGCAGCAAGTGCCTAAGGATGTGATGTGTATGCTCAGATTTATTCTTCTGTAGACTGATTACTCCTGTGAAATATAAATTTGAGATTAATCTCTTCCTATTATTAGTAAGAGATTGTTACTGCTTTAAAAATGCAAAGTACTGTGGTTGTATATATCTTTGCAAGTTGGCTTTGTCAAGTAAGAATTTCAAACTTTAAGGGGAAGTATTATCAGAAATGACAGGCATCATGGTATCACATATAAAAGAAGGCTGACCTTAAAGTCAGCAAGATCTGGTTCAGGTCTTGCTTCTGTTAACATATGGGCTATGTGACTATGGGGATGAACATGGCAATTCTCTAAGATTTTAAACTGTGGGAGAGCTGCTGATCTATACCAGTGGGAAGAGAATTTAAACACTAGGAGTTCCTCACACTGATGAAATCATAGATCCTGACCCTTCACCACCATTTCCTTGCAAATTATTAGAGGTTTGCCTGTGGTTTTTGGAGGCATAGAATTTAAGGTAGCATTCATTTTTTTCAATTAGTAGACCATCTTGTGTTTACTTGATGTATAGATAACTAGGTGGCTGTCAGGAAGACCCGTGTCTAAATTCCACTTGTAGACACTTAATAGCTGTGTAACCCAGGGCAAGTCACTTAACCTTTGTCTGCTTCCGTTTCTTCATCTGTGAAATGGTGATGATGGATCATATGAGAAAATATTTGTAAAATGCTTTGCAAACTTTATATTATTATGCTCTATGCCAGACACTTTACTAGGCATTGGGGATATAGACAAAAAGGAAGCATTCCCAACCCCGAAGGAGCTTGCATTCCATTGAGAGGTTAACGTGTGCACATATAAACATATACAGAATAAATGCAACTATACAAAATCAGTCTATCAACAAATACTTAAGGATCTGCTGTGTGCCAGGCACTCATTAGGAACTGGGGTTTCAAAGAAAAAAAATGGTCCCTGCCCCCCAAGAAGCTTACTTTCTGTTGGGTGAGATAGTATATACCTATGTAAGGATATTGAAAAGTACAAAGTAGATATGAGAAAATGGGGGGGGGGGCACTAGCAGTCAGGAGGTGACTAGGAAAGACTTCACAGAGAACAAAACTCTTGGGCTTTGTTTTGACAGAAACCAGGTATTCTAAAAGGCAGAGCTGAAGAGGGAGTGTTAGGTAAGGAGTACAGCTAGGACAAAGGTATGGAGGTGGGAGATGGTGGTATGTGTAACAACACAACAGGAAGGCCAGTTTGACTGGGTCTTAGAGTATATGGAGGGGAATAGTGTATGGTAGAGTTGGAGCAGTGGGATGGGGCCTGCAAATGGCTTGAATGACAATGGAGTTTATATGTGATCCTAAAGGTTATAGGGGATCACAAGAAGTTATTTAGAAATGGGGTGACTTGGTCAAAATGGCCTTTTAGGAAAATCACTTTTGTCTAATATAGATAAATGTTTTTTGTGCAAGTTTGAGATGTTGATATTTGCTACTCTTTCAGGACTTGGAGGGAGTGGACATCATACTGGGAGTGTGTTCCAGTGGACTTCTTGTTTATAAAGACAAGCTGAGAATTAACCGCTTTCCCTGGCCCAAAGTGCTGAAGATTTCCTATAAGCGCAGCAGCTTTTTTATCAAGATTCGGCCTGGAGAGGTATGGGGTCCTTGCTTTTCCCCTCAGATTACTAGGGCTCAGCATAGATGATGCTTCTCCATTCCAGTTTCGCCATGCCCTCCCCTGCCATTAGTTATTCAGGAGCTGATTATTTCTTGCATGCTTAGCCTCCTTGGTGCTTCTCTTCCTCATCCTTCCTGCTGGCCTTTAGGTTTTCTCAGTGGGATATGAAAGGGACTTTAGTGATCCTCTGTTGCAAACTACTTACAAAGAAACCGAGGCCCAGAGGAGGAAAGCAAAAGAGATATTTGGTGAGTCAGGATTTGAACTCAGAGCTTCTAACTCTGAAAATACTGCCTATCCTACCTTGTTGGAAAATTGTCTACTACCATGTGGAGGAGCCCAGACAGGTCAAATCAACAAGCCATTATCAAGTACTTACTATATAGTAGATACTGTTCTAAGAAATACAGATTAGTCAGTTTTGTTTCCTGCTTATGCTAGTAAAAACATGGTTGGCAAAGTAAATTGACACTTATGCTAAGCATGAGGTATGTTTAGATTATTTGAGAATTGCAATCATGGGGCAGCTAAGTGTACAGTGAATAGAGCACTGGCCCTGAAGACAGAAGGACCTGAGTTCAAATGTGACCTCAGACACTTGACACTTATTATCAGTGTGACCTTGGGCAAGTCACTTAACCCCAATTGCCTTACCTTCCCCCCTCAAAAAAAAAAAAGAATTGCAATCACCTAATCATTCTGTTATCCTCAGTTTTCATGGGTATTTGAGTCTTCTAGTAACTCTAACTTAGTGTTGTATCTCTGTTGAACTCTTAAGAAGAATTACTCATTGGAGCCACATTGCTTCTAGCTTTGATACAACTGTGTATGAAGTCACATACCCAGTGACTTAATATTGTTTTGTGGGCAATTTTTTTTGTTTATAGTGTAAATAATTCATTCTTTTGTACATAGCACCACCTGCTGGTGAAAATTGGTTTAACATGTAAGCATTTTTGTATTTGTGTAGTGTTCAAACATTTTAAAGTATTTTTAAAATTAATAGTTTTTTAAAAACCACTTTTAGGCACTGAGAAAGATAAAGCAATAATGGGCAAAGCATAGATTCATAGAATCTTCAAAGCCCTACCTTATATTACAAGTGAGAAAACTGAGGTCCCAAAAAACCTTTTCTCATCCACTGTGAGTAACTAAGCCAGAGTTAAAACCTAGAACTTCCAGTTGAGAGCTAAGTGCTTTTTTTTCATTCTAACACACTGTATTGTTATTAAAATATTTATTCATCATCTAATTGACCTTGCCTTTGTGTCCTGGTATTGTTAAATAGGTAAAAACAAATATGTAGACATTATGTAGATAGTTAAAATACTGAAAAACTTAGGATCAATATAATTAAATAATTAAGTAAATCTGGTATTTCATTGACCTTCTAGGTCTTTGGCTGCAAGTTTTTGACTGAGTCCAGATTCATTTTTTAAGATCTGTTCTGTGAAGTTTGGATTCAGTCAAAGGGCTGCACTTGAGGACCTAGAGAGCCACATGTGGCCTTGAGGTGGCAGGTTCCCCACCCCTGGTAGATATCCCACATATTTGATAATAATCATTCCCATACCAATCAGGAATGGGCTGTAGTTGATCTGTTTAGCAGTCCATCTTCCTGCCCACCTAGAAGAATTAGCTGAAATAAAATGTAATAATTCATGTTTTTTTCCCTCCTTGGACAAAAAATAAAGTACGCTGTTTGACTTTGTAGTAGTGGAAGAAAGTATCCTATCTTAATAGGAAAAAAGTTTTCCTTTCAATAAATTTCTTAACTTTTCTAGCAAGCTTAAAATTTTCACTTGGTGTCCTGTGTTCCCAAACTGATAACATTCTTTTTAATAGTGCCATATTGGTCTGAATGTAGCCCATACTTTCCACCCCAAATCTGTCCTGAGTTTAAAACCTTAATATAACATCCAATAACACATTTTTCACTATTTACTTATACATTTTTTCCTTCAGAGGCTCTTACTTTAAGGCAACATAGGGAGACAAATTTTGGCCAAGGTAAAGAAAAACTTAAAGAAAAGTTGTCTAAAAGTGAAATAATGCTGTTTTAAGAGACAGTGAGTTCTCCATCCCTGGGGAGTTTTCAGGTGAAAGATGGTGAGCTACTTGTTGGAGATATTGCAAAGAGAATCATTGTTTAGGTATAGGTTGGACTAGATCCCTTCAAACTTGGTATAGCTAGTGGTATCACCCTGTATTCTGGGATGGTTTACATTTGGAGCAGTCATAGGCTTTCAGAAGCTATATTTTTGTGGATACAGAACTGTTCTTAGGAGGGCACTCAACAGTTGATCTTTTGTTTGTTTGTTTGCTTTTTTAATAGCATGAACAGTATGAAAGCACCATTGGATTCAAACTTCCCAGTTATCGAGCAGCTAAGAAATTGTGGAAAGTATGTGTAGAGCATCATACATTTTTCAGGTATATTTCTCATTTAAGTATTTCTCAAGGCTAAGTGTTCCCCTTTTAAACTTTCTAATTGTAATTTAATTCGACGGATAGTAATTAAATGTTGGCACAGTGCTTCTTTGTATGGTTGGGTGGTATTCCAGCTTGGGTAAGGTTATCTTCAGTAATCCAAAATAAGCCAACTTCTCCTCTTTGAGTAGTGAACAGACTTAGGCAGGCATGCCTCAGCATTTTCATGTTCTATGGGTGGGTGGAAGAAGAGTATGCCCTTTCTTTCCTGAGAGCTCAGTAGCAATCTCTATAGTCCTGGGTCAGGACCGAGAAATAGGAGGGAGAACTAGTGAGTGTACTTTAGCCATGAGGGTTTCTACTCACTAACCTCTCTGTCCCCTATGGGTGGCTTTTGAAATCTATACTGTATGAACCTGGTGGCAAATGATAGAACCAGGACTCACTCTAGGTCTTGGATTCTAAGTCCAATGTTCTTTGTACTAGATCATGCTATCCTTTCAAATCTTATCTTTTTTTGGTTCATTAACACTTAAGAATCATATAGAAAGAAAAGCGTGTGTGTGTGTGTGTTTGTGCGCGTGTGCACATGCATATGATACGAGATTTGATTTGATAGATTAAATAATATCTTGAATGTTACTTGAGCTTGGGGCATTTAACATGATTGTTCTTGGCTCTCATCTATTACAGACTCCTAATAAAGCATGTTTGAGAACTGACAGAATTAGTACTATGATTACTTTGATCACCTTTTTCTTAGTCTACTTCAAGCTGTTATGAGAGATGTTGTAAAGCATGTTTTTCTCTTGAAATCTTCTACCCTGTACAATGTTTGACTCTTGAAGTTGGGAGGCTAAGTGCAGTATATGCATGTGTGTATCTCTTCCAGACTGACATCCACTGAAACCATCCCCAAGAGCAGGTTCCTAGCCCTAGGATCCAAATTCCGTTACAGTGGCCGGACCCAGGCCCAAACCAGACAAGCCAGTGCTCTCATTGACAGGCCCGCACCACACTTTGAGCGTACAGCAAGCAAACGGGCCTCTAGGAGCCTTGATGGAGGTTTGTACTGAACACTTGTCCTCTCTTTATTTCTTCATTATGCTTAATAACTAAGGGGAAGAAAAAGGATTACAGTTGTCTACACATCAGCTCTATTTGTGATATAGATATTTAGTGCTGGAAGAGACCTTAGAACTTCAGATTCACAGAACTGGAAGAATGCTTGTAGATTACTTATTGAAGCCTTCCCACTTTACAGATTGAAAACTCTGGCCCAGAGAGGAAGAGATTTATCTATAATAGCAGCCAATTACTGAGCAGCAGAACTGAGACTAGAATCCTGTTCTCCCACTTTCAAGTCTAGGGTTCTTTCCACTCTACCTCTGCTATCCTGTCTAATCTGTCCCCCTTCCCAATTCCCTTTTTATATTCTGAAAACAGTTAACAGGAGCAGGAGAGACTAGTAAAGGACCTGCCCATATATTGTGCTGTGCTTAATAATACTATGAAAAAGGGGTTCAGCAGGTACCTGCTTTCTAGATGTGGTGTATTTTAAAATACCATAAAGTCTTGGCATAGCTCAGTCATGACAGAGTAAGTGGTTTGCATCTCTCTCTGAATACCTCCAGTGATTTCTTCAAAAAGACCCTCTAAGAAAGGTTCTAGGTAGTATTTGGAGGCAGAGCTTCAGAAATATTCTCTGGATTTAGTCAACAAGTATTTATTAGGGGTGGCTAGGTGGCGCAGTGAGTAGAGTGCCGGCCCTGGAGTCAGAAGGACCTGAGTTCGGATCCGGCCTCAGACACTTAACCCACACAAACAAAAACCTAGCCGTGTGACCTTGGGCAAGTTACATAACCCCAATTGCCCTAAAAGGGGCGGCTAGGTGGCGCAGTGAGTAAGAGCGCCGGCCTCGGAGTTGGGATGACCCGAGATCGAATTCGGCCTCAGAAAATGAGCACCCACACATAAATAATGACTAGCCGTGTAACCTTGAGCAAGTTACTTAACCCCAATTGCTTAAAAAAAAAACAACAAGTATTTATTAAGCACCTCTTATATTACAGGCACTGTGGACACAAATACAAAGAATGAAACAGTTCTTACTTATAATGAGAAGACCTTCAGCAGAACAAACTGTACTTGTAATCAGATAGCAGATCAAGAAGCTTCTCTTAGAGGCTTGTCTACCCCTTTTCTGGTTCTACCACTTTGATGAATCACCCATAGGTAGAAAACAGCTTTACCCAAGGCAGAGAGGATTTTTGTCCCACTTCTTCGTGACATACTTCTTTCCCTTGGAGTTTCCCCACTGTTTTGAGTCTGAAGGGATTGCTGTCATTGACTGTTTTTTTCTGGTAGGCATTCTGAGCATAGGGGACAATCATTGCAAACTTGGAGAGACAGGAGAAAGGACAGTTGTGTGTGAAGAACAGAAAGTAGGCCAGCGCCAGTCAATGAGATGTATGAAGCTTTGATAAGGCTAGGATAGAGAGGCAGCAGTCTGACAGTCTAACATAAACAAATAACTAATATCAACAATATGCAATTAGCACATTAGAGCAGTGTAAAGCAAGAATGCTGCTAGTTCCAAGTGAAGAAAGGTCATTTGGCATAATTAGGCATATATTCTCCAGTTTTCTAGGTATTGGCAAATCCTCTTATTTGATTCCTAGTTTGTTTCTGCAAATTATTAGGTGCATGTAGGCAGTTTATGTCTCATCTCTCTGTCAGTGCCATGGACTGAGGCATTGAGTGAGCTACCTAAAGATCACTGCTCTCACCTCCTCACTCTTCTTCTGAACTTATACTACATTGAGATTATACACACTGGGAGTAGTGAGCTGGATCTGGCTTCTTTTTTCTGCTTAGGAAAATGACTTAAGGCTCAAGTTATCATCTGCACGGGTATCTTCAATAAGCCACATGTCCATGAAGTGTCATTTTTAATTCTCTCAAGTCATAGTTTTTCAAGTTAGAAATGAGGCATAGAATAGTTTGGTATTTTAAAACTTGAAACCAGTCAAATCTTCATAAACACCATAAAGAAATGGTTAATAATAGATTTATTACTGATAGCCCCTCACTTTTATACAGTGCCTTTCATAGCCCTGTGCTTTGTGTAAGTGTGTTCCACTTTACAGATGAGGAAACAGTAACTGAGAAGGTGAAGGGACTTGACACCCAGGTCAATACAGGTGGTAAATAACTGGGAGAGAGAGACAGAGACATCTTATGCAGATTCCTATTAAGTCAAGTGCTCTTTCCACTTAGTAACCTTCTTGCCTTTGTAAACTTAGAATAGCCATTTCATATAGTTCTTCCCCAGAAAGAAAACATCTCAAAAAATTGAATTTAGAAGGATGTGGTCATGTTTGACATTCCAGATGCATAGCCTGGAGAAGACTCGAGGGAAGGGTATGATTGCCATGAATAGACTTTATTCTTGTAATAGACGTATTATAGCAGAGCATAGGATGACAGCCAATACTTGGAAGACACAGGGAGCAAATATACATGAACTTCCTGCAGAGATGTCCAAAAAAGGAGTGCGTTGCCTGAAGGTGCAGTAATTTCCATGTCACTGGAGGTATTCAGACAGACACTGAGGGGCCACTTGTCTAAGGTATTGTAGTGGATAATCATGTTCCAGGTGGGGGATGGTGATGGATTAGAATCTAGTTCAAGTTTTACAGAACAAATCCTTTTATTAAGGGGATTTGTTCTATGGAGTTTGGATTCAGTCAAAGGGCCACCCTTGAGCACCTAGAGGGCCATATGTGGCCTCAAGGTCATGGGTTCCCCACTCCTGGACTAGATTATTCCCTCCAGCTCTGAGTCTTTAATTATTTTTTTTCCTCTGGCCTTTGCTTCTACTTGTCTTTATCAAATACCCCTTCCCATATCATAGCTCTCTCTTTCTGCATAGAATACCAAGTGCTAGGGTAGTAATACTGAAGATGTAAAAAAAACTTGGCTCTGAGATATTAGTCCTGGATTAAAACCAAATACAATGTGTTAAAATAACACATGGTGAAAGCATGGACCATGTTACTATGATGCCAGACAGAGCCGAATTAAAACCTTGGGAGGGGGTGTAGATACACATGTACGATGATGCTTTTAACACAACTGTGAAGCAAAATATTTTGTCACACTCCTCTGTGTTGACAGATTTGGGTCTGCCATCTGCTCTTATACCACATTGTCTGGCTCAGAGCAGCAGTGACAGTCACCCTAGAGTAACAGGGACTTATAAGAACTCAGCAGGCTCTCATTGAGTGGCACAGTAGATTCCTACCTTTCTGAGTAGTCATTTGTTGAATTATTTCTTTGATGAGTGAGGACAATAACAAAGGTATCTTTCATTTGCCTGTGGATGCCTATAAGTAATAGCTTACATTTATATAATACTTTGCAGCTATTGAGACTTGTATATCCATTATTTCTTTTGACCCTCCCAACAACCTTCCTCATTCTTTGATGGGTGAAGAAGCTGAGTCTTAGAAAGGTTAAGTGACTTGCCACTGGTCATGCAGCTAATAAGTAGTAGAGGGAACTCAAACTCCAGGGCCTCTCCCTCAATTTATTCCTATTTCTGTTATACCACTGAGTATTTTTATAAAATTCTTCTCTTTATCTCTTTGAATTAATAATAGATGGCATTTAGGGAGTGCTTTAAAATTTATAATGTTCACTACATACATTATCTTATTTCTTCTTCACAATCTGATGAAGTAGGTAGGTGCTTCAGATATTATCACCATTTTCCAGATGAAGAAACTGAGGCTTGGAGAGTTTAAATATTTTGCCCAAGGACACCAAATAGTGAATGGTAAAGACAGGGCTCATGCACAGGACTTCTGATTCCTAAATCCATTGCTTTTTCCTCTGTATCACTGAGGAACTTTATTAATTTCTACTCTTTGTCTATTTTAACTTATCAAATTAGCATGGGAAGGTACCTTAGCAGTTAGCAATTTTAGCTATTATCGGAAGCACGAATATTCTCTGAGATTCTATGGATTCTTCCACTGGCCCTCATCATTCTCTCCAAAGCTGCCAGTATTCTTTTAATTGCCAGATCTAATAGCATTCTTTCAATCCTCCTCCTTCTTGATCTCTCTACATCCTTGCACACTGTTGTTTGGTGTCTTCTTCTTGAGACTCTCTTTAGGTTTTTGTTATGCTGTTTTCTCCTGGTTCTCCTCTTATCTCTTCAACCTCCTTATTCTCCCTTTTTGTATCTTCCATCTAGATCACACCTTTTAACCCTGGCTGTTCCCCCGAAACTCTGTGCTGGACCCTGTTCTCTTTTCCATGTGTACTATTTACTTGGTGATCACATCAATTCCCACTGACTTAATTAAAATCTCTATGAAGATGACTGTCAGATCTGTTTATCCAGCTCTGGCCTTGCTCTTGAACTTCCATTCACTATCTTAAAGAGAACTGGATGTACCATTGATATCTTACATCACACACACACACACACACACACACACACACACACACACACACACACACACACACACACACATCTTATTTATCTTCAATGTAAGAAAATTAAGCGCTAAACTCCACATAAATGAACTTTCTAGTAAATGAAAAATCCTTAAAAGCTTCAACATTCGTTTTATTTTATTTGAAAGCATCATAGATTCATAGGAAAGCTCAGTCCAAAACTGAACTCTCATTATCTTTCCTCCCAATTCCTCTTCTCTTCCAAACTTCCCTATCACTGTCAAGGGCACCACAATTTTTCCAGTGACCCATATTCACAACCTAACTTTCATCCTTGATTCCTCACTCTCACCTGTCTCCCATATTTAAAATCAGTTGTCAAATCCTGTTGATTCTACCTTTGTAATATCTCTCCTTTATGCCTCCTCCTCTCCTCTGACACTGCCATCACCCTAATAAGGGCCCTCTTCACCTATGAATCATATGCCTGGACAATTACAGTACCTTCTGCTTAGTCTCCCAACCCCAAATCTCTCCCCACTCCATTCCTTCTTCTCCTCAGCCACCAAAATGATCTTCCATAAGCACAGGTCTGACATTGTCACCCTTCTGCTCAATAAAATCCAGTGACTTTCTGTCTCCTCTATGATGAACTACAAAGTCCTTTTAGGCTTTTAAAGCCCTTCAGAATATAACCCCTTCCTCCCTTTGCTGTCTTCTTACACCTTACTCCTCTCTACATACTCTGCAATTCAGGGACACTGGCTTCCTTGCTGTTCCTCTAACAAGACACTCCATTTCCTAACTGAGCATTTTCTCTAGCTGTCCCCCGTGTCTGGAATGTTCTTCCTTCTCATCTCTGCCTCCTCATTTCCTTCAAATATCAACAAAAATCTCATTTTCTGCAAGAAGCATTTTCCATTTCCCCTTAATGCTAGTGCCTTCCCTCTGAGATTATCTCTAATTTATCCTGTATCCATATTATTTGTACATAGTTATTTATGTATTGTCTCTCCCATTTGACCTGGAGCTCCTTTATGGTGAGGATTGGTTTTGCCTCTTTTCCATATCCTCAGTGTTTTGCACACAGTATCTGACTCAGAGTAGGTTCTTAATAAGTGTTTATTGTGGGGGCGGCTAGGTGGCACAGTGAGTAAGAGCGCCGGCCTTGGAGTTGGGATGACCCGAGATCGAATCCGGCCTCAGAAAATGAGCACCCACACAGAAATAATGACTAGCCGTGTAACCTTAAGCAAGTTACTTGACCCCAATTGCTTTAAAAAAAAAAAGTGTTTATTGTCTTGATGAGCTTGACATCCTTTGAAAGGTATTTCTTTGAATTTCTTAAGGATAAATGGTTTCATTTGTCCTGTTTGTAAGGAATAAGAAAATTATGTAATGTCTTAGATTCCTATGAACCTGTAATACTTCCAAATAAAGTAAAATAAATCTTTCAGCTTTTAAGGATTGTTTCATTTAGTTGGAAAGTTCACTTATGTGGATTACAGTGTTTAATTTCTTAAACTAAAGATAAATAAGTACAATCATAAGCACACACACACACACACACACACGGAAATTGTTTATTTTAATTATGTCTTTGGAACTGGAAATTAAATCAAATGAGGAGAGATTGTGATAGGTAAAATATCTAGGATCCACATAAAAAAGGAGTTTTCTTAAATGTGTATTATGATTATGAGTTCCTTATCACTGTGAATCTTCAGGCAAAGATTAGAGAATTGTCAGGGAGGCTGTAGAGAGAATTCATGGTCAGGTAGAGGTTGACCCTTTCCACTCTGTGCTACTGTGGGTTACCATAACTGGGCTATTGATCCTGCTGTCCTAAGCCTGTACTTTTTTTTTCATCCTCCTTAAACCATGCCACACAGCTTCTCCCTTGTGTACAATTGAGAATGTTCCAGGGTACAAAGGATAGGGTTCTTGGAGATGATAAATGAGACCAGAAAAGTTTCATCCAGTTTTGACCTTGTCCTTTTGGAGGAGTGACTGCTAGAAGTTTTAAAATTCATGCTATTTTAAAAACAAGTAAGGCCAGATGTTGCATTTTA
Organism: Gymnobelideus leadbeateri; assembly: GCA_011680675.1. Taxonomy (NCBI): domain Eukaryota; kingdom Metazoa; phylum Chordata; class Mammalia; order Diprotodontia; family Petauridae; genus Gymnobelideus; species Gymnobelideus leadbeateri. The sequence continues at coordinate 923,464 of WOXC01004362.1, forward strand.
AGGAGTTTTGCATCTGGTTCATGTATATGTGTTTATGAGCACTGGAAATCAGTAGGGATTTAGAAGACGTATCTGAAATCGAATTCACTTTGACAAACTCTAGAGAGTGAGATGAATCAAACATGATCCCTACCTTCCTAAAGATTATAATCTAGCAAGAGGGAATGGGGTGTACACACACACACACACACACACACACAGAAAGGGAAAGGGAGAAATGTATGTAAGAATGTAGATAGACTAGCTATATACTAGCCATAGTGCATAGTAGAATATAAAAGCCTAAGCAAATCCTCAGTGCTGTAAATGGGCAGAGCAGTTCTTAAGAGGGACCTAAATCTATAAAGACTATAAAATCTTTCCTAATGAGTACAAGAATGTTTCTGGGAGAAAAATCAGATGATAGGACTTTACTTGGATTTCAATTCACTTATTTATTAGGCACCAAATGTGCAAGACAATTGGGTGAGGTGTTGAAAACTCCTCTCTTTTGGGATTTAAAACCCTTCTTTGCTCCAACTTACCTTTTTAAGCTTATTACATCTTCCTTTTATACACTCTGTGTTTCAAACAGGCCCACTTAATGTTGGCGATACCTAGTATTCTCCCATCTCCATTCCTTGGTACTAGTTTCTGCCCCAAGCCTAGAGTACACTTCCTCTTTATCTGTTTCTTAGAATCAAGAGATTCCCTTCAAACATCAGCTCAAGCATCACCTCCTAAATGGTTTTGCTCCCCTCTCCCAAGCTAATAGTATGTAGACTCCTTCCTGGAAAGGGACTTCATATTTATTTAATAGTTTATGTGTTATTTCTCTTGATATGCTGAGCTCTCTTGAGAACAGGGACTATTTTTGTCTTTGTGTCTCCCACACCTACCATTCGTGCCTGGAACATCGCATGCACTTAATAAATATTTATTGTTTGATTGAACAGTGAAAAACTACATATTTCTTGCCCTTAAGGAGCTTAGAGTGAAATAGGAGATTATGCCATGCATAAAAATAGGAAGAATTCGGTGGTAGAATATGATAGGGGCAGGGGCTCTAGGGAAGTTTGAGGACAGGGAGATTACTTTTCAATGGAGGGCAAAAAAAATAATTTATATTCCTATTGTGCCTTCAGCCATGCAAAGTGCTTTTCTCGGAACTCTTTGAGGTAGCTAGAACAAATCTTATAATCCACATTTTACAATTGAGGAAACTGACCTGTCAGTAGTCATTCAGTTTATAAGTATCTGAACCCTGTCTCAATCCCAGGCTTCTTGACTCCACATCCAGTGCTTCTTCCACTATGTCATACCATCTGTCTCTTTATGGAGGGGGTAGTGCTTGAGCTGGGCCTTAAGGGCAGAGAAGAAAAAATACTAGGAGACACAGATGATAGGGGAGCACATCTAGGATTCTGCATGAATGCATAGAGGTGGAAGAGCAAAGTTATTCCTTTTAGCTGGAGCACGGAGCATGTGAATGGCAGTAATAGTATGAAGCAATGCTGGAAAGGTAGAAGGGAGCTAGATCACAGTGGGCCTCACTGGCCAGCCTACAAAGTTGTATTTCCCCCTTTTAGGCAATAGGGAATCCCTCGAGGTTTCTGGGAAGGGAAAGAATATGGCTAGATTTTGGCAGCTCAGTGAAGGAAGGTTTGGAGAGGGGGAACTGGAGGCAGAAGATAATCTTTTAGACTATCCCAGGTGAAGCTATTACAGTAGCTGAGGTGAAAAGTGCTAAGGACTCAAATTAGTGGTGGCAATGTGACTATTATTAACACGTGAGAGAGATGGGGGAGGTTGAATCAATAGCCATCTAGTAGTTATTAAGCTCCTACTATCTGCCAGACAGTAAGACATGACAACTGATTAGATGTGAGGGTAAGGGAGAAAGAAGAGTCAATGATGAATGGGTTTTTAGGCCTGAATGACTAGATAACCTACCAATGACAATTGCAGAGATAGGGTAAGAAGGAAAGACCAATTTCAGGTGGAAAGGCGAGTTAAGTTTTGGACATACATACTCCTATATAGTATGAGTTTGGCTATAAAGATCATAGCTCCTTTGTCCATTGGTTTTTGAAAAGGGGTATTGTGAATTTTGCCCTTTTTTTTACCTTTCTTATCTCTGTCCAGCTGGAGCAGTAGAGACACCAGACCGAAGCCCCCGGCCTACCTCGGCACCAGCCATCGCTCAGAGCCATGGTCCAGAAGTCAGCTTCCCTGGTACCTCGAATGGCAAGAAACCCACAGTGTCTAAAGTGCAGAAGGAAACTGTGAAGGTGGAGGTCAAAAAGGAAGAAGTGGCACCTGAGCAAGTGGAACCAGAGCCAACTGAAGTGTGGAAGGTATCTGTTACACGAGTTCAGTATTCCTCTGGAGCTCCTGGGCCCTGTGCTCTTTCTAGTTACCTGAGGAGGTTTCCAGACACTTTCTTTGTTTTTCTGTAATGAGGGTGGGGTGGTATTACTGGCTTTTGAGTCAGTAGATGTAACAAGGAGGAATCTGACTCAGAATATTAGAGCTGAAAGTAATATTAGAGGACATCTAGTCCAGGGTTTCTTCAGCTTTTTTGTGTCCTGGATCCCTTTGGCAGCCTGAAGTTTGTGAACCCATTTTCCAAATTGTATTTTAAATATATCAGATAAAATATGTACTGATAAATGATTATGAAAATATACATTTCTTAAAAAGCTGATTCTAGGGGCGGCTAGGTGGCGCAGTGAGTAGAATGCCGGCCCTGGAGTCAGAAGGACCTGAGTTCAGATCTGGCTCGGACACTTAACACACACAAACGAAAACCTAGCTGTGTGACCTTGGACAAGTTACTTAACCCCAATTGCCCATCAAAAAGCAAAAAAAAAAAGATGATTCTCGGGTTAAGCACCCTGATCTAATCCAGCTCCTTCATATTACATGTAATCCCATCATTTTACATAGCTATTGTCTAATGGTTTTTTTATATCAAAATTGAGGCCAAAGGAGATGAAGTGATATGCTATTGTCACTTGGCATGTAAATGGCAGGGCCAGGACTGGAACCCAGGTCTTCCAACTCCTAAATGGGTGTTCTCTCGACTTGTACCTCCATCTATCATCAGACCTTTCTCACTTTTCTTGTTCTTTTCTATTGACAAAATTGTGTCCTCAAGGGAAAGAGGAAATTTATTGCTTAAAATTTTTATTGCTATCTTGTTTTTACATATCTTAGATTTCTTCTCTGTATCACTCTCCTTCACTTGTAGGAAAACATTCCTCATAACAGAATATATACATATATATATATATATATATATATATATATTTAAAGCAATTGGGGTTAAGTAACTTGCTCAAGGTTACACGGCTAGTCATTATTTATGTGTGGGTGCTCATTTTCTGAGGCTGGTTTTGATCTCAGGTCATCCCAACTCCGAGGCCGATGCTCTTACTCACTGCGCCACCTAGCCACCCCAACAGAATATTTTAAAAAGAGAAAGAAAAATAGGAAGAAAAAAATTCCAGCAAAACCTATCAATATATCAAAAAAACTTACATTATCTGCAGTGTTCCATATCTCTGGACCTCCCCATCATCGCCACCAGCTGAGTGACAGGGAAGGGGGGAAAATGTCAAAAGACTTCTTTTTTAATTCTAGAAAACACCTATACAGTTGAAGTCTGCACAACTCTTCCAGAATAAGTTGTATGTATCCATTTGATGCAAAAAATCAGTATGTAAAAGTCCAAATTTACAAAATTAAATGATTATTTGATTTACAATAGGATTCTTTATGATACTCATCTTTCCCAATGGAAGTTCTTTAAGTAGTAAGGCTTAAATGGTTTAAAAATAATCTGATATACATACAACGCTTCCAGAGTATGTTTGTTTCATAAAACAAGGCCCATTTATTTGTTGAGTTTTTAAGATTTGCCTCACCAATGAAGAGAAATCATTCTCTTGAGTTTGTTATGGCTCTGAGTAGATTATACATAGAATCACTGAGCCTCTTTGTAAATACATTAAGTTTATCAGCTGATTTCCCAGAGGAAGAGGAAGGAGTTAGGGCAGCCTTGTATATGTTGACAGAACTGTGTAAGCATGTATAAGTGATGCTAGTCCTGAGGTTTTTGTTTCACTTTATTAGTGAAGGTACAAATCCCACTATTGATAACATGTATGTGTCAATCTTTCTAAGAAGAGATTTTAAATTTTATCAATCAGTTAAAAATCTGATATCCATTAGACCCTCAGGAAGTTCCACCACCTTGGTAGTTTGGTTAGCTCTGTCCTTTTTGTGCTAATTCTTCACCCAGACTATAGATCAGACTGACTCACTTTAGACTCACAGAATTTTAGAGCTGGAAAGGGTCCTTGGAGGTTAGCAAAGTGAGGTCCAAAGAAGGGAAATCACTTGGTCAGGTCATGTGGCTAACAGTTTGTATGTATAGAATTCAAACCCAGGCATCTTAGCTCCAAGTCCAGTGTTCTTTATACTGTGCCGCATGATCTCAAAATATACAGCTGCAGGGGTTATTATTATTTTTTCCTATTTTGTGTGCTTTGGCTCTAACTTGGGTCCAAAGGGAGAGAATATGCATATGTATGTATACACTGGCCATGCAAGCATTGTTTTGGCCATCTGGTTCAGTATCTTGGGGCAGCCAGGCAGGTACAGTGGATAGAGTGTAGGGCCTGGAATCAGTCTTCCTGTCTGGCCTCAGACATTTACTAGCTTTTTTACCCTGGGGAAGTCACTTAGCCCTGTCTGCCTCAGTTTCTGCATCCATAAAAAAGAGCTGGAGAAGGAAATGGCAAACCACTCCAGTATCATAGGGTCACAGAGTCAGACGTGACTAAAAAACAACTGAACTATAAGCTCAGTGTCAGTAGTGTCTTTATAACAGAGTATCATAGCTGATTATTTTTTCTTGCTCACTATACAGCCTGGCATTTCTGATGACATTGCCTCTGCCCTTCCATCCTTTATACTGACTGTCTGGAAAGTGTTATATTATAACAGTTGGCAGGGAGCTATGTTGGTAATGGCTAAAACTCCTCTGGCCTTCTACTAATTTACTTATTCTTTGCCTGCCTGTAGGACAGACATAATTATGTCTAAGAATAGCATCCCTTTGCTATTGTGACTGTAGCAGAGTGGGAAGAATTCTCCCCTGGTATGTGCCCCCATTTGAGTGATAGGACTGAGTCTTCTTGCCAATTAATTGTTATGTAAATGTACTTCAGGTAATCTCACTGTAATCAGTGGAAAGCCATCTCTGGTAATCCTCAATTATCTTAACTGTTCCCCATATTAACAATAACAATAAACTCTATTCTGATTTTGTTTGTAGCAAGTTGGAATTGTAGCACTGAGATATCTGACATTCACCTAAAACCACATTTATTATATAATCCAAGTAACAAAATAGCTTTGTTGCATAAAAGGAAATTTTATCTATCAAATTTGGACAATATACTTGATGACAGAATGATAGATGGAAGTAATCTGTCATTGTGCATTACTAGTTTGCAGATACTGAGGTCTCATATGCATTGGGTATATTGTACATTTTAAGTCAGTGGATTTTATGATTTAATATATGATTAGATGAGGTATAGGCATGGATGGTTTTTTAAAAAAATTGGTCAGCTAGCAAAAATTTTGTACTTCCTTTTTAGTTTTTAAATCATATTGTATGTTGTATGTGTGTTAAATGCAAATGTTAATTGTTTGTCTCTTTGAAATATATACTGTACCTCAATTTTTTACCTATGAAATTGTTTTTAAAAATATTTTCTGAAGTGCTTTCAAATCACCAAAAGAAACATAAAGTCAACTGTACAGACACAATGACAATTTGATTAAGGCCTTGGATTTTTGGTAATGACTGAGAGTCAACTTTTCCTTTAGAAGTATACTCACTTAAATATGCTTAAGCTAAATGGAATAACTATTTGGAATCCTCTTTTCTAAATTTATTTTCAAAATGACCTTTTTGGCTTCAAAGGAGGGAAAGTGAACTAATAGATTGCTACTGGAAGTGAGTGAGCCCCTTTCCTATATCACCTTCCTCAAGACTGCATGATGATGATTATATATTAGATTGGGTTTTATATCCAGCTAAAATGTTCAACTTGTGTGTTGGAGCAAAACAATTCTGAAAAATCCACTAACCTGAAATGTTTTTGCCACTTTATTTCTTAAATGTAGGTGGAAAAAACCCACATCGAGGTCACACCACCCACCATAAATGGTGACCAAATCCAGGTTTGTGCCAACAGTTGCTCGTGCTCCTTTTAATTTTTTTCTGCCCCAATTTTTTTTCTTCCACATTTTTTTCCTTTTCTTTTTTTAAGGTTGTGAAATGAAGGTCCAAGCAAATTGCAATGAATCAATTTTTTATCATTTTTTTCTTTTTTTTTTTAATTACTGCAAAACAGCAACCTGCAGAAAAAACAGAAGATCTGATAAGAATGAGGAAGGTTAGACACTTTTCCATTTCACAGAGCAACATTGCCACTTTGTCCATGCTCACTTCAAGTGCATTAAAGAGACAATGACCCATTCTTTTCATTGGCTTCTTGTTTATTTGAGGGCTGTCCTTACTTCACTTTTGGTATGAGTCATGCTCTCACGTGGAGAGCAGTGATCAGTCAAGAAAACCAAAGGAAAAACAATCCCTCATTCACCTTTTCATGAAATGTGCCGGCTAGAAGGTATGGCTTGTTGGTAAAAGAACACAAATGCCTTTGTGTTATTAATAGCATTTTATTTAAATTTGTCAAAATCACCATCAAGGTAGCAGTTTTGTGGCATTGTCAGAAGCTGGCTTTGTTTACCCATCCCTCCTGTGCTTTATTTTTCCCATCTTATATAAGTGAAGTAAATAATATTTTTATTCTGGAGAAATATTATATGACATAGATAATCTTACTTTCCTGCCTCATATAAAGCATCAGAGGTGTTTGTCATGTTGTTTGTCACCAAATTTGCAACCTGATGTTGAAAAATAAATGAGCATCTTTCTAAGTAGATATCAACAAGCTTCAAAGCTTTTTAAATGACTTGCATTTTCTCCTTGTTTGAAAGATCTTTGTGGCTTCAGATATGAATAGGAAGCATGAATTTGATGTCGAAGAAGCCAATAAAACAAGGAGCACTGTCTGTTTAAGTGAAAGCACCACATTCTTCCATCACTCATAAACAAATTCATCCATTTTTTTGGTGGTAATTATTTTTTTCCATTTCTCTTTGTGGTTCCATGACCATTCCATGTTGTGTCATATGCTGTGTCCCAGACATTTGATTTTAAACATTTTTTGATTTGCCAATTTGCAATTTTTCCCGCAAGAACAACATTTTAATTTTTTGTGCTTTTCTGTTTTTTTCCCCCTTTCATTTTCACAGAAAAAAACAAAGAGACTAGATGGTGAAAACATTTATATCAGACATAGCAATTTAATGTTGGAGGTTTGTATGAACTTGAAGCTAATTTCAGTTGGTTGCCTGGAACCTTCTGCATTCTTTGCTGACCTCTTTTTCTTCCTTCTGTGCTGCATTTGGTTTTGCATGCTCTTGCATGAGAAAATTTTAGATTAAAAAAATGCTTTTGCATGTTGATAAAACATGAATATTTGCAACCATCTCTCCTGCCTTTTTAGTTTTCATCTGTCATACTTATCTGAAAAATATATGATTGGTACTAGCTCCATTTCAAATGGACTGGTTAGCCATTTCCTTATTCTCAAGAAGTTCATATCATACTCAGAGTTTCCTGAATTTTCCAAAAATGAGCACAGATCCCAAATAAAAGTTGCATTATTTTCATCTGTTGGCCTGAGACAATATGGAAGAGATAGGGGAATGGTAAGCTGGGCAAATTGAAAATTATATTAAGGACATTTAAGTATAGGCTCAGAGTTCAGGGGAGCTTACTAAATTACCAAAAGAAACCACAAAGAAGGAAGTCTAAGAACCCATATTTATATAATACTTGACCCCATTTGTCCCTGATGATGGCTCTGTAAGGCAGATTGGGTAAAGATCTCTGTTCCCTAAGGCAGATTGGGTAAAGATCTCTATTCCCATTTACCCATGAGAAAACTGAGGTAGAGTTTGCATGACTTGCCTAGGATTCCACAGCTGTTAGACCCAAGTTTTCTGAATACCCAGACCATAGTTCTTCCCGTTATACTAACATACTGCCATCTTTAAAAAAAAAAAAGGCAATAAGGTACTGATCAGGGTACAATGTAGAGAGTAATATAGGAGAACGATGAGATGATTTTCTTGTTATTGCCAACGTTGGTCAGACTCCCTCCTAACTTACTATATGCTATTCTAAATTCTATAATGAGACTTAAATTTGAGAAAAGAACTATATAAAACTGATAAAAGGCTCAGCTGTTAAAACCTCTGAACAAGACTAAAAGAGCTTTTATTATTCACTCCCTAGAAGAGTACTTTAATTAACTGTCCTTCAGCTTTTGAAGGACTCTTCAGCTAATGACCACCTGATCCCCTGGATGCAGAGTAAAAGAAGTAGGTTTAATTCTAGTATTAAGGGTTTAGCTTAAATGTAAAGAATTTCCCCACTAATGTTCCTTAAATGTTGGGATGTATTGCTGCATTGGTTTCTTCGTTCTCCTCTGTAGGAATTTTAAAATAGAATCAATTATAATTTGAGATGATTTTTTAGTGTTTTTCATAAAGCCAAATAGAAGCAACCCTCAACCCCTATCTGAAACATGAATCCTATCTATGACATGTCTGACATGTGATCACTGAGCTTAAGATCTCCAGTGAAAGAGAGTTTTTGTTACCTACTGAGGCAGCTAATCCCATTGTTGAATATCCTTAATTGTTATGAAGTTTTTCCTTATTTTGAATCATAATCTGTTTCCTGTAATGTTGTAGTTCTGACTGAAGGAAGAAATTAGATAATCTGTCATGTTCTCTTCCTAACCTAAGATATCACGATCCTATGATTAAAGAAACAGAAATTGTTGCCAACGTGACATTGTGTTATGCGGAACAAGTTAGACACAGTTTTTGCACATTGGGAGCCTATGATCTAAGACAATGTTGCTCAGAATATTAAACACTTGAAGACAAATGAATAAAACATTTATCTAAATCATAATTATTTATATCAGGCATGCAAAGGGATGAGTGCATTTAGCAGGGTGCTGAGAAAGAAAGGAATAGTATGCCTGGTCAAGTGAAATCATCACCTTTCTTCCATTTTGGGAAAGTGTAGGTTGATGAATCAGTCATTACAAAAGCATATATTAAATACTAGTATTCATATAGCACTGTTCTATGATCAAACTAAATTGTAAGTTGTTGGAAGGAATGAGAGTTCTTCCTTAAATCTGCCACTGGCTTAATATATGGCCTCTGTCAATTCACTTAGCCTTGACTAGTTGTTTCTTCATCTGAAATGTGAGAAAGTCACTTGCCTCCAGATAGCAGCCATAAATCTCATGTGCTGAATTACTCTCTTCCCTTTTGCCAGCTCTGTGTGTATTTTTAATATCCAGCAAAATAGGCTTCATGCCTGAGATCCTACTCCATTTAACTCTCAGAAACCAAACATTAAGAATTTTAATCCACACTTCTTTATTTTCTCTTTTGTTGATAGTCCCCTCCAAAGAGTAATCTAACAGCTAGGTTTAGGGAGGTGTCCAGATAAGCAGTCCCTTGCTCCTTCAGCTCTTCCAGATAAAATGGAATGAGAGTCCTGGGGCCAGGGATGACTCCAAATTTCACGTGGATGATCTTAAACTTGAGCAGATTCACTGGGTTCAACCCAGCTTATTCCTAGACACCTAGGAGTAGGCTAGGATTGACTCAGGCTCCAGAATTTGGTGATAAAAAAACTGCATTTGCCCCTTAGAGTATCATCTGGCAATTTCAAATAAAAATGCATTTCTTAACTAAGCCACCCTTGAGAAGCTCCCTCCCCCCAGATTATTTCTTCCCATCCTTCCCCCAACAGGAACCTACAGTACCAATCATATATTTACCCCGTGTTCCATAGAGTGTGTTATGACCTCCAGGATTGACAGTGTTCCTTTTTGTGCTGTGCTTTTTTTTTCTATTAGCATTTCATTGATAGCTGTGAGAGGGTATTCCTAAACAAGTGTGTGTGTTTTAAAATAGAAACTACTAACCAACTTTTGAAAACATTTCTATTTAATAAAGCTTTTTGGTTTGAAATTATGAGATTGGGAATATCAGTAAAATTGTTTAACCTTTGGGTTGTTGAGGAAATTTAGCTGATTATACCTTAATGCTTCCTCCAAGGAGAAAGTTTTTCCTCTTCCAAAAGAATATCTTGCAAGTTATCTGTCATTGAGCAAGGTATTGCCCATATTTGCAGCTTTTATTCTGGCATAAACAAGGTCAAGTTCACTTTAAAATTCTTCTGTCTCTTCCACCCTCAAAGCAAGCACACACAGTAAATATCTTTGAAATGGTTGCCTTCAGAGTTTCTTCATTGTTACCAAGTCCCTACCATATTCCTTCTCCTTCCACCACCAACTTTCCCAGAGGACTAGTTAACCTCACTGAGAATCCATTTGCTTCAGAGCATAGAGTTAGATTTGGGAGGAATTTGAGAAATCACCGTCTAATCCCTTGATGTATAGGTGAGAAGATTGAGGCCTAGTAAGGTTCTGTATTGCCTAAGATTATATATAAGTGGTTAAACAGCCAGAATCCAAATCTAGTTAGTATCTTTTCATTTTGCTGCCAGTTGAAAGCCCTTATCTCAGGACCCAAAGAGTATCATAAGCTTGGCAGGATGGACATAGCAATCACCATTCTCAGCCATTAAAGGATCACTATAGACAACTGTGGTTTGATAGATGGTTTTTTCTCTTGCTGGATTTTGGGGTTTTTTTCTGCTCACTACTTACATACTTCTATTTTTTAAAAAGTTATTCTTCACCTTCTTCATTCACTTAGTTTCCAAGCTGGAATCAGGTCATAAGGTGCTACATTCTTACTAGACTCCAGCTTGTTAATTCTTTTCCTTAGCTAATAAACGTGTCCCTTTTGCCTGTCACTTTTCAATGGTGAAGTCTGTATGCATGAGAAATACCCACATTTCATCCCAGCATGCAGGAAGTACTCTGAGGAACATACCACAGGGTCTCCTCTCTTGGGTCAGTCTTTTCTTGGACTGATTGTAAAGCAATATTCATAGTTCAGGCTAATGTAAGTAAATGGGCAGATAGATTGAATAGCAATTGAGTTTAGTAAGTAAACTATAGATCCAGAATAAAAATAAGGATTCCCCTACCTTTGTGCTAATGTCACTTTAGTATTGTTTTTGAAAATGTGTATATATATGGTATATAATTTTAAATACAAGCCTTTAAAAAGACCTTCAAACAAATTTTATTTTAAATTAATTCCTTTTCTCTTGTAAAAAGAGACTTTTTTCTAGGGAGCCAAGTGAAAGTCAATCCTGAAATGTGCAGTAAACCAGGATGTGGACTTAACATCCCACCTTCTCCTGAGTACACAGCTATGCTGATAAGAAATAAATTCCTGAGATTTTTAGCAGTTATTAAACATCTAGAACCTCCTACTATTTTGAACCCAAGCATGGGTCTTTTGGGTTCTTTTCAGAAAAAGACAAGAAAGGGAGCATTGGAATTCTAGTCTTCAAGAAGTGGCTCAGGCATTTTCTGGTAAAGACCTCCTTTGGAAAACTGACTTTATTTTGAGGCCATTTTTCATGCCTCTTCTCAGTTTCTGTACCTGAATTTATCCCCACCCTACCTCCTTCATTGCTCAAGTCATACAATTTTCTTATTCTTAGTTTAGTTTAAATATCTCTTGTATGCAGAGCATTGTGTTTTTTGCTTGGAAAACAATGATAGAAATAACAAAATGAACTTCACTTCTTCCTGTGAATAACAATTATATCTTGTACATTTTTTCCTTGGGGATCCCTTCTGGTTCTTATTTCCTGCTTCTGATATGCAGAATTCATATCTGGGTCAGTGAACTTTGTCCCCCTGGCCCCTGGATTGTTGAGGCTCATAAAGTCTTAGATAGACTTTTAGAAGCCACACCCTCATCCCCAGAAAGTTATTAGATTAAGCTCATTCCCTTGAATTATACCTGGAAGTGAAGAAAAAAATGGTAGAGAAAATTGGTAGAGAATTCTTCAGTGCCATGTGAACAGTAACCCAAGTAGATGAGCTATTCTATCCAGTATCGCTTGTAGCTTCTGAGTCATTTTCAAGGATTAGCAGGACTCTAGAATGAAGGTCAGCATTGAGGATTACTATGGTAAAATTTATGTCATATCAGAGAGAATGGCATTCAACCTGTTTGTGGCCAAAGGCATACCTTGCTTTACTTTAGCTGCTCTTGGGAATCTAAGGGAATAGCTATAAATCCTGAGACAGCCCAAGGTTGCCAACCTTCCTGATAAAAATCAGTATCACTTTTAGTGGTGGGGTCTTAATTCTTTGTCATAGCAACCTGCAACAATCTCATTTCTTTTTATCATCTCCATCTTGCCTGAGCTTAAACCAGTTCAGTGTCACCTAACCCAGAATGAGGGTGATTAAATTGAGAAACCATCCGCATTAATTGGATTAGGTGATAGAGAGCTGGGTATATCTTCTCTCCAGTGTCAGGACATCATAGGAGGAGAGATGTAAAATAAAGGATGGGACTCTTCATGGGTGTTTGACAAGTCATAGAATCTTAGCACTGGAGGGGACCTCAGAGATAATCTTAATTGAATGCTGCCAGATTAATGAATCCTCTAGACAACATCTCTGATCAAATCAAATTGTTCAAAGATGCCCTCTGGTCATGATGCTTATCTGCTTCTAAGAAAAGTGCCTTGTTTTTAAAAAGAAAAGGAAAGAAAACAAGGCGGCATATCCCAGTGGTATATTTTCAGTTTTAGCGCAACTATGGATTTGGCAACCTATCTCCTGGATGTGGTGTGTTTTCTGCCAGGCCCACTGCCTCTGATGGGCTGCTCTTGGTCTGGTTTTATTCTTAAGTGCTTATTGTTTTGTTCCTTTGTTCTCTCAACTATAGGATTTAGACAAGACCCAGGAGGAGATCAGGAAGCACCATGCCAGCATTAGCGAACTGAAGAAGAGCTTCATGGAATCTGTCCCAGAACCTCGGCCCAGTGAGTGGGACAAGCGCCTGTCAACTCACTCCCCCTTCCGTACGCTGAACATCAATGGGCAGATTCCCTCAGGAGAAGGAGTGAGTACTGTGGGATGAGGTGTCAGGACATGTGGAAAAATGAGACTTTTCCACATTCTCAACTGGAAAGAGAGTGTAGATAAAATTTTCTTTGTGTCCCATGATATTGTTACAGATTTCAAGGTATTTCTGGTGAACACTTTAAGTTTTATAGGCCACTCAAATGAACTCTAAGAAGCAATACCAGGACTCTTAGCTAGGTCTTTCTTAGCAAATGTAATTTAAGGCAGTGAAATGGTTAGATTTAAAACTTCCTAGAGGAAAGTAGATAAACTCACTAAAACAAACATTTATTAAGTACCTAGCACATACAAGGCATTGTACCTTTAATGCTGATAGTAGTAGGTTCAGAATTGAAAACGAGTGGGGGAGGGGATATTTTAAGTCATGTTTTACACTTCTAAATAATCTGGTAACTATGAGGACTAATGCCTATAATTTTGTTAATAAACTTAGGCCTTATTCTTCAAAGATTGTTGAATACCAGATATAAATTGGTGCATTTCGTTTTTAGAAAATGCAATTAGCAATTTAGAATCTATCTTTGTAGAGAGGAATCTTAAATCTTTGTAGTTTTTGTATTTTTGCCACAATTGGTGGAGTTTAGGAAGATTCTACAGGGACTGTCCTTAATTCCCTTACTAATGCCATTGCCTAATTTAGAAGTCATACACCCAGTTAAATAGCTCCATATGATGAGAATCTCTCAAAGGTTACCTTGAGCAATGAAAGTTACTGACCTAGAGACTCATTTAAAAATCTTTATTCTCTATAAATTTATCATTTATATGATGAATCATAATGATGCAAAGGAAAGCTTGTAATTCAGCTCACCAAACATTTAACATTTTCAAAATCATGCCTTCCTCCTCCCAAAAGATAGTAATAATCCTAATTAAGAGTGGTGATTCAGCTATTTAAAGACTAATTTTAAAAAATAATCATATTATAGGAGCAATGGTCTCAATGTAACTATTTAAAACTAAAAAAAAAATGTTAGCCTACAGAAGTTATTTCTGGCCTAAAGCTACTTCTTGACAAAGCTATATGATAAAGTTAGGCAAACAGTCCTCTAAAACAATTTGGATTAGACTATCTCTGTGGGCCCTAACAAGTCTAACATTCTGTTAACTGTTTATCTCCACGGAGTAGGATGAAAGGCCTCTATACAGAGCTCCCAGAAGTGGCAGACCATTGCTGCCAGCCACATGCATTCTTCTCATCCACCCATTGCAACCCCCTGCCCATTTTCTCCTAGGAATCCTTAGTCACATACATCTCGCCCTCCCCTGCCCCACCTCTACCACCTTTGCTGGAAAGATACCCAGCATTTCTGTGAATTAGTCCAACCCTTGTTCAGGTTTCTTATATCCACACAAAGCTTTGGGAAGCTAACTTACGTAAGGGTTGTTGCAATTACTCCCTTTCTAAACATTAGAAAGTACCTAGTTATCAACCCTCCATCTCTGTTCCTCTCCTTCAAAAATCTGGTAGTGAACTGGAACTTTATTTTCTGAGTGTTAAGTAAATGTGTATCGGTCCCCGTTTCCAGAAGTATAAAACATTTTAGGCCCCTCTGGAGACTGTTGCAGAGCTAGTTTGGGGAATTTGAGGGGAGCATTAAGAAATGGTTTTTAGCTAGGTTGACAGACCCATAGGGGCCCTTGAGCATTTGGTGGTATATGTACTGAAGGTGTGGGATGAATAAGCAAAGAGAATAGAGTAGAAACCAGCACTAAGTGTAGGCAACTCCCAAAGCCTAGCAGGGAACTATTCTTACTTTTACCTTTTTATAAATGCAAAGAAACTCAGCTCTGCATGGCTAGTGAGGATATATTTTGGGTCCCATGTATTATAGAGAAGGCCCAGAGCCCCAGCGAGGAGTGACACTTGGAGGTTGGGGGGATTGGAATGGGGGTGGTGTTATTTTCAAATTCTGTCCTATGTGCACAGGTGCATTAGTGCAGCTGTAATTTAAATCCCATGGTCTTTTTAACAGGAAATTATTTCCCATTCTGGCATTTATTTCCTCCTTTTCCTTTAACTCTTGGGATGATGGTTCCATTTTCTGAGGAATCTTCTTCCCCTCCTTTGGTGCATTGCAAGGCAACTGACTTTTCCATGCTTTGTGTATGCCCAGGTGAAGAAAGCCTCTGTCCTTCCTTCGGAGAGAAAGGTTGGTGGGCCTGAGGTAAAGCTGCTCTTAGAACTTGTGCTGCTGAAGCAGGATTTGCTCTTGTCATGGCACTAAACAGAGAATCCCCTGCCCCAGACCACACAGCAGCTGCTGAGTAATGTTTTTCTTTGGGCTCCACCAGCAGACTCCCATCCTTCAGCCTCCTGGCGTAACTCCTGACCACCTGCTCAAAGAGCAGCTTTGACAGCTTTTGGTTTGCTTACATCCATGCATGGCTAGTTGGAAAGCTGCATGAGGATGTTACTGTGTTTTTGGAGAGAAGAAACCCAATTTAATTGTACCCTATTCTTTTTATGTTGTCTTTCTCTCCCTTTCGGTTTTCTTTTCTTTTAAAATTCACATTAATTTTGCATCCTTTCTTTCTTTTTATTTTTTCTTCCCATTTTTGCTGATCAGTCCCCCAGCTACTTTCTCCCTGATACACATCACTTAGGGGTGTGCAAAGAACCAGTATCAAACTTCCAAAGTGACCAGAGGAGGCTGGCTCAACTAAGAGAACTTAGGGCCAAATTTTTTCTCTCCTAGATAACACCTGGCTCACGCCCAGATGGCAGTGCACAGAGAGGGAAAAATAGAGTTTTCTCAGCTACACAATGTAGCACATAGCCCTTCACATTGTTAATGTTTGATTTGTAAAGTCATGCCTCCAAATACAGTTCCTCAAATGAAGAAAGACATATGTGAAAAGAGAAAAGTTAAAGTCAGAGAGCTTCCAATCTGAAAAGTAGTCTTCATGTGTCTCTCTATGTGTCTGTGGGTGTGTGTGAGCATGTGTGAGATTTGCAATGGCCTGAATGTTGTTTCTGTACTGTCCATAGTCAAATTTGGGGGCATGAGATGAAGTTTTATATTTTTTTCTTGTTTTGCAGAAACCTTCAAAATTTATAAGATTAAGATGTTTGCTTCTTGGAGCAAAAGTAATTACTATAGTGAATGAAGTTACAGTTTTTAGGCTTGATCTGTACATTCTTGGGAAGATAACCAAGATAACTTTTTCTATTCTGTTGTTTCTATTTATGACACAAATAACCTTCTGATGGTGAGAAAAATACTTGGTGGCTAGTTTTGCTTACTCTGTCTAAAGAGGAATCAGCACTGCCCACAGGACAGAAATCACCCAAACTCTTGGGGGGATTTTCTGAAGAGGATTGCTCTGCAGCTCACACGGAGCACTGCCCTCGTGAGTTGTTTCATTAGATTCGATTCCAAAATATCTGCCTGAGTTAATACTTTGCACATCCCCAAGTACCATTTTTTGAGCATTTTCCATCTGTCATTGTGTTCATCTTTCTCTGTCTTTCTTGATCTTCTACCACGAAAGCAGACACAGGAACGTGCTCTGTTAGTACAGGATGAAGACAAAATAAAAAGGCAAAAGAGATCCACTGAGAGAACCTTGCCCCAGCAAGAAAATGAAGAAACTCTTCCCAAGGTTTCCATTCCAATCCCTGAGGAACACAAGTCCCTCAAAAAGTGCTACCTGTACTCTAGTACTTTTCCATCTCCTCGTATTCCTTTCATGATGTCTTTTCTCGTGGTTCTTGCATTAGCTGTTTGGTGGTTGGTCTTTCTGTGACCTGAAAACAGGGTGCTCACCTGAAACTTCAAGACCATACCTTGAACTTTTGTCCTTGGCTTCTATCTACTGCATTTTCTCCTGTATGATGTTCTCCTTTCTCAGGAGCTCAGTCATAGGGGTTCTTGCCACTGTTCTTCTGTTTATAAAATGTGTTCCTCTTTGTACAATACATGTCTTGGGGTATAAAGGAGTGGCAATGGATTGCCAGGCCAGCTTTTCTGCCCTGAAGTTAAACAAGCCTTTGCAATCCATAGACAAATCAGATTAAAAGCATATGGCAGGTTGGTACTTTGTGCAAGAGCTCTGACTCTTAAGCCTGCATGTTCTTCCTGATTACTATTGCTGTGTTGTCCCCGCTTTAAGACTACACACAAAGCAAAGTAAGTACTCTATGGGATTCTCCCTTGTCCTTCAACAGTTATTCATGGGCCATGGGTTCTGTGGTTTAAGAAAAAAATCTGACTTGCTATTTATTCAGAAGCCTTAAGAATATACATAATGAACAATGAAGTCTGATCCATAACCACTCCTTTTCTGGGGGAAATCAAACAAACTAGTATACAAAGCCTTTTTGTAAAGTACAGAAATAAAAAGGCTTTTGACATCTGTGGCCTTCTTTTGAATGTTTCAGAGATGGTCAGGGACAGACTACTGCTGCTGCCTAGCTTATAGAAAAGAGCTGACTTGTGTCTCAATAAACAAGTGGTTAATGGTTTAAAAAAGGGGGTGGAAATCCAACTACCACTGCCCTTTAAACTTTAGCCAGGGCTGTATTGTCCAGAGTCTCCTTCTATCCACCATAAAACAATATGGTACTGAAATCCACATTTACTGTGAGACCCTCCCCCAGTTAAGTTCTGTTTATAAATATTATTAAGGGTGTTTTACTTCTCAGAATGAATACACTGTTGAACTTCTCTTTATGACTTAAGAAATAATGGTGTTAGTAGAAGCAATACTTACTCATGAAAATAAGCTTAAAGTCTATATTTATGGATTTAATTTTCTTGATGCATTTAAAATGTGTTCTTGAAAATTTGTGTTTAAATCCACAAAATGTTTTTAATGATGGTAATGTGAGTGAAAGTATTATTGTGATGAGTTTTTGTCTTGTGTTTGCATGTTGATTTGTGGGACTTCTTTGTAAATATGAGTGCATTCTATGTTCAGACCATAATTCTGGTGCTTCACCAGTTATTTTAACTTTAAAACTAACTCACCTTTGCATGCTGCTTGCTTCTTGGGGGCACTAAATGTATCT
The DNA here is from genome assembly GCA_011680675.1 of Gymnobelideus leadbeateri. Classification (NCBI taxonomy): domain Eukaryota; kingdom Metazoa; phylum Chordata; class Mammalia; order Diprotodontia; family Petauridae; genus Gymnobelideus; species Gymnobelideus leadbeateri. The sequence goes on from WOXC01004362.1 coordinate 941,728, forward strand.
CCCAAACGAATTGGCTAAAGTAGTTTCAAACATTGGTTTTCAAATCTGAGTTCATATGTATAGTCATACATAGAGATTTCTATACTTAAAGATGCTTTTTTTTTTTAACATTTGAGACACTTGTTGCTTAAAACAAAAAAGTAAGTCAGAGCCCAGAATCTTCTTCCTGCTAGTATCCATCTGCATTAGGTTGTTTTTGAGGTGTGCAGCAGTGATTTTAGATTATTTCCTGAAAACTGCCACTCTTTCAATTTAGGCATTCCCACTGAACTTGTAGAGAGGAGAGCTTGAGTGGGAGAAGCTGGTATCAGAGCATAGAGCTGTGTATGTCACATCCTAAACATTGAGAGAGAGAGAGAGTAAGAGTGTAAGTAAAGGGGAAATAGCAGGAAAAAGCTGTTTGGCCCAAAATATCTTTTTTTTCTTTTTGGAGGGCAATTGGGGTTAAGTAACTTACCCAAGGTCACAAGGCTAGGTTTTTTTTGTTTGTGTGTGTTAAGTGTCTGAGGCCACATCTGAACTCAGGTCCTTCTGACTCCAGGGTCAGCACCCTACTCACTGTGCCACCTAGCCGCCCCAAGGCCCAAAATATCAAACTACACTTCCCTAATTAAGGGTGATTTTCTTAACTCTTTTAGGTGTGGCCTTTTCCATTATTTATGAAGGTGTACAAGACATGATCTTAGCCAAATGGTTATAAGAAATTATTTCACCTAAAAGTATCTTTTTTTAAGGAAATAAAGAGAAAATAGTTCTAGAATTTTCCGTTATTTTTGTACCTATCTGAGATCAGATCATCAGTTTCTGTGCTTCCTGTCATTGAAGTTTGCATGAAGCATGTCTCACTTTGTATTGGGATTCTCACCAAAAAACATCTCTAAACTGGTAATACCTTATATGCTTCTCAAAACTGAGCGGACTGGTGATCACCACTTTTCATCAAAGGTGCCGGTTGGCCAGATGAAAGGTTCCATTTCCTGATCACAGACCATGGTTATGACCTGCAGAAGAAAATTTTGCCACCAAGCAGTCACTGTTTAGGACAGCACAGTAATCCTAAAAAATGGGTTATTTAGGGTTGTGAGGGGGGTGAAACATTGGACATAATTGACTTTGGATTTCTGATAGATGTACTTAAAAGATTATGTGTAGGTTTGTATATTTTATAGATGAAACTAGCCTTTTTCTCCTCTTATTTTCTCTGTATTCGAAGGAGAGTCCCAGTCACTGCTTTTGGACTCTACTTTGAAATAACTTCCTAGTGAAAGGGTCTCAGTTTGAAAGATTTAGTTTTAGATATTGATGTATGGTTTGATTGGCAAGAGGAAGGGCAGGGAGAGCTTGATGTTTAAGCATAGAACAGAGTAGAAGATTTGGGCTTTGTCTCTCCATTGCTTCTTATAGTCCAGCTTACTGTGGGAAGATTATCCAGCTTGGTGTCCTGATTTACACATAGCAATGTGGGAACAAACCAGACTCCATGGTCCTAAGTCCGTATCTACTTAACATGGAGTCACAAAGCCACCTAGGGCATTGTTCTCTCATTGATGTCTCTACTTTTTTTTTTTTTTGAGCGAAAAGGAAGATGGACATTCAGAAGATCTCACCAACTTAGGAGAATATTCTAAACTTATTTGAGTGTGCTTTAAAAAAAACCAAAGTATAATTGCCTAAGAGTCTAGATTTGAAATGATCCAAAAGGAAATGGCGATGCACATGCTGAGTAGAAGTAAGCTACATTAAACACAAGAAGTCACATATAAGGTGTCAAAGAAATAATAGGATCCAGGAAGGAGAAGGGCACACCAGGCAGAGAGAGTGAAGAGAATTGATGAATATCCTGAGTGCTGTAGGTGTCAAATCAACAAACACTTATTAAACACTTGCAAAGTGCCAGGCCTGGCCAGAAAATGGAGACAGAGGTTTTGAACCTATTGGGTAGATCTGGAGGATGCAGGAGAACATAGGCAGGTACCTTTGGAGCAGGTGCTCACATTAGTAGAGCTGTGATCTCAAATAAGATTGAAATATTTGCACATGTGGCAATTGAGTGGCAACAGAGTTTATTTTCTTCTAATATTCAAAGCTACCAAAATTAAATGCATTTTTTCTTTTTTGTTTTGTTTCCAAATATATCCCAGTCTAGAATTCAGCTTACCCAGTTAATAGCTTATACATGATCAGTTCTTATTCATCATTTCTGCCTTTTGACCACTTCATTACTCAAAAACACCGCCACCAAAATATGGGAAAGAATAATTTAATAAGATGAATTCAAATCATGAAACATCATGCTCCATTTTAAAAAAATCAAAATTATAATTGACTCTAAGGGCAATGAAAAGATGTGCAGTTTGTGAGCTGTAACATGTTACCAACAATGACTTGCTGGTAAAATGTGATGTAGAAGATGTCAGGGAGGACAGTGATGACTAGAAAAGGTTAGCCTTGAAGCAAGAATCTTGGCTAAGAGATAGACAGCCCTACATGATGCACTGGTAACCACAAAACAGTAAAAGATCACAAGGCAATCTTGGAGTGGATGTTTTTTTTTTTTTCAATAAAAGATTTGTAGAAGAATTTAGGTAAGTATTACATTGGAGATAGATCTTGAATCTATGAATCCAAAGACACAGATAGGTTCTGAACTACCCTAGTGAAGTATATAAGTAGCTCAACTTAAATTCATTAATTTTGCTTCTTATTTCCATGTCTGGTAAAAGATGTGGTGGAATAGGAGATTAACACTGTTGACTAAGATGAGATCTGATGATTAGCTATTGATTTTAAATTACTTGAGATGTTGTTGTCCTCTTTTTTCTATAACTAACTGAAGGTTACTTGTCTCCAACTTTCCTGTCACCAGCATGGTACTTTCTCTTTCCTGTAGATCAGCCTTTATATGTTTGTTTAATTCTTAAATATTTCAAAAGATCTCATTATTTCTTTGATATATATATTCTCTCTATGGATCATAACCCACTTTCTGTTGCTGTGGCCCAAAAACTCAGTGCTAATTGGCCAGTTCTACAAGACTCATCAACCTTAATGATGAATCTCCCCATACCTAGATTGGTTTTCAAACAATAGAAATAGTCACTGGACCTATGCTCAAAACCTTTCCAGCTTAGTAAGACTTTATAGAGCTTAAATTCTGTGGGTCACTTCTATGCCATGAGGAGGCATAATTACTTCACTACTCAAGGACCTGTGATTCCATCCATGTGGGTGCTCTCACCATCAATGCCTTCCTTCTATGACTTAGTCTCGTGAGTTACTGTGGGTGAAAGAAGCCATCACCTAGAAGTTAGCTTTCTAGTGAGTAACCTTTCCAAACTTGACTAAACTGTAGACATGGAGTGCTGCCTGATCTGTACTTTGAAACCTTTCCAGTTTGTTGTAGGACCTGCCAGAACTAGACAGAAAATGACTTCTGGTATTCTGTTGGCATAGAACTAAGGAACCCCGGGTGACCTCAGAGGAGAACTTGAGTGAAGGGATCGATTTCCTTTTCGAAGTCACATAGTGGGCTTTAGCTAATAGTCAGCATTCATGTAGCGCTTTAAGATTTGCAGAGGGTTTCACAGATGTTTCCTCCTTTGATCCTCACAAGAACACCATGAGGTGGGTGCTATCATCTTCCTTTTACAGATGAGGAAGCCAAGGCTGACAGATGAAGTGTCTAATAAGTGTCTCCAGGCAAGATTTAATCCAGGTCTTCCGGACACCAAACCTAACATTTCTATACAGCGTCATCTAGCTACCCAATGACGGTCACTTAATTAGAGAAAGATGGCAGGGAAAAAACAAAAACAAAACAGAAAGGAACTGAGCCTCTCTACTTGGGTTTTTGTTTGCCCAGAGAATTGGTCAGAATAAGGGTGGCATATTAGAACTTTGCAAAGTTTGCTTCCTCTGTCTTCCTTATATATTAAAGTGCTAAAAATCCAAGACTTCTATATGGTATTGTGAAGAACTGACCATAGTGCATTAAATTCTTTCTGTTTCATACAGAAATTTTTTCCTCTATCAAACTCACAGTTGCTCTTAACTTTGGTGCTTAAAACTGGGAACCTTTTTATTCTAGTCTCTTCAGGACACAATTGACAATTGATAAACATCATAGAAGTTTTCATTATGGCGAATATGGGACCTGTTTACTAAATCCTGCTGTAGAAAACATGGAGGGGCCCTAAAACTTGAAAGAGAGAACTTGAGTATAAATTAAAGAAAGTGCTTTCTTTACAATGGTAAGGGGTAAGTAGCATTAAGTAACTCTGGAAAAGGCTTAGATAAATTTATGAATAACATCCATAATTTAGTATTAAAGAAAATGGATATCTTCAGTGTTTCATAGAGTTCAAGAGCTGGTATGGACCTTATAAGGCATGTGGCCCCTCTCTCAGCCCCCTTATTTTATAGACAAGGTAGCTGAGGTCCCAAGAAGTAAAATGACTTGCCCAAAATTACACAGGTGATAAAAACTGAGCTGAAAGAGAAGTGGATCTTGTGTCTCCAAACTCTCTTTTCTCCTAACTGGCTTCTTCCTGGATCATTGAAGCTGGTGACAAAGGACAGCTATGTCCTTCCAAATATCCCTTGATGCCTTTGTCAGAGACCTGGATAGATAATGGGCCTGATGACCCTGTGTGGCAAGTTTTATATTCAAAAGTTTTTTTTAAAAAGTTAAACAAGACACTGAATCTTATTCCTTCTTTTCTGCAACCAGTCAAAGATCTAATTATATGCCTCCCAATTCTTTCTTCCATTGACCCCAAAGCATAAGCAGCAGCCCACATATGAACTAGAAAATCTTAACTCAGGAAAGCTCTGGATTAGCTGCTAGAAAGACTGGAAAGAGAGAAGGCTACATACTGCTCCTAAACACTAACTTTGTTCATCTTTATTGAGTACTTACTGTATTAAGAAGGTGCTATGGGAGACACAAAGCTTTATTAAAATATGGCTCCTGCCCTTAAGTAACTTACAGTGTATAGTGTCTGGTCCTAGCTCTGATTCCTTCTCTGCATGCTAACCTTCCCTTCTCCTTCCCTTCTCTTTCAGTTTTCATTTCCTACCTTGTTCTTTCTAGTTCAGCCTCCTGGTTTCTTCCACACACAACCCCTTCCCGCCCCCCCCCCACCCCATCTAGCCACATTTCCTTACCCAGGAGTCTGAGCTTCTACTCACTGATTCATTCTCCTTAAAAACATATTTTGACATAATAAACTCAGCTGCTCCACAACATTGGGCAACCACTTGGGATTTTGATAGGACAGAAAACATTTTAGGGAATGATTCAGGTTTATGAGGCAATTCTCTAGACATTAGAATTTGAAAAAAAAATTTTTGAGGGCAATTGGGGTTAAATGACTTGCCCAAAGTCACACAGCTAGTAAGTGTGTCAAGCATCTGAGGCCAGATTTGAACTCGGGTCCTCCTGACTCCAGGGCTGGTGCTCTATTCACTGCACCACCTAGCCACCCCTGAAAATTTTCTTGTAGCATATTTGCCTGTTAGTAAGAAAGGGGCATGTTTTTCCATCCTGTTTGAGAAAGTATCTCTGGGCTTTTACAATGAGCTTACAGTATCCTCCTAACTCCTCTTTTAGTGATTTTGGGCCCCCAAATGATTTTATTTCTAGTGTGACAATTGTCAGAATAATCTACACCTGCATTGAGGGCATCCTTGAAAATGATGTTAGAAGGGAACAGATAGGCTTTTGAAAGTTATTTTCCATAGTAGACCACATCTTTACCATAACAATTGCCTAAAAGATGCAGAGAATATAAGATCTAACTGTGCTTATTATTTGTTGACTATAAAAAGCATTTGATTTGTTAGACAAAATTGCTATCTGAAAGGCTTTCTTTCAACAAAGTACCTTTCATGCATATGTTAATATTATACAAGATTCTTTTAAAGAAAGAACAACAGAACTTTGTTGAACCTTTTGATCATTAATATCAATCAAAGCATAATACAGGGAACTGTATACTCACCAGATGTGTTCACCATTGTCATGGAGAAGATCCATCACAGAATCCAAGTTGAAGAAGGATTCCCTGTGGATGGTGAAGTCCTCCAGCTGTTCCTGTTTGTGTGACATAGTATCAAGCCCTCAAATAGTGCAGAACTTCCTAAATGAAGCCCACAATCAGCTACTTTAAGAAAGTCAACCCTGACTATCTTATACAGGGAAAACAAAGTCAATGAAGAATGCCTATTATCTAGATTATAACATGCAATTAGATATATAATCTAAATAGCTTCTCCATCTATGTATGTGTGTGAGTGTGTATATATTGATATGTCAAACACATACAAATATATGTGACATAATACATGTATATGTGCATGTGTGTGTGTGTGTGTGTGTGTATTCTTGCACTTCAGACAGTGAGTAGTTGTGACCAGAATTTGAAAGGAAGGGAGCGGGCTAGATTGCCTTTGGAAATTCTGTTTTAGGGAGAAACTTGGGGTCATTAAAAGCAGTTTTGCAAAATCTTTTTTAAAATGCCAATATTCTTCTGGTATTGGTTGAGTCATAGAGCACCATAGTGTCTGAAGAATTGAAGTTGAGCATTACCCAGGGGGTAATGGATAGGCATACATGTACATGAGCAGGCTGCATCTTATTGCAAACGTATTATAATTATGTTTGGGAAAAGTGGTATAAAGGATGTTGTTGAAGTATACAAATACTGTTCAAAATAGAAAAGTGGCTGATCACATGGCAAAAGTGAGAATACAGGTAGACAGCCCATGTGCTGCTCCATTGTTATCCTTGAAATGTCAAGAGAATGCAAAGAAGGTCATATCACACAGGGCAGATCCTCTGTAGAAAAGATGTCCCACAGGATGAGTAGGTCTAGATGGCTTGTGATTGGCATGGCTGGAAGGAGTGCCCATGTCAATGAAATCCCAAATCACAAGGGCACTGAAGACCTTGAAGGATCTGAGCACTTTGCTACTTAAAAGATATTTCAAAGTTATTCTGCATTCTAATTAAGGTTTAATCCTCTCCCTTCCCCACCAAGACTATTCCCTTAATAAAAGCTATACCCTCAAAACAAAACCTGTTGGGGGATCTATATCCCCCCTCCCTAAGAATAATACTAATTGTTGTTTATAATTAGGTTTCTTAAAATCAGATATGATTTGTGGAGCTAGAAGGAAAGGAGAAGCACGGTTTTTCTATTCTGACCAACATATTTTTATAAATAACCAGAAATCCATCACTTTTCAATGTTTCATTGTGATCAATGAAGTCAGGCATTGTAACTGTTCAATGAAAATGTCTCCTCAACTACATATCTTATGCTAGTGTATTAAAAGGTCAGAGCACTTTATTTCTACGTGTCATTCTCTCATATCCTATTTCATGATCAGTCAGCTGATATTAGCTGCATGTGTTCAGATACAGAAAACCTTCCAGGTTAATGGTTTTAAATAACAGCAATAACTCACAGTGTTGCATACAGTATTAATTTCTTCACCCCCCCCACTTTACAAATGGGGAAATCAAGGTCCTTAGAGGTTAAATAATTTTCTTATAGTTGCAATTAATGAGTGATAGAACCAAGATTAGAATCTAGACTTTCTTACTCTAGTCCCAGTGCTCATTTTCCTTTTTAATTCTTCTCTTCTATAAAAGCAATGCTATTTCAGATTGCTAGTTCCATCAGTATAGATGAACTTCCTATCTTGATACAGATCTCAGTCTCTCCATGCCTTAATAGATGGTCATCATGAGTTTCTTTGGCCAACAGAATTCATCTCCTGCTGACCATATTGCTGGTGATGAATCTCTCCAGTTTTAGTCAGGCTGACCCTTGTACAGAAGGTAAATTTCAAAGGTGAATGGGCAGTAGATGGAAGGAAAGGAAATAATTCATTTTCATATCCAGTGCCATGTTATATTTGAGATTCTCTAGGAATATGTTCTAGAAGAAAATTTCATTTCTTGAATTAGAATAAATCTACGGAGGAGAGTCTTCTTTTAGTGGGAAACTTCATCCTGTAAAATTACAAGGATGTGTGGACATTAGCTAGGGTAGCGATTTAGAGTAATGTCTTGGTTTCTTGGTCAAGAGCACTCTGCTCTGACTGGCTCCTTGATTTATAGCTTGTTTTAGGAGAGTGCTCTCCAATAAAGTCTTCTGTGTCCCATGAAGTATCAGTGACCGAGGACACTCAGTCCTGAGGTTTAGTTGAATCATGGAGCTGCATGAACCTAAAGATAATTGGATGAAGAACTTTTTTCTGAAAACGTCTCTTTTGAACATTTTCTTTGATATTTTTTCTCAGATTATTCGCTCTGTAACATAAACTTATCACAAATAAATATTGTTGTAAATCTGAGTCCTGTTTCTATTAATTATTAAGGAAATAGGAATCAATAATTCTGTACAGAGTTGGGTTCACTGAAAAGAGGCAGAGAAAGAGAGCTTTCTAATACTAATAGCTCCCATTTATTTACAAATAATTTTGCTCATAATTTCTTTGGGATAGGTAAAAATGGAAACTATTCCCATTTTATAGCTAGGTAAACTGAGCTTCAGGAAAGTAGCAACATGCTCAGTAAGTCTTAGAGCCCAGACCGATACAGGTGTCTTATTCTTTATGTTACACTATGCTGCTTGAACTCATATTAAGTCAACCTGTTAGCTTGTCTGCATGGCTAAGCCATATATTTTTCTTTGAATGTACTTAATAAGAGTTTTACTGACTTACCTTTGGCATAGTCATTTCTGTGTGCTTAGCCCTAAGACAGAGATATCCTTTGGGTTTAAGATCAGATTTTTTCAAATTATGTTTTAAATCTGAAATAAATTTTCCTTAATTAATATCTAGCATTTAAAAAGTTGAGATTTTTGTAATAAAATCAAGTACATAATTTACAAAGAGAAACATTTTTTGACGTGGTACATTTTTCTTTTGTTTGAAATGAACACATCACAGATTAATGGTTATCAGCCATCCAACCATTGGCATTCTAATCACTAAGGATAAGTGTGGGAGTGTGGGAGTGGGTGTGAGATCGGAGACTGATGCTATTATGTGGCATTAATGGAAATTGTATGAATTCATCCCTGAGCAGACTTCGGATTCTACCCAAGGTGAACTTCTCATCTTCCATTTGCATTACCCAAGTGATTATTCAAATCTAGCATTGCATGTGGTGTATTAACTAGCTGAAAGTATATGTCTTGGGGCCTGTGACTAAAAAATATAAAAGCTATATAGGGAGAAAACTACAATGTTTGACTTCATGTTTCTATAACTTAATACTTTGGTTAGTTTTCAAAAAAAATTAACTATGTTTCCTATAATGGAATTTTTAATAGCAAAGGACTAATAATTTCTTCTGCATATAGTTCTATGGAATCAAGATGCTGTTTCCATTCAGGGGTGGGTGTCTACAAAGTTTAATTTAGTACTGATTTTAGGTTTCCTTGTTACCTTTTCCTGTTGCTTCTGTTTGTTGTCTTTTGGAATGAGTTGTCTTAAAGTAGAGACAAACAAATCAAGTGTTTCCATGCTAGTGGGAGAGTGGAACCTCCTAGGGGACTGTTCTGTCCTGAATGAGCCACTTACTTTTGTGCTGAAATATTATTGGTCCTCAAAGGCATCTCTTCTACAAGGAGCTTTTGATCTAATGTCTAATGTTTGCTCAAGTACTTTAACATTTACAGCTCTGTTCAGGCTTGAGAACACCTCTTTGACCTGCGGAGCCCTGTCTGGTGAGTGCAGCTGAAAGGCCAAATTTTCTGTTACTTACTGGCTAATTTTGCATCAGGCATTTTATCTCAAAGCTTTTTTTGCTTTTGCATTCACCTATATTGGGGATAATCTAATAACACTACTATTTAGAAAATGTTTTTAGAGTATAATTACCGTTGGTCATTAAGGATTAATTTGACTTACCTGCATTAGCTCCTCTCTCCAGAAATGACCAAAGTCCAAACTGTATTCCATGTATATGATAGTGGAGTTTGAAAATGACTGCAGGTTTCATGGAGAAAACTAGTGAATGCCACAAGGCCATGTTTCTTGGGTACAGTTCAAGTGGGAAACTGAGAAAAAAAGTGTAGTTGTAGCTAAGGGTGATGTAAAAAAGAGTGAAGTTAGGGGAAGGAATTGGTTGATGAACACAAAGGATGTTGAATAATAACTCATAAATAATACTCTAGAAAGTAGAAAGCACAAACTTATAAAGGTGAGAAAAATAACAATTATTATTCCCCTTGTATAGAAGAGTAGACTGAGGCTATAGAGGTAAGGGGACTTGCTTAAGTTCAGACAGTACTGGCTTAAGCAGTATCTCCCTGCACATCCCCATGACATCTGTTGTCACCTGAGATATCTCTGTTTACCTAGATCTTATGAGAGCCATAAAGATCTGTGGTTGTTAGTTTATCCCCATTTTGAGTCTCTGTGAGTCTGTACTTTCTTTCTATAAGTTTCACACTATAAGTTGACCTGTTTTGTTTTTTTACTTGAAATGTACCCAGACTTTTATTTTCATATAGCCTTCTTTTCTTGGGCTTGAGGGTGGGTGGGTAGAGAGGTTTGAATGACTGATTTTTGGTTTTGCTTTTTTGTTTCTGTTCCTTTTCTGTGGAAGAATGATGGGGAGGGGCGTGCAGAACCTGCTGCTTATCTTGTTATCCTTGTACACTGTGTTTTCTCATCTAGCTTTTGCAAAGAAAGCTATTGCCATATCCGATTTATCTTTTATTGCAAGTGCCCAACCAAAATTTTTTGTATCTTAAGATCTAATAAGGCCCATTAGCATATTGAAAGTCCTGCCCATTTTTAGTCACAGAAGGGCAACACCAATGGCATCTGTATTCTAAACTGGGAAGAAGCTCATAGGTATGGCTAATAAGTGGATATGTGGATGCACATGTTTTCTCATACACTCTTCTGAATATCTAAAAGCAGCTTCCATTTCTTTAGTGCTTTGCAGCATACAAACTATTTTCCTCATAGTGACTTTGTGGAACATGGAGTACAACTATGTTTTTGTGTGCATTTATACAGTGTCTTTGTTTGATAGATAAGGCAAGCAGCTGAGTGGCCTCAGAGTGCCCAGGCTTGTGGGATGCAGAGTTGGGATCTAGGCCTTTGGGTCCTGAGGCTGTGCTCAGTCCCAGGCTTCCTTCAACAAGCTCTTCAATAAGACATCCAGAGTCCATTTAGAAACTCAAGGGTCAGTGACAAAGAAGGCACTCGCAATTAACTGATCTGATCACCCCGTTTTGTTTGCATGTTACCTGACCTTGCTGGCAGGAGCGCTTTTATTTATTTAAGTGCTTGATGATGATGATGATGATGATGGTGATGACAATGACTATAATGTGTGTATTATTTTACTTTTCTTAAGAACCAGGAGCTGGACTCTTTGGCTGGGTATTTATGCCTTTCTGTGTTTAGCAAGATAACTTCAACTCTTGCTTCCATATGCATTTCCCCCATCACTTCAGGTTGTTCGTTCTCCCGATCATCTGTTCTCTGAAAGGTGTCTGATTAACACATCTTCACTAATGCATAAATAACTAATAAAACTTTAAATGTATTATTCTTCCCAGGAGTGTTTTCATTTTAATCTGTAGACAAAGCCTTCGACCAAAGGAAGCCTTTTATATTGTATGGTCCTGAGAACATTCAAACTTATGAGCAGGGCTAACCATGTTAGCTCACTGCAACTTAGAAGAGAATAAAGGTAATATGAAAACCAGTGAGAGTTTGGTGGGCACAGTGGGCTTTGGGGATTTCAATCTAGGCCTGCCTGGTGTAATATGACCCTAACTGAAGATATTTGGCAGTAAAGTCATTGATACATTTTGAGTAAACCCCAAGGAAATGTTATGAAGCCCTGCTTTGTGGTGATTGATTACCCTTTTGTAAGATTTCCTTAACTATCTATTGCCTAAAAATACTGTTTAGTGAGTTTTTGTGGGAACAGCATTAGGTGGGGTATGCCTATGTAGAATGTGACCAGAGGGTGTATTCTGGGTGTCTTTTGGGGAGAAAAGTAAGTTAGGAATGGTGACAAATGATTACCTACCCACCCTCACCACCAAAAGCACTACCAATATGTAAAAGGTCATTTGTGAAGCCTGGAAATGATTATCTCCTAGATATCTGGACTAGCAGGAAATTGGTGTATGTTCTTGTATTGTGTGTTTTAATTCTTGTTTTTTCTCCTGTCATTGTTCCTTTCCTCCAAGTTCTGGCTAGAGGGGCTCCCTGAAGTACAAAGAAGACCTAGTTGAGAACTTACTAACGAACAGACTGGAAGACCTAGCACCAGCCTTGGTTAAACCCACTGGCTTGGCCCAGTCTTACCAGATACTTCAGGTGCTCTAGACACACTTACTTTGCAAGAGGGAGGCTGCATTTCTACAATGTTTTAATTCATGTCTTTTTTGTAAAGTAAAGCTTAAACTTTGGGGATGAATACAATCATTTGCTTATTGGATCTGATGTTCTTGAGCTATAATTTTTACTTACTACATTTTGTCTCCTGCAGTACTTCACTTGATGGCTTTATCCATTATAAATTCTTTGTTCGGGTCTAGACTTCAGCTTTAGGAACCTTCAGATTCCCAATAGCTCACCAGAATAACTTTGGAGCATCTTGGGACTTTTAGGCATATATAAGAAGATATAAGAAATTTAGTCTTTTTGCTAATGTCTCTACTTAAGACACTTCAAGCAAGCTAGAATGAGACTCTAGCCATTTAAATCAGAGTGAATTTGGTGTTACTTAACATACCAAACCCTTCATAATTGATTTTTAAAACCAGATTGTCAAATTAGGTTCTGTTTTATTTTTAGTGAAAATAGCTCCAAAAATGTGTAATTGCATCAGTGTGGGCATGAACAGTATCTGTCTCAACCCCTCACTGCCATAGGCTCATGGTTGCTCCTCTCATGGCCACCTTCCTGTTGTTGAATCTCTTTGAACTTGTTTGATTAGGCTTGCCCTTGCCCACAGCTTCCTTCCAAGCTTTTCCAGCTTGAGCAGGGACCTGTCAGGTGAAATTCCACTGGCAGAGCCTTCAAAGGCCCTGGGTTGTCATGACCATGACACATTATGGCATTAGAACAGGACTTAGGCAGAGGTTTAGTGATGTTCTGTTTACAAAGCTCTTACCTAAAGCCAACTTGGGGTGGGATGGTGGAAGGATGTGGTGTCAGGCCCTTGTCATTTACAGGTGAGGGAGCCAAGTGAAACTCATAGAGGCTAATGACTAGCCGCACAGCTGGGACTCAGCCCCAGCAACTGGTCTTCTGATTTCAAGTCTTATTCCAGGACACCAGGCAGCTTCTCAGTGCCTAATTTTTTCCTCTAACTAGTTTTTAATTAGTAGAAGCTGTTGAGCACTTTTCATCTTTAAAGTGCCATGTAAAGGTCAGATAATAATGATGCCTTGTCCTCAGGTTTCGATAGCAATAAGATTTTTATCATTAACTAAACCAGAGACGGTTCTTCAGTAGACAAGAATGAGATTAAAAAAAAAGTTGGAAGAAAAATAGTTTGTTAGGAAAGCTCTGTATCTTTGACATCACTGTTTCTTTTCTTTCCCCTACCCCCAACAGTAAGTGTGAGTAGCTGGGTAAAGATGCTATGCTAGGTTCACAAGCAGACCATTCAGAGCCACTGAATGTCTCCCTACCCCAGGTATTAATAATTATAAGGCCAAAGTATTTTGGAAACAAGACTTTCTTCAGTCAGGGAAAGGTATTGCTTTTCTCTTTCCACTTGAGGGTAAAATTGATCTTGCAAGATGGCTAGTGTGTGGTAGAAATGCTAAGACCTGTGGGAAGGGGAAAGATGTGGCTCTCTTCAGCCTTTCCAGATAAAGCTTCACCAGAATACTTGTGAAGAAAGACAATCATCTGAGCATGAATCTCATGCTTTGACAAGCCTTTGACATATGTAAATCTTTAAGTTCAAAAATAGCCTGAAAAGAAAGAAAGGATCTGGTTTGCATTTGATGGAGCTACAGCAAAACTCCAGTAAAACGCCCACATCTTGCTATTAATGCTATCTAGAGTTCAGTAAACCAGTGGAAGGGTAATTTAGAACTGTAAAGGCATATACATAGGTTATGGTCTTGAGACTTAAATGCATTTTAAAAAATAGTTTTAAAAAAATGCCTCTTTTTTAAAGCTACACTTTTGGTTCCCTCCCTATTCCCTCTACCATCAAGAAACAACGCTCCCCCCCAAAGAAAAGGCCCAGCACACAAGTATCATACTGATTAAGGGCCATTCTGGTACAAGTAGACTTTTCCTTTGTATTTGTGAGTACAGCAGTAAACAATTAACATTAGTAAGCTTAATGTTTTCTGCTTTTAATTTTCTTAATCAGATAGAATTTTATGAGATTGAGAACTTCATTCAGCTAGTCAGTTTTTATGATATGTTATATAATGTTCTTTTCCATATCCCTTTCATCAGCTTTATAGTACTGTGGATAAGTGACAGCTTCTTCTCCAGTGGCACAAGGTTTTTATAAGTCTTCCATAAGAATCAGCAACCACAAAGGTTTTTCACATTGCTTGCTTTTCACCCCATGCCAATGTACCTTAATCATGTGATCAATCACATATTTTTGATCAGCCCAATCACAACATGTCAGTGGTTCAGATCTTGATAATATAGGTTTCTCTTAGAAGGTCCTACTTAGCTTTCTAATTTAATATGTACAGATATATGGTATCTTTCATCATGTCATCTGTTGAAATTTGCTGACCATCTTAGCTAAGACAGAGTATTGTCCAGAAAATCTCAATATTTAAGACAGTTGATTAATCTTGTATCTTGGAAGCTTTGTGGACCTTCCATATGCCAAGATCTTTCCATTGGGTTTAGTTATCTTTCTGATACCTAGGAGAAAAATGTCAACCACTAGGATAGATAATCTTTAGATTAGAGCTTTAGACATCCTTTGTATTCCTTAACAAATATTATTTCAAACACAAACTAGCTTGGAGTACATCCCCATTCTTTTAAGGTATGTCAAAGAGAAAGCCCTTCCCCACCATACAGACCTGTTATTTAAGTGCTCTACATCTTAGTTACCTTATCTATAAAATGAGGGCCTTAGTCCCTTCCATCTCTGACATTCTATGGTTCTCTCTTCCTTAATGTAACTTCAGAAACAGAATGCTCAGCTGGACAGACCGTGGTTCTGTCAATTTTTATGTTCTCATGCCCTTTCTTGGCATGGCTGTTCTATGTGGGATAGTTTAAGACAAAAGCAGTCGTTCTCAATGTAACTGAACTGACCATGGTCCTTCTTACCTGTGTTTTAGATGCATGCTTTAGAAAAAAAAATTTCATTATCCTAAATGATATTTCATTACCAGATGGCACCTTAATGAGGCTGTCACCTGTCTCTCATTAATAAGAATGGTAGAAATTTGGTTCTTTTTTAAAAATAGGCTGTTTTGCCTGGAATGTTTTTTAGCCATACAAACAAAATCATTTTTTATTTAGCAAAAAGTCATAATGCATAAAAATCCTCGTGTTGATCTATATAGTTGGCTGTATATTCAAGAATGTTGAACCTGGTGTGCTGCCTTGTTAGGGTTCATTTGTTTGTTTCCAGTAATTCTGTTTCTTAAGTGGGTCTGTGTCATGCTAGCTTAACCATCAAGAAAAGAGTGGTCAGCTCCCCTAAAAAGCAGTGTGGTGCAATAATGTCAGACATCTGTGGCAAGGAGGTCACTTAAGAAGTCAAACTTCATAGCTCCTGGTTTCATCCCTTTCTCAAGTCCACCTTTTACATACTAGATAATATTCATTCTTGGCAATGCAAGACTAACCTGGAGTGAACCTAATTTTTTCTAGTATTAGTTGTCCTACAGTTTAAGTTGACAAGCAATTAACTGTAAGGTTTCTAAACGTGGCTTAAGAATGGCATTCCTAGGTTATAAGTACTCTTCCTTAATTTCATAGAGCTACTGTTCAGTCTTATTGTCACATTCTAGGAATGATATAGACTTTAATGAGAGACTGTTTTTTTTTTTTAATTGCCATATTCACATCTTGGTGGAAGAACTAAAATGTTAAATTGTTTTCTAAGCATAAACCCTTCAGCTGAACTGTTTTTTTTTTTTTAAGATAGTCACTTTAACATTAAGTTCATGAATCATATGAGCTGTGCTAAAAGGACTCTTTTCCCAAACCAGCTTACAGACATTGACATAATATGGACTGCTTTGTCAGAACATTGCCAGCAAACCAATACAAGCTGACTCTGGTGTTGTTTGGCTTTCTTAATATTGTTCCTTGCTCAAATGGCCAGTCCTGCCTTCTTACTTATATCACTTGTATCTCTTCTCCCCAAACAAATCTTTCCATTTCAGTCACCTTCCTGGGAGTTTTAGGGTTAGCTAAATACTCTCTATTGCTGCAGAAAGTACTGATACAGGATTGCTTTGAAGTATTCATTTATGACAAGGTATTTAGCCACTTAGCCTAAGAGTATAAACCATGGTTCCTAATCCCTAAGGTACTCTATATTTCTTGGACATATCACATACTTCATCTGCCAGATGGTAATCTTTCCCTAGTGGTGCATCGTTTCAAGTCATATTTTTTGCACATCTTCAGAAAAGCCTCTTCGGGCAGTTTTCTTAAAAATATGAAAAAGGCATTTGAGCATTAGTATTGAAATTGATGCTGTGACATTGGTTATAATTGGTCAGTGCTTGGGCATCCCTATACTAACACACCTTCTCTGTTGTTGGCAGGTAAAATGAAATCTGGACCATAAACCTGATGGTACCATCAGGAGCTAGTATAGTAATCAGTCAGCTTTAAAATGGTGAATCAGGCTTGGGTGATAGAACTCAGCCCACATTTCATCTAAATTATAATTCTCAGGAATATTTGTGAATTCCTTAATGAAGTGGAACCTCCTCTCTGCTCAGATCCTTCCTGGGAGATGAACATTTAGGAAAGACAAATTGATTTTTCTAGGCACCAAAGAAACATCATGTAGGGAAACCCAAAGGGTGCTTGATACTGAGCAAGATACGGCCCCAAATTCTTCAGACTAATTATATCAGGGACTACCCAGATGCTTGACTGAAATTAGAGTACAGTACCTTCCTGGTAGCTGGAGCTGGCTTCATGGACCATCTCCAGCAATAGTTCTTGATCCTGTGAAAGCTAGGAGGTTCTTGGCTTATGCCAGTGTTATTATTTCCACATTTTAAGATCCACAGGAATAGCAAGAGACTTGGTCTTCCTTTAAGACCATCTGCTTCTATTAGTTCAAAGCATTCCACCTTCTTTTCTAATATTATCTTGCCTTTGTGTGTATATTCATTCACTTGTAGACTATGAATGACATTCCTAAAGAGGAAGTGGATGCAGTGACAGAGAAACCAAACCTTGACTCTGAATGGGAGGGCCTTGAGCATTCAGTAGTTCACAGTGGGACCCAAATGACAACCTTATCGGAGTCTCTACAAAGCCATGACTTTGGGCCTGTCTCCATAAATGAAAAGGAGGCAGAAGACAAGGCACATGGGTTGCCTGGTCTCCTTGACAACAAGGAGATGCTATGTTGTCTAAATGGGGTATGTACAGGTGTAGAGGAGCAAGCTGGTGCCTTAAAGCTCTTCAAGTGCATGCTCTCAGAAACACCTACTTCCTGTCAGCTGCGTGCTGATGAAAAAGAGGCAAAGGGGGGCGAAGACCATGTTACACCAAACGAGCTACCTGGGAAGCAGAATGGACCATATCCTGACTTTCGTGTGGGTTCAGGCTTCCCCACCCTCATTCGAAGTTTCCAGGTAGTAATGGTTTGGGTCAAATGCCTCTCTGGGAGAGGGCCAGAACTCTCCCTGGGATGGTGATGGGAGCAGTCTATTTCTTGCTTTCCTGACTAAAGAACTCTAGAGTCTGTCTCAGAGGAACTTACCCAGAGGAATTCCAAGGCAAGAATTGATTTTTCTCCAGCTAATTTGCAGAGCTCATCTAAATAAGCCTGTCATGATCATTACACAGACTGATAAGGGCTTTTAAAAAGGGCACTCTACCTTTCTTGACTCAAATGCAAATTTATAAAGAAAGGTAAAATTGTAAGGCGTCTATGTTTTTGATAATTGCAATTGCTCAGAAAATATAACCAACTCTGTTGAAAAAGAGTAGCTGGTTCCTCACCAAGATTATTTCAGGTCTAAGATAGAACATATCTCAGTCACAAAATCTGACTCTGTAAGATGCTAATACTATTCATTGCTTACTCTGTTCTGTTAGCCTCCGCCACTCCCATCCCAGGGAGAAAGAGCAATGGGTTCTAGTGATTATTGGTACTAATTGTTTATGCTAAAGTAGATGACCATGTAACCCCTACACAATCAAGGGGCAGCTTTCAGAGTGATTTACCAACTTGGGGAGGTGAGCTAATTTGGAGAAGATGGCCTTCCCTTCTTCCACTAATGTTTGTCCTTCTGATATTAATCACTAGGTGGTGGCATAACTGATTTTTCTCTTTCCATCTTTCCAAATACTCTTTTATTTCAACAACTCAAAAGTGAACATCTGACATTGATTTGAAAAGAGTTAATGAATTTCAGGGTCACTGTTGTTCATGCACCATTTGAACTTAAGGGAGGAAATGTATGGCCAATTTTCTTGATTGCAGTGGTATGGTCACAAGAAAGAAACAATAATTGCTATTTAGCAAACAGCTTTGTTTTCAAATTTTGGCTCAGAAGCCAATCCAAAATGCTTTAAATCTTTCATTTTAACTTAATGGTCTTATGGCTACTTTGTTAGGCATACCCATACCCAGATTATTATAAAAATATAATTCTTTACTATCCCTTTAACACTTTGTTAAAACTACTGCAGAATGATTCACAAGTCCTGTGCAAACAACTTTTGGGATTCTGAGTTGGATTTCTGGTTTGCTAAGACCCTGAAACTTTGATCAGGTCAGTGTCAGAAAGTTGGCCAGCTATTTCCCTCAGAAAGGACATAGGTAATTGTGCTTTTCCGCTATTTTGTAGCCTCCCCTGGTGAAGACTCAGACAGTCACCATCTCGGATGTTGCTAATGCTGGGAAAAGTGAAATCCCAACCAAAGATGTCCCCATTGTTCATACTGAGACAAAAACTATTACTTATGAGGCTGCCCAGGTAAGATATCATTTTTAACATCTAAAATCTTCATTTAATTATAATCAAGTTCTTCTCCATACTTCTAGCAAGGGACATTAATTTGCTGGTTTTGCTTTTCATAGATTTGGAAGGGGAAAATTCCCTTTCATTTATCAGTCTATAGAATGTATTTACACTGGATGCAGAATACACAGAGAGCCAATTCAATTGCTAGGTTAGTAAGTCTGTGTTGGAAATAATTTTTTTAATGGGGTTGGTAAGTGGTGAGAGTAGTGGCCAAGGCTGATGAAGGTAGAGTGTGGAAGGCTTTGAAGATCAGGCAGTAAAGTCTGGATTAGATGGACAATAGAGAGTCATTGTAGGGTGTCAGTGGAGTGACAAGATAAAGTCAGTGTTTGAGGGTGAGAATGGAGGCAGAGCAAGAGCAAGGATTGTCCAGGCATAAAAAAGGTGATGAAGACTTAGACATAAGTAATGGTTTTTGAAGTAGGAAGGAAGAAGTGAGTCCATAACAAACTGTGGGGAAAAGCACTTATCAGTGAAGCAGATATGAAGAGGGGAGCTAACCATGAATTAAAGACTATGAATTTGAGTGCTTGGGGGCCTTGTAGTGCCACTGGGGAACTAGGAAAGACCTGGTACCCAAGGTCTTTTTCAGACATGTCTCACTACCATACTATACTATGCAAGCTCATCTGGGCTAGGAAGAACTGCTAGAAGGGGTAGTTTAGGAGAAAGAAGGAAGTTCTTCTATGCCCAGAGGGCTACAAAACTGCACACGCTTTGACCCAGCAATACTACTTCTAGGTCTGTATCCTAAGGAGATCATAAAAATAGGAAAAGAACCCTATATACAAAAATATTTATAGCAGCTTTTTTTGTGGTGGCCAAGAATTAGAAATTGAGGGGATGTCTACCAGTTGGGGAATGGCTGGACAAGTTGTGTTATTTGAATGTAATGGAATATTATTGTGCTATAAGAAATGATGATCAGGTAGATTTCAGAAAAACCTGGAAAGACTTACATGAAATGATTCTTAGTGAAGTGAGTAGAACCAGGAGAATATTGTACACAGTAACAGCAACACTGTGTGATGACCAGCTATGATAGTCTTAGTTCTTCTCAGCAATGCAATAATCTAAGACAATTTCGAAAGACTCATGATGGAAAATGCTCCACATTCAGAGAAAGAATTATGGAGTCTGAATGCAGACTGACGCATACTGTTTTCTCTCTCTCTCTTTTTCTTTCTTATGGTTTTCCCTTTTGTTCTGATTCTTCTTTCATAACATGACTAATGTGGAAATATATGTAATATGATTGTACATGTATAGCCTATATCAGATTATAAGCCATCTTGGAGAGGAGGCAGGGAGGGAGGAAGGGGGAAAAATTTAGAACTCAAAATCTTATAAAAGTAAATGCTGAAAACTAAAAATAGATAATTAAAAAAAAATTTAAAAAAGAAGCAAGTTCTTAAAAAGTCTGCTAGCCCTAATTTTATTTTCTTTTAATTGGATTGTTATCCTTGGAACTAACAGGCGCCCTTGCAGGCTAGCCTGGGGAGTTAGGGTGCTGTTTGGTCAAGGGGTCAAGGAAAGGAGGCTGATGCCTGTAAGGGCAGGTGCAGATAGGGAAGAAACTAGAACATAGTCATTCCCACCTCTGCTCTTGGCAGGGACATGGAAGGGGAGCTGCATACTAGGACTCTGCCCCAAAGCTTTCATCTCCCTGGTGCTTGGTACCCAAGATCAGCAACTGTGTCAGGTGCTAGGGATAAAGGAAAAAGAAGGAAAATCAGTCCTGCTCTCAAGAAGTTTACATTCTTCTTGCATGGGGCTGGAACGTGTGTGTAAACAGATAGAGTCTATAGGTGATAATGGTACTAGGGAGAGAGCACTGACCACCACAGGAGGCTGAGAAAGGTTTTCTCAGGAAATGGAGCCTGAAGTGAGTCTGGAATGAAGCAGAAATGTAGAAGAGAGAAAATATTGTAGGAAGGGGGGCCACTTAGGCAGTGGAGAAGCAGGAGCCAGATGACCATGGTGGATTAAAGCAAGTAGGACAATTTGGCTGGAATGTAGAGAGTGTGAAAGGGGCCTGAGCCTTGCCTCTTTCCTCAGGGGCACCCCAAGCACCTAAGTTCCCCATCTTGAATTGATGTTCAGCTCTTCTCTCCTTCAACCTTTTCCAAATCTAATTCATTGATCAGTCCTATAGGCCTCTTTTTCACAGTTTGTCATAAACTCACTTCTTCCTTCCTACTTCCAAAACCATCATTTAAGTTATAAGCTTGGAAAGATAGGCTGGAGCCAACTTGTGAAGGCTTTCACAAGCTAAGCTAAGACATCAGTATTTTTTCCTAAAAGCAGTGGCAGTAGGGAATCACTGAAAGTGCTTGAGGAGAAGAGTGATATGGTCAGACTTGTGCTAAAGGAAGATTGTTTGGGTAGCTGTGTGGACAGGTCAGAAAGGGACTGGAAGTTGTGTGTAGGCATTTAGGATGCTGTGGCCATATTCCATGGAAGGAATGGTGAGGGCCTGAATTCACATAGTGACTGAGGAGAGGGATGTGAGATAGAGAAAGGAGGTGGAATTGGTTAACACTTGACAACTAATGGAATATGGGAAGAATTAAGGTGACTTCAAGGTTGAGAACCTATATGAGTAAAAGGATTGTGGTTGTCCGCAGCAGAAAAATCAAAATTTTGGGCAAAAGAAGATGAGTTTCACACATAAAATGTTTTGTTTGAGGAAAACGGTGGGGACCTGGCAAGTGACCACTTGGTGGCCTGAGCCAGCAGATCCAAGAAGGTTGGTGGCCTTGGAGTCGTGCTCTAGCCTGCCTTTTCCTCACTCCCCTCCCCCACCCAATCAGTTGCCAGATTTTATTGATTCTATCTCCCCAACACCTCTTGCATTCATTCCCTTCTCTCCACTCGAAGGGTCACCACTGTTGTTCAGGTCCTCATCACAGCTCCCCTAGACTATTGCAGCAGCCTCTCCCTGCCTCAGGTCTCTTTCCTCTTCGTCATTCCACATACAGCTGTCAAAGGGTATTCCTAAAGCACAGGTTTGATTATGTCACTTACCTGGGCTGGAATCCCACTTTGGACCCTTGAGAGCTTTGCCACCTCAGACTAGTCACTTAACCCTGCCAGCCTCTTCAGATGAACCTCTCTACAAATGAGGAAGAGGCCCTCCAGCTTTAAAACTATCATCCTAAGATTCCTGTTCAGATAAACTCTTAGGTTTTCTCTTACTTCTAGGATCTAAAGCTAACTCCTTTGTCATTTAAAATTCTCTACTGCCTGGCTCCCATCCTCCTTCCCTGTGGTATTATGCATGCCTTCCAATTGTCTTCAGCCTATTCAGCTGGGATAGACCTCTCGAAGTTCTTCATGTACCACAATCTGTCT
>WOXC01004363.1:0-2500 GCA_011680675.1 Gymnobelideus leadbeateri
CAATGAGATATTTCATATTGCTTTCTATTCTTTGATTTGTTTGTAACTGTTTAAAGGTATCTTGATTTCTCATAAAGTCAGTAGCTTCCCTTTGCTCCAGTGTAATTCTGAATGGATGATTCCCTTCAATGAGCTTTTGAGATTCTTTTTCCACCTGGAAAATTCAGATTTTTATGGCATTCTTCTCCTCATTCGCTTTTTGAGCTTTTTTTGCCTTTTGAGTTAATCTACTTTTTAACGTTTTATTTTCTTCAGTCAGGTATTTGGCTCTCTTTTCATAATTTTCTTTCATCATTCTCATTTCTCTTCCCAATTTTTCCTCCACTTCTCTTATTTCATTTTCAAAAACCTTCTTAAGCTCCTGTATGGCCTGTAACAAACTCACCTTTTTCTTAGAAGCTATCAGTTCAGGAGTTCTGACTTTGCTGTATTCCCCCTGTTCCATGCTTTGATTCTTTTTTTTCCCCAAAATAATAGTGTAAAGTAGATTGCTGAACTTGCTTTGCTTCCTCATATTGCCACTCAATTACTTGACTTGTGTTTTTTGCCACAGTAGAACCAGAAAGGGGAACTTTTCCCCAAATTGTTGGAGTTTTCTCAGCTGCTGAGAGTACTGCTACACAGTATTAAAATCCTTCGGTGGTGTCAAGTTCACTATATTATGGTTCTAAGTACCCCTGACAATTGAATCATTCTGTACATCCCTACAGCCTAACTAATTTCTTTTGTTCTTTCCATACTAAACACACTGCTTTCCAGGTTTTAGACTTTTTTGACTTACAAAACTCTACCTTTTGTGGGCTGCTTGCACTGAGAATTTACTTCTATTACCTTCAAAATACAATCTGTCAACTTACTAAATGGAATTAGTACTTCCCAGCACCATTCATGACATTGCATTGCAATGGACCAAACTTGTAATACTTAGCTTTCTAATTTTATGTCCCAAATGGTTTAGTATCTGCCAGATACTATATATGTGCATTTGGTTATCTGATGTCTATGTCAATGTTACCTACTTTTAGACTGTAGTTTTCCAGAGGAGAAGGTCTAAAGAATTAGATGGGTTTTTTCCAGTCAACTATGAAAAGGACACTACCAAAGTTTTCTGATTTTTCTTTTTCTTGGAAGGGAGTTGATGGGCTCTTGAACACAAGCTCTAGTCAATTTTATCATATTGAAAAGGCTTCAAATATCGCCCAAATAATAAATTTTACTTATATTTGTGTAATGAAAATATAAATTTGAAGATCTTTCCTGCCCTTTAATAGGCCTAGGTGAATTTTAGGACCTTTCCTGATTTTAAAATATACTCTGCCCCTTAATAGGCATCAGATGGTAACATGGAGCCTGTGTTGGGAGGTTTGTTTTTCAGGAAATTACAACTTTGGTTGCTTTGTAGTCAAGTGGATGTAAAGCCATGTACAAGCAGCTTTCCAGAGGACTGCTGCTGTGAACAGATTTGAAGGTTTTGTTTACATAGTATAGTGAACTATCTATTTATTCAATAACAAATCAGAGCCAAACTTTCACAGAAAATTGAGGTACAACATTCACAATGATACAACTTGTTACAGAAAATCAAAATACAGTATTCACCATGTCACAACTCAATAACTTGTAATTAAAATGGTTATATAATTTTCACCAAAGCGGTCACATAATTTTAAACAAAGTAAAATCATTTAATAATTCAATCATTCAATCATCTTTAAGGGTTTGTGCCTCCTTAAGGGACACAAAGTACAAAAGTCAAAGTTCTCCATCTATGGGATTCAATTAAATTGCAACTTCAACAGTGATTACTCAGAACCCTCTTAAAGGGTAGTAGAAAGTATAAAAGCCATCCACCCCTAGGTCACAAGTAAATCCACAATTTCATCAGTCACTACTCATTACCCTATTCCATTAGTCGCTACTCTGACAATTTCATCAGTCACTACTCAGTATCCACTGAGAGGTCTTTTCATCTTGACTCAAGCAGGTAGTTCCTACCTGAATCCACCAAAGTGTCACCTGGGTTCAAAGTCAGACAGCGCCCAGTTTCTTTTCCAGATCTCTGTTACGTTCCTGCTCCACATTGAAGCTCACAATATCGAGTCCACCTCAAGTCCTTCACAGTTTCTGTTCCTGGGAAGAGAAAACTTGACAGAGCCACAGTAATAATCAAATACATTGCCAGCAACATCAACAATTCACTATCTGCTTGTAAAATCAACTCAGACCCACCAACAAGGTCTAAGAACTCAACAAAAAATCATCAACATAGAAATCAACAAAGACCCATAAACCAGGTCCAAGAGGTCAGCATAAATCATCAGTAAAGTCCCAGGACCTCCAAAACCTCTTCCAGGACTTCTGTAAATATACAACCAGAAAATCCTCTTCTGGGGCTTCCAGTAAGGTCCAAGAGCTTCGGTACAAAGCATCACAAACAAACATCAACACCAGCAGAGCAAACAGTGCTGGGATACCACAAGTTGATTTTTTTTCCTTCTTG
>WOXC01004363.1:7500-120214 GCA_011680675.1 Gymnobelideus leadbeateri
TGTGGCAAAGAGCTCAAAAGTCAAGTAATAAAGTTGCAAAAAGATAAAGCAAATGAAGCAAAGCAAGCACAGCAATCCAACTTTAGATTCCTTTTTTGGGGACAAAAAGAACAAAGCATGGAACAGGAGGAAGACAACAAAGTCAGAACTCCTACATCAAAAGCTTCCAAGAAAAATATGAATTGGTTACAGGCCATAAAGGAGCTCAAGAAGGATTTTGAAAATCAAGTAAGAGAAGTGGAGGAAAAATTGGGAAGAGAAATAAGAATGATGCAAGACAATCAAGAAAAATAAGTCAACAGCCTGACTGAAGAAAATAATACCTTAAAAATGGATTAACTCTAGGGGTGGCTAGGTGGCGCAGTGAATAGAGTGCCGGCCCTGGAATCAGAAGGACCTGAGTTCGGAGCCGGCCTCAGACACTTAATCCACACAAACAAAAACCTAGTCGTGTAACCTTGGGCAAGTTACTTAACCCCAATTGCCCTAAAGGGGCGGCTAGGTGGTGCAGTGAGTTAGAGTGCGGGCCTCGGAGTTGGGAGGACCCGAGATCAGATCCGGCCTCAGAAAATGAGCACCTACGCATAAATAATGACTAGCCCTGTAACCTTGAGCAAGTTACTTAACCCCAATTGCTTTAAAAAAAAAAAATAGATTAACTCCAAAGGAAAAAGAGGCTCAAAAAGCCAATGTTAGGAGAAGGATACCTTGAAAATTTGAATTTGCCAGATGGAAAAAGAATTTCAAAATATTACCTGAGGGAATAATTCCTTCAGAATTAGATTGGGGCAAATGGAACCTAATGACTTTATGAGAAATCAAGGTACTCTTAAACAGATCAGAAAAATGAAAAAAAAAAATAGAAGGCAACATGAAATATTTCATTGGAAAAACCACTGTCCTGGAAAATAGATTCAGGGGAGATCATTGAAAAATAATTGGACTACCTGAAAGCCATGATAAAAAAAAATAACCTAGAAATCATCCTTCAAGAAATTCTCAAGGAAAATTGCCCCGATATTTTAGAACCAGAGGCCAAATTAGAAACTGAAAGAATTAACTGATCACCTCTTGAAAAAGATCCCAAAAAGAAAACTCCTAGGAATATTATAGCCAGGTTCCAGAGTTCCCAGATCAAGGAGAAAATATTGCAAGAAGCCAAGAAGAAACAATTTGAATATTGTGGAAATACAATCAAGATAATACAAGATCTAGCAAAGTCTACATTAAAGGATTGAAGAGCTTGGGATATGATATTCTGCAGATCAAAGGAGCTAGTATTAAAACCAAGAATCACCCACCCAGCAAAACTTAGTATCATATTCAGGGGAAAATATGGTCATTCAATGAAATAGAGGTCTTTCAAGCATTCTTGATGAAAAAAGCAGAGTTGAAAAGAAAATTTTACATTCAGATACAAGAAGCATGAGAAGCATGAGATCATATATATATATATATATATGCATATATGTATATATGTATGTATATATGCATATATGTCTACATAGGAGGGTATATGTGCCTATGAATGCATATGTGAGTGTGTATATATATGTGTACAAGTATACATAGACAGGATACAGGATCAATTGAATGGGAAGGGATGATATTTAAAAGGTGAAATTGAGGGGTGAGAGAAGAATATAATGAGAGGAGATGGGGAGAGACAGAATGGGGTAAATTATCTCATACAGAAGAGACAAGGGATAATTTTTACAATGGAGGGGAAGAATAGGAAGTCAAAAGGGAATGGGACAAACTTATTTTCATTGAATTTGGCTTAGGGAGGGAATGGCATACACACAAAATTTGAAATCTTGACCTACAGGAAAGTAGGGTGGAAGGGGAATAGAGGAGGGATGTTGAAGGGGAGGGCAGGTTGGGGGGGTGGGTTAGTTAGAAACACTCACTTTTGTAAAGGGACAAGGTCAAAGTAGAGCATAGAAAAAGTGCGGGTGGGATAGGATGGAGGGAAATATATTCAGTCTTTCACAATATTTCCGCTATGGAAATATTTTGCATAACTACACGTGCACCACCTATATTGAATTTCTTATCTTCTCTGTAAGGTTGGGTGATGAGGGAAGAAGGGAAAGAATCTGCAAATCAAAGTTTTAAAATCAAATATTTAATAATAATAATAATATTATTATTACTATTATTATTATTTACATGCAACTAGGAAATAAGACATACAGGTACTGGGGTATGGAGCTCCATCTTGCCCTACTGGAAAGTTCGAAGGGGGTATGGGGAAGGATATAGGAGAGAGCAGTTTGGGGGAGCAGATATACAGTGGGATCACTGTTTTGGGGTGGTGCTTAAGGGAAAGACAGGGAGAATATTTGTAATTTATAATCTTGTGGAAATGAATGATGTAAACTAAAAATAACCATAAATTTCATTTTTTTTAAAGGAAACCAAATATCAGATACTGTCTTTTCATCCTATTTCCACACATTAGTTCTCCTATATGTCATGCCATGACATTCTTTCTTCCTTTACTCAAAACTTGAAGACAGTGGCAGGATTTCCTTTCTCAATAACAAACGATGAAATTTACCTATTGTAAGTACGATCCTAATCCTTTCTATTTCCTCCAAGACCTTTGGTCATTTTATTTTTCTTTGGTTTTACATTTTTTCTCTTATGAAATGCTGCTTTGCTGTTATTTGCAACCATACATAGATAGTCCCATTCCTTAATAAAACAAAACAAACTTTTGCTTGATCCTTCCATCCTCTTAAATTATGTTCTTCTTTCCTTTGTTTCTCATGGAACAAATCTGAAAAGGACAAATAAAAATCAGCTATGTTCATTGTCTCACTTTTACAATTCCCAATCACTCCCCGCCCCCACTTGAAATCTCACTTTTTACCCCATCAGCCAACTGAAATGGTTTTCTCTAAACTTATTAATGGTCTCTTAATTGAGAAATTTAATAAATTTTCTTAATATTCATGCTTCTTTTCTAGAGGTCTATGAAGTCCTCAATACTACTGACTAACCCCTTTCCCTAGACACCTTTTCCAGTTTTTTATAACATAGTTGTCTCTTTGTTCTCCTTTCTGTTGGACAACTGAGTCTTGGTCTTCTTTGGGAGAACATCATCCACAGCCCACTCCCTTTGCATGAATCTTATCCAGGACTCTTTCCTGAACCCTCTTACTCCTTTATATTTGTACTTTCTCTGTGTCTATCTCTATATGTCTTTCTCTGTCATTCTCTTTCTTGCTTCCCCACCTTCATTTCTATTTCTTCTCTCATTTACATGCCAAGTATTCAACCATTATTTCAAGGGAAATTACTCCCAGATCCATCCCACTTCTGAATTTTGTTCCTTCATCATCAACTGCCCCTTGAATATATATTAATAACTTAGCAGTTAGTCCCCCTCCAAAAAAATTAAGATCCACTTTCTAATTCTTTTAGATCCATTGAAGACTTTGCCATCCTTTCAGTAACCCAGGTTCAAAGCTTAAAAATCTTCAGCTCTTTCCTCTCTTTCATTCTCCATATGCAATTAGTTGATAATTCTTGTGTCAACCTCCACAATGTCTTACATCTTAACCCTTCCCCTCCTTTTTTTTTACTTGCATAGCTATCCGTCAATATAGGTTCTTATGTTTTGGCTGGACAATTGCTTCAAAATTTCTGTTTCACTATATCCAACCCCACCTTGGGTTGCCTCTGGGTGCCACCTTCTACAGCAACTCCATGAGGGTGAAAATCATACTTCTCCCTTTGGCAACATAGATCCTATTCAGTCTATTTGATGTATTATTGTCACTTCTTGCTATGTTTTCCCATTCTCCTATTACTGTCTAGAATTGCTTTTTGCTCCAGAAGAAAATATGCCTTCTTACAGGTCTGAAATGTATTATTTCCTTTAACAAAATGCAATTGGTAAAACTAAGAGCTGGTTTTACTTATATATATGTATATATATATATATATATATATATATGTATGTATGTATGTAGATAGATAGATAGATAAATGGATACATAGATACATAGATAAGCCTTTGTTTAAATTGATTTGAAAAAATGAAAAGGATGATGGAGGTAGAGCCAAGATGGCAGAAAGGAAGCAGTAACTTCTCTAAGCTCCTCCGTGAATCCTGTCACTAAACCTTAAAAAGTGATTCTGGATTCTGGAGTGACAAAATTCACTGGGAGATGGAGCATGGCAGAATCCTGCCCAGGAAAGTGCCCAGTGCATCCAGACAGGGTAAGTGCAGAGCAAGTGGGGTCTGCACAGCTCTGATTTAAGAGCAGACAAGCAGTCTACAACAGCGAGAGACAAAGCCCCAGCCTGCAGACTTACCAAGGACGAATCACAGTCATCTCAACATAATCTCACAGTGGGATAGGTGGAATCATTGGAGCTAGGTAGGAGAGTCAGGCTCTCTGCTGAGACTGCAGCTTCTCCTGCAGCTTTTGGACCTCAGCCTGGAAGTTTAGAAATTTCCTGCCAGTATATGCAGGGGCTAGAATGGCAAAGTAAACTCTAGCTGCTCCCTCTGATTCTTCCAAGTAGAAAACCCAAAGATAAGTCTCCCACTTATGAACTCCCTAGGAAAACATTCCCAGGGCTAGATGGGTTTACTAGTCAATTCTATCAAATATTTAAAGAACAACTGATTCCAATACTCTATGAACTATTTGGGAAAATTAGTGAAGAAGGAGTCCTATGACAATTCTTTCTATGACTCAAATATGGTACTGTTTCCTAAATCAGGAAGAGATAAAACAGAGAAAGAAAATTATAGACCAATTTCCCTCATAAATCTAGTTGCAAAATTTTTAAATAAAATATTAGCTCAAAGACTACAACAACTTATCACAAGAATAACACACTTTGATCAGGTAGGATTTATTCCAGGAATGCAAAGATGGTTTAATATTACGAAAACCATCAGTATAATCGAGCATATCAACAACAACAGTCGCAGAAACCACATGATTATCTCAATAGATTCAGAAAAGGCTTTTGACAAAGTACAGCATGCATTCCTATTAAAAACAGTAGCAAGTATAGGAATATATGGAGCCTTCCTTAAAATAGTTGATAGCATCTATTTTAAACCATCAGCAAGTGTTATATGCAATGGGGTTAAACTAGAAGCATTTCCAATGAGATCAGGAGTGAAACAAGTGTGTCCACTATCACCCCTCTCATTCAGTCTGGTACTAGAAATGTTAGCAGTAGCAATTAGAGAAGAAAAAGAAATCAAAGGAATCAAATTAGGAAAAGAAGACACCAAACTATCACTCTTTGCAGATGATATGATGATATTCTTAGAGAATCCTAGAGAATTAAGTAAAAAAAAATACTTGAGATGATTAATAAATTTGGAAAAGTTGCAAGATATAAAATAAACCCACATAAATCCTCGGTATGCCTATATATCTCTAATGAAATCCAACAGCAAGAGATAGAAAGAGAAATCCCATTTAAAGTCATTGTAGACATTAAAAATTATTTGGGAATCTACCTGCCAAAACAAACCCAAGACCTATATAATCAAAATTACAAAACACTTCTCACACAAATAAAGTCAGATCAAACTAATTGGAAAATATCAATTGCTCATGGCTGGGTGGAGCTAATATAATGAAAATGACAATTTTACTCAAACTAAATTATATATTTAGTGCCATACCAATCACCTTACCAAAAAACTACTTTATAGAGTTAGACAAAATAGTAACAAAATTTATTTCAAAAAACAAATGGTCTAGAATATCAAGAGAATTAATGAAAAGAAATGCTAGGGAAGGTAGACTAGCTACACCAGATTTTAAACTGTATTATATAGCAACAGTCATCAAAACTGATTGGTACTGGCAGAGGAGTAGTGTAGTGGATCAATGGAACAGATTGGGCACAGGAGACACAGCAGTTAATGAGTATAGTAATCTTTTGTTTGATAAGCCCAAAGACCCAGTTTTGGGGATAAGAATGCACTATTTGACAAAAACTGCTGGGAAAATTGGAATACAATGTGGCAGAAACTGGGCATAGACCATTATCTAACACCATATACCAAAATCAAGTCTAAATGGGTCCATGATCTAGGTATAAAGCATGAGAGTGTAAGCAATCTGGGAAAGCAAGGAATAGTTTACCTGTCAGATCTGTGGAGAGGGAAAGACTTTAGGACCAAACAAGAATTAGAGAGCATTACAAAATGCAAAATGGATAATTTTGATTACATTAAATTGAAAAGCTTCTGTACAAACAAAGCCAATGTAACCAAGATCAAGAGGGAGGTGGAAATTGCGAAAGAATTTTTACAACCTATTTCTCTGATAAAGGACTCATTTCTAAAATATACAGAGAATTGAGTCAAATCTATAAGAATACAAGTCATTCCCCAATTGATAAATGGTCAAAGGATATGAAGAAGCAGTTCTCCAGAAAGAAATTAAAGATATCTATAAGCATATGAATAAATGCTCTAAATCACTATTGATTAGAGAAATGCAAATCAAAACAACTCTGAGGTACCACATATCTCCAGTCATATTGGCTAAGATGACAAAACAGGAAAATGACAAATGCTGGATAGAATGTGGGCAAATTGGAAGTTGTGAACTTATCCAACCATTCTGGAGAGCAATCTGGAATTATGCCCAAAGTGCTATTAATAATTTCATACCCTTTGTCCCAGCAATACCACTTCAAAGGTTATATCCCAAAGAGATCATAGCAGAGAGAGGAAGACCCATATGTACAAAAATAGTTATAGCTGCTCTTTTTCGTGATTGCAAAGAATTGGAATTTAAAGGGGTGTCCATCAATTGGGGAATAGCTAAACAAGTTGTGGTATATGCATGTAATGGAATACTATTGTGTTATAAAAAATGAGGAAGAGGCAGTTTTCATATTTACCTGGAGAGGCTTATACAAACTGATGCTGAGTGAGAAGAGTAGAACCAGGAGAAATTTGTACACAATCACAGACACAACATATGTGTGAAGACCAACTATGACAGACTGGACTATTCTCAGCAATGCAGTGATATAAGTCAATCCTGAAAGACTCATGAAGGAGAGAGATGCCTACATCCAGAGAAATAATGAGAAAGAACTGAGCTTGAATACTGATGGAAGAAAACTAATTGATCATTTTCTTTTTATTGTTTGGTTTTATTTCTTCTTTACCATTTTTCATCCCATCTAGAACAATACACCTTTGTACCTTCATCCCATATTGCAATCCAGATACAAAAAGGTTAAATCAAGAGTGATTACACCCCAGACCAATCACTGGATCCTCCTACAGTTACAAAGGCAATAAGTGAAGCTACCAAGTGTATCCATGGCTATGCTGAAGATTCTCAGCTGCTTCTTGGCCCCAGGGAAAGAGGCCAACACACTCTCCCAACTAATGAGTCCCAAAGTCCATAATGCACCAACCTCTTACTTTGTCTGTGGCATGTATGTGTTGGTAATTCTGGAAATGCCATAGCTGCTGGTTTTCTGGAGTCTCTCCAGCTGGCTGCTGGTCCTGCTGCCCTGGGGTTAAAACCTGAGACTCATGTGGATCTTGCCTTGGCTCCCAGCATGCTGTGCTGACCACTCCCTGCCAGGCTGCTGGACTGTCCTCAGCGGGAGGTTAGCTCTCTGTGTCATTTTGTGGGTTCTGGAGCTCCAGAGGTCGATTGGAGTCCCCCTATAACATAATTTTGAAGTGGTGTAGGCTGGAGCTCCACTGAAGTGCTATTTCTACTCCACCATCTTGACTCTGTCCCCTAGATCTACTTTTCTAAAGGAAAACAACTCAAAATGGGTTAACAAGCTTACTTTAATCAATCAAAAAATATATCATTTACCTAGTTCAGGGGAAAAAAGGTCAGCATCCAGAACTTCAGAGTATACAGACAGAAGTTACAAGATAGAGAGACAGATCAAGCAGACAGGCTTCCAAACTGTCCAACCATTACATCCATACCAAATCACAGTTGCTAGAGAAGGAAACATCAACATCTGGGTTTTCAAGCCCAGGGTGGGGGAGGTCTCCATGGTTGCCCAGAGTCTCATATGGTCAATTCACAGAACACTTCTCAAAGTGAGCCCCAAAGCAAAGCCTCACATCAGGCCTTATATAGCCTTCCCCTAGCTCAGAGAATGTAATAACCTTCTTGACTGACTCCCCAATCACAAAGTATCAAGGTATGGGTATTCCTGAAAAAATAGCCTCCTACCACAGGCTCCAGGTGCACTTAAGCTAGGAGCAGAGAACATCTTAAAAATTTACATTCCTGTCACAAGGACCAGGTGTCAGAGCAAGAGGAGGCTTCAGAGAAGGCATGTAACTAATATCTCTCCCAGCTGTGAAAACGCGAGTGATTTTTGTAAAACGTCTCCTCTATAAAAGCAGGGTCCTACTGTGGCAAAAATCACCAAAGTCAAATAATTGAATGGAAACATGAGTAAGAAAAGGAGGCAAAACAAGCATAGAAATCCAACTTTGGGTTCCTTTTTCAGGGACAAAAAGCATCAAAGCATGGAACAGGAGGAAGACAACAAAGTCAGAACTCTTTTTTTTTTAACAAATACTTTATTAACTTCTGTTTTACATCATTCATTTCCGCCAGATTTTGAGTTACAATCATCCCCCCCCCGTTTTTCCCCTACCCACCCTCCCAGAATAGCAGTCCTGCAAGATATCGCTACCTCCAATCTGCTCTCTCCCATACCTTCTCCTATACCCCCTTCGACCTTTCAATTAGAGGAAGGTAAATCTTTGTGTCCCAACACCTGCACATCTTATCTCCCAATTACAAGCAAAAGGGTATTAATAATAGTGTGTATATATATATATATATTTTTTTTTTGAAACATTTAATCTTAAGACCTCGAATTTCAGATCCATTCCCTTCCTCCCTTGCCACCCATTCCCTCTGGGAAGATAAGTAATTCAATATGTGTTGTACATGTATAGCTATGCAAGATATTACCATAGTAGATATATTGTACAAGGCTGCTTATAATTCCCTCCCACCCATCCCACCCCACACCTGGTCCATTCCCTACTTGATCCTGTCGCTCTTCTATA
This sequence comes from Gymnobelideus leadbeateri, assembly GCA_011680675.1. NCBI lineage: Eukaryota > Metazoa > Chordata > Mammalia > Diprotodontia > Petauridae > Gymnobelideus > Gymnobelideus leadbeateri. The sequence goes on from WOXC01004363.1 coordinate 16,571, forward strand.
GTGGGTACTTACAACCTCCCCTCCCCCCAAGGATTCCCTCCCATCCATCATCCCTTCTGTCATCCCCCTTCACCCTATTCTGCTGTAGGTTTATATATCCCATTTAGTATGTATGTCATTCTCTCCCTGAACGAAATTCAATGAGAATGTTGTTTTGCCTTTTTGCCTTCCTATTCTCCCCATCCCTTGCAACCACTTCCCCTTGCTTCTTCTACATGAGATAGTTTACCCTACCCTGTCTCTCCCCATCTCCTCTTGCCACTTTCCTTTCTCACATCATAATTTGATCCCTTGAGTATCCTGCCTTCCCAACAAATTCAACCTATGCCTTCTATCCATATATAACTGTAACCATATACACACACATTCACATATGTATTCATATGACCACACACCCTTCTTCCATTATTTTCATAGTGAGAAAGATTTCTTCAGTCACAGTGACTGTTTTTCCATATAGGAATCTAAATAGTTCAACTTTGATAAGTTCCTTTTGATATCTTTTCCCTGATTACCTTCTCAGGCATCTCTTGCTTCTTGTGTCTGGATGTCAAATTTTCTATTCAATTCTGGTTTTTTCCTCAAGAATGCTTGAAAGTCCTCTATTCCACTGAATGACCATATTTTCCCCTGAAACAAAATACTCAGTTTTGCTGGGTAGGTGACCCTTGAGTTCATTCCCAGCTCTTTTGCCCTCTGGAATATCATATTCCATGCCCTTCCATCCCTCAGTGTAGAAGCTGCCAGGTCCTGTGCTATTCTGATTGTGTTTCCACTATATTGAAATTGTTTCTTCCTGGCTGCTTGTAGTATTTTCTCCTTGATCTGGGGATTCTGGAACCTGGCTATAATATTCCTGGGAGTTTTCTTTTTGGGATCTTTTTCAGGAGGTGATCTGTGGATTCTTTCAACCTCTATTTTGCCCTCTGGATCTAAAACATCAGGGAAATTTTCCTTGAGAATTTCTTGAAGGGTGATTTCTAGGTTCTTTCTTTGATCATGGCTTTCAGGTAGTCCAATAATTTTTAAATTGTCTCTCCTGGATCTATTTTCCAGGTCAGTGGTTTTTCCCATGAGATATTTCACATTGCCTTCTAATCTTTCATTTGTTTGGATCTGCTTAACAGCATCTTGATTTCTCATAAAGTCATTAGCTTCCATTTGCTCCAGTCTAACTCTGAAGGAATGAATCTCCTCAGTGAGCTTTTGAGATTCTTTTTCCATCTGGCAAATTCGACTTTTTAAGGCATTCTTCTCCTCATTGCCCTTTTGGGCCTCCTTTGCCATTTGAGTTAGTCTATTTTTTAAGGTGTTGTTTTCCTCAGTCAGGCTGTTGACCCTCATTTCATACTTTTCCTGCATCCTTCTCATTTCTCTTTCCAATTTTTCCTCCACTTCTCTTATTTGATTTTTAAAGTCCTTCTTAAGGTCCTCTATGGCCTGCAACCCGCTCATATTTTCCCCTGGGGCTTTTGGAGCAGGACTTCTGACCTCACAGTCCTTTTCCCGCTCTATGCCCCCAAAATAGGAGTCTTGGGTTGCATTTTTCTGTTTCCTTTGCCTTGGCATGTTGCCACTTAATTACTTGACTTTGGGGCTTATTGCCACAGTATGTCTTTGCCGACAGATAGGGGAATTTTCGTCCAGAATGTTCGGGAGTGCAACATCTGTTTCTGGCAAGCTCCAAACCCACCCATGACTTCCAGCCCAGATCGCAATCCAGATCCAGGGAGGTTAAGGCAAGAGCGATTACCCCCCACTACTGATCACTGGATCTCCCTACAGTTTGCAGGCCAGGTGCTGGAGCTGCCTCTGAAAACTACAAAATGGCGTGTCTCCTCAGTGGCTTCTAGCCCCCAGGGGAGGAAGCCAACGCATTCCTCAAATACTGGTCCCAAAGTCCATAGGGCACTAACCTCTCACTTTGTCCTAGGCATGTCTATGTGGATAATTCTGGAGTCGCCACAGCTGCTGGTGTTCTGGGGTCTCTCCATCTGGCTGCTGGCACTGCTGCCCTAGAGCTAAAACCTCGGCTCACGGGGACCTGGGCTCCGCTCAGTTCGGCTCCCCACTCTCTGCGTGCTGTGGGCTGCCAGCTCCTAGACAGCTGTGCTGGTCCTTCCTGCAGGGCTGTTGGGCTGTCCTCAGTGGGAGGTTAGCTTCTTTATGTCATTCTGAGGGTGCCAGTGCTACAGGAGTTGTTCAGAGTCCCCTTTTACATTGTTTGGGGGGAATCTGGGGGCAGGGTGGCTTGGATGAGCTGTTTCTATTCCGCCATCTTGGCTCTGCCCCTCAAAGTAAGAACACTTGCACTAAAAGCTTCCAAGAAAAATATCAACTGGTTACAGGTGACAGAGTAGCTCAAGAAGGATTTTGAAAATCAAGTAAGAGAACTGGAGGAAAAATTGGGAAGAGAATGCAAGACAATCATGAAAAGAGGATCAACAACCTGACTGAAGAAAATAACATGTTAAAAATAGATTAACTCAAAAGGCAAAAGAAGCTCAAAAAGCCGATGAGGAGAAATGTGCCCTAAAAAGCCAAATTTGCCACATGGAAAAATAATCTCAAAATCTCACTGAAGAGAATAAATCTTTCAGAATTAAACTGGAACACAAGGAAGCTACTGACTGTATGAGAAATCAAGATATAATCAAACAGATGCAAATAAATGAAAAAAATTAGAAGGCAATGTGAAGTGTCTCATTTGAAAAACAACTGGCATGGAAAATAGAAACAGGAGAGTTAATTTAAAAATTATTGGACTACCATAAAGCCATTATCAAAAAAAGAACCTGGAAATGACCCTTCAAGCAATTCTCAAGGAAATTTGCCGTGATGTTTTGGAACCAGAGAGCAAAATAAAGGTTGAAAGAATCCATAGATCACCTCCTGAAAAAGATCCCAAAAAGAAAACTACTAGCTATATTATAGCCAGATTCTGGAATTCCTAGACCAAAGAGAAAATATTACAAGCAGCCAAGAAGAAACAATTTGAATATTGTGGAAGCACAATCATGATAACACAGGATCTGGCAACTTTTACATTGAGGGATCAAAGGGCTTAAAATATGATATTCCAGAGGTCAAAGGTGCTCGAATTAAAACTAAGAGTCATTTACCCAACAAAACTGAGTATCATGTTTCAGGGAAAAATATGGTTATTCGATGAAATAGAGAACTTCCAAGCATTCTTTTTTTTTTTTTTTTTTTAAGCAATTGGGGTTAAGTAACTTGCTCAAGGTTACACGGCTAGTCGTTATTATTTATGCGTGGGTGCTCATTTTCTGAGGCCGGATCTGACCTCGGGTCATCCCAACTCCAAGACCGACGCTCTTACTCACTGCACCACCTAGCCGCCCCTTTAGGGCAACTGGGGTTAAGTAACTTGCCCAAGGTTACACGGCTAGGTTTTTTTGTTTGTATGGATTAAGTGTCTGAGGCCGGCTCTGAACTCAGGTCCTTCTGATTCCAGGGCCAGCGCTCTATTCACTGTGCCACCTAGCCGCCCCCCAAGCATTCTTAAAGAAAAAAAAAACAGAGCTGAATAGATAATTTGACATTTAGATAAGAGAAGCATGAGAAGGTAAACAAGGAAAAAAATCATAAGGAACTTATTAAAGTTGAACTATTTACATTCCTACATGGAAAAATGTAATTGTAACTCATGAAAATTTTCTCAGCATAAGAATAGTTGAAGGGAATACAAATACATACACACTCACCACACATATAAATATACATATATATGTCTATATAGGAGGGTATGTGGGCATATGAATACATATGTGAATATGTGTATATATGTGTACAGGTATACAGAGACAGCTGGCACAGGGGCAATTGGATAAGAAGGGATGATACTTAAAGCTGAAATTGAGAGGTAAAAGAGGAATATAATGAGAGGAGATGTGGAGAGACAGAATGTGGTCAATTATGTCATATAAATGAGGCAAGGGAAAACTGTTACAATGGAGGGGAAGAACATGAAGGCAAAAGGGAATGAGTCAACCTTACTCTTATTGAATTTCCCTTAGGGAGGGAATGACATACACACAAAATAGGGTATCACACCCTACAGGAGAGTATGGTGAAAGGGGATAAGAGGGGGAATGATGGAAGGGAGGGCAGGTTGGGGAGACGGAAATTTGGTAGCGCACAGTTTTGAAAAGGGACAGTGTCAAAGTAGAGAATAGAACAAGTGTGGGTCAGAATAGGAAGGAGGGAAATATAGTCAGTGTTTCACAATATATCCACTAAGGAAATGTTTTGCTTAAGTGCACATGTACAACCTATATTGAAATGTTTGTCTTCCCAGTAATGGTTGGTGACAAGAAGGAAGGGTAAGAGTCTGGTATTCAAAGTTTTAAAATCAAATGTATAACAGATATATTATTTTTATTATTATTTTACATGCAACTGGGACATCAGATACACAGGTGCTGTGGTATAAAGATCCATGTTGCCCTACTAGAAAGTCAGGTGGGTGATGGGGTAGGATAGAGGAGAGAGCAGATTCAGTGAAGGGGTATACAGTGGGATTACTGTTTTGGGGTGGTGGGTAAGGGAAATACAGGGACAACATTTGTAACTCAAAATCTTGTGGAAATGATGTAAATTAAAAATAAACATGACATTAATAAAAGAAGAGGGATTATTTCCCTGATCAAAGAGAGGCAGTTTTCAAAGCAGCACTTTGCAATAGGACTAGCACTTAACCCTTCTCTGGGTCATAGCCCAGTTCTTTCCAGGCTAGGGCTAAAGTGTCTTCCCCTGTCATCTTGGCTCTGACTGGACTGAGGATACAGTGAGAAGTTATAGTGCCTTCTCTGTCATCTGTGCTCTGACTGAGCTAAGGATATATCGAACTTTTAGAACCATTAAGATCCTTCACCCTTTTGTCCCGGCTCAGACCAAATTAAGGCTGTAGTGAAACTCCCCTCCCTTGTGAAAAGAACAAAGGGAGAGGCACAGCAGCTACATTGGAGCCCCACTAGGAACAGCCCTAGATCTCTGGGTACCTTGAAGCCCACCCCTCTGGTTAAGCAAATGAACCTCTCCTCCCAAAACCCCAAGTCCTTGCTCCCATACCACTGAAAGCTGTAGTTTCTGCTTCAAGTTTCCCAAAGGGGAGAACTTGTGGTTTCCTTCAGGATCCTCCTCCTAATTCACCAAAACCCCTACTCAATGCTACCAGCTATAACCTTGTGGCACTTGGGTTCTTAGTCCCTCCCACACAAGGAGCAGTGCCCTCTTCTCCTTCCTTCCTTCCCAAATCAACCACCCCCACAACCAGGGTCTGGTACTGTAAGGAGATGAGAAAAGGAGAGGAGAAAATGAGGTCAGAAGTCAACCAGTTTCTACACTTGGGAAGCCAAATTTTCTATCAATTTTATGTGATTTGGAAATGCAATTAAGGTCATCTCACTGTTTGTATTATTGTATTTCTACACTGTATATGGTAAAACCTATGTGACCACTGTGAGCCAGAAATGGTGTTAGACAAAGCAACATTTGTTCCGAATTTAGTTGAAACTAAAAGACAGTGGAAAATTTTGTTTAAAACCAGGTATGTTATTTTGTTAAATACTGCTAATCTGTATTAAAGTTAAAATAATTTGACTCTAACTTAGACAAATTGTAAGAATGCTAAATAAGATATTTGGGGTTATTGTTAGACTATTAAAACCTAAAGCTGATGCCCCAGCAACACATAAAGTATGTCGTTTTCTTCAGTTCAAACGAATAATATCACAACCTCAATATTTCAAGGTCAAAACACTTCCTGGCCCGACCTTGGCCCTAACTGTGGGCTTTGCACGCATGCCCAGGCTCCTATTATGTTGGTCTAGCCCTTCCCAAGGAAGTCTCCCAGGCATCCAGTTTTACTGCTTCTTGGCCTGGCCACCACTATAGGCCTTTGTTTGTTTTCCCACCTCTCAATCTCACATGGAAGCTTCCCCTTCTAAGGGAATCTAGGTATCAGCCCCTGCAAAAGTCGCTTTCTGCCCACTATGACAATGTCTCCATCACCCCCCTACCAGGCACCAATTGTGAGTCAAGGGTTCAACTGCGAGTAAAGAGTTTGACTCTCAACAAAAAGGAGTGGGGATTGTAGTAAGCCCCATTTTGTGAACATCACCCATCTCTCCCCATCATGGGAGAGCTGCCTAGGAAACCTGCCCAAACACAACAAAGTTTGCCTAGGCAGCAAACTTGCCAAGTAACCTGCCCAAACCTGCTACCTGAAGCCCATAGCGACCCTCCTTCTGTTCAGTTCTAGAAATAGATTTGGGAACTTTGAAGTTGGGCAACAACTGACCACTGGACAGCAATTGTTAGGCAATGAACTGGTTGCTACCTTTGGTCTTCTATATTTTCCCCACTTGAATAGTAACTAAGTTGTAGTTTCCCCTGGTAACAGCTATGTTGTGATTTTTGTCTATATAAACCCTAAGGTGTATATGCTCAATGCTGCCTGATTTGGGTACATGATTCTGGCAGACCCTGGGTTAATTATGCTCCACAATTAAGAATTCACTTAAAATAATTAATGGTCTTACTCACTGTCATTCATGTTACAACACTAGTATCTGCACAGCAACTGCTCCAGGTGCCCAAATAGCAGTTAGCTTATAAGTATCTTAAGAGGTTAATGGAGGCTCGGAAGAGGAGAAATTGTGAATTTTCACAGAAAAAAGGAGGAAAGGAGTAACCATTTACTAAGCACCACTCCATTAAGTAATTTAGAAATATTATCTCATTCAGTCCTCACAAGAAACCTGGTAAATATTATTAAAATCCCATTTTACATTTGAAGAGATTAAGTGATTTGCCTAGGGTCACATAACAGTATCTGAGCCTGGATTTGAACTCCGGTCTTTCTAATCTTTCTAACTTCCATCTCCTCCATCTACTGCAATATGTGGCACAGGGAGTGATTGAAGTAGGTGAAATTTGGGGGGATAAAGTTAGATACAGTTGTATTAGAGACAAGCCCCATGACTTGCTATTACATAGATGGAGGGTTTACCAGCCAATTTCCCACACTCTGATTGCTTGATAACCTACTTCTTGAGGTTCTATCATATTCCCTTTGTGTTCATGTCATGTTTTCAAGAAATCTATGGAGTATAGACTTCATTTGGGAGACCACTACTGCAGTGTTGTTTCATTTTGGTACTTCAAGTAAGTATTCAACTTATTCAGACGTGATTGTGTTAGAATACTACTGTGCCATAAGAAATGATGAGTTTAATTTTCTTAGAAAAACATGGAAAAACTTACATGAAATAATGAAGAGCAAAATGAACAGAACCAAGAAAACATTATATGCAGTTACAGCGATATTGTTTTAAGAATGACTGAGCAAATGAGTCCTTTATTCTATTATAAATACTCATATTACCTATGAAGGACATATGAAGAAATAATTGTGTATATACATATACATATACATATACATATACATATACATATACATATACATATACATATACATATACATATACATATACATATACATATACATATACATGTCTGTATCTATCTGTGTCCAATGGTAGCCCTCTCTGGGGGGAGGTAAGAAAAAAAATAAATTTACATGGTAAGTTCATTATGTATTTAAAAGGAACAGTAATTTGTACCTAATAGATTTTTAGTTTCATGTGTAATATTTTTTTAAATTATACTATGCTTTAGAAAAGCTTGTTTTATACTATAAATTAAAAAAATTTAAAAAAGTAAATATTAGGACTTTGGTACATTTAAAAAAAATCAAATAAGTATTTAATAAAGGAAATCTTTCCTGACTTGTTGATTTCTTCATCCTTAAATTTTCCTCTACTTACTAAAGTGATTATATACTATATCACACAACAGAATCAACCTCCTTGAGAGTGTTGTTTAGTCTTTTCAGTTTTTATCAACTCTTTGTGACCTCATTTGGGGTATTCTTGGCAGATTTAAGTGATTTGCCCAGGGTTACATTGTAGTTGTTTTTTGTCCTTTGTTCTTGAAGAGCATGAATAACATCAGGAAGGTGGTATCTTGACTTGCAAGTGAATTGGATTTAACTGAGGAAGAGCCATGCAAAGCCACCAGTCTCACTGTCTCCTCAATTCAAAAGGCATAGATAAGGGTGACTGCAGATGACCATGGGTGTGGTGGAAGACCTTGCACTTTTTTTTTCTTTTCTTTTTGGAGGGGCCTTGGGATTAAATGACTTGCCCGAGGTCACATGGCAAGTAAGTGTTAAGCATCTGAGGCTGTATTTGAACTCAGGTCCTCCTGACTCCAGGGCCTGTGCTCTATTCTCTGAGCCACCTAGCTGCCTGGAACCTTGGTCTTTTTTTCTCTCTCTTTTTTATATTTTTGTTTATATCATCCATTTCCACAAGATTTTGAATTGCAAATTTTCTCCCCATTTTTCCCCTACCCACCAATCCAAAAAGGGGAGCCTGCTGAATATCCCTTCCCTCAATCTACTCTCTCCCATATCTTCCTCCATCTCCCCTCCAACTTTCCAGTAGGGCAAGATGGATCTCTATACCCCAGTATAGAGATTATATGTATATCTTATTAGAGATTAGATGTATATCTTATTACCAAGTTACATGAAAAAGTAATAATATATATTTTTAAACATTTGATTTTAAAACTTTGAATTACAGATTCTTTAGCTTCCTCCCTCATCACCCACCCTTACTGGGAAGATAAGAAATTCAGTACAGGTTGAACATGTGTAGCTATGTAAAACATTTACATACTGGATATATTGTTTAAGACTGACTATATTTCCTTCCATCCTATACCACCCCCAATTTTTCTATTCACCACTTTGATGCTGTCCATTTTAGAAAATGGGTGCTTCCAACTTCCCTCCACCCCAGCCTGCTTTCCCTTCCATCATCCATCCCCCTTCTCATCCCTTTCTCCCTACTCTCCTGTAGGGTGAGATACCCCATTGGGTGTGTATGTCATTCCGTCCCTAAGCCAAATTCAATGAGAATAAGGTTGACTTACTCCCTTTTGCCTTCCTGTTTTTCTTCTCTATTGTAATACATTTCCCTTGCCTCCTCTATATAAGATAATTTACCTCATTCTGTCTCCCCCATCTCCTTTCATTATATTCCACTTTCACCTCTTAATCTAACCATTTAAGTATAATCCCTTCCTATTAAATTGGTCTTCTGCCCTCTATATATATCTACATTCACACACTCACATATGTATTCATATGCCCATATACACTCCCATATAAACATATATATATATATATATATATATATATATATTTCTTTTCCCTTCAAGAATTCTCATACTGAGAAGAGTTTCATAAGTTACAATTATTGGTTTTCCATGTAGGAATGTAAATAGTTGAACTTTGATAAGTTCTTTATTGTTTCTTTTCCCTGTTTACTTTCTCATGCTTCTCTTGCTTCTTGTATATGGATGTCAAATTTTCTATTCACCTTTTTTTTTTCATCAATAATGCTTGAAAGTCCTCTATTCCATTGAATGACCATATTTTCCCCTGAAACATGATACTCAGGTTTGCTGGATAAGTAATTCTTGGTTTTAATCCCAGCTATTTTGACCTCCCAAACATCATACTCCAAGCCCTGCAGTACCTCAGAGTACAAGCTCCCAGATTCTGTGTTATCCTGATTGTGTTTCCACATTTTTCAAATTGTCTCTTCCTGTCTGTTTGTAATATTTTCTCTTTGATCTGGGAACTCCAGAACCTGGCTATAATATTCCTAGGAGTTGTCATTTTGGGATCTTTTTCAGGAGGTGATTGGTGGATTCTTTCAAGCTCTATTTTACCCTCTGGTACTAAAACATCAGGGCAATTTTCCTTGAGAATTTCTTGGAGGGTTATTTCTAGGTTCTTTTTTTGATCACAGCATTCAGGTAGTCCAATAATTTTCAAATTATCTCTCCTGGATCTATTTTCCAGGTCAGTTGTATTTGCAATGAGATATTTCACATTTCCTTCTATTTTTTTCATTTGTTTGTATCTCTTTAATAGTATCTTGATTTCTCATATAATCAGTAGCTTCCATTTGCTCCATTCTCATTCTTAAGGAATTATTCTCTTCACTGAGCTTTTGACATCCTTTCTCCATCTGGCAAATTCATATTTTAAAGGCATTCTTCTTCTCATTGGCTTTTTTGAGCATCTTTTGCCATTTGAGTTAATCTATTTTTAAGGTGTTATTTTCTTCAGTTAGGTTGTTGACTCTCATTTCATAATATTCTTGCATCATTCTCTTAGCTCTTGCCAATTTTTCCTCCAATTCTCTTATTTGGTTTTCAAAATACTTCTTAAGCTCCTCTATGTCCTGTAACCAGCTCATATTTGTCTTGAAAGCTTTTGGTGCAGGAGTTCTTACTTTGCTTTTTTCCTCCTGCTCCATGCTTTGATACTTTTTGTCCCCAAAATAGGAGTGTAAAGTTGAATTGCTGAGCTTGCTTTGTTTCTTTTGCTTGCTCATGTTGCCACTCAATTACTTGACTTTTTAGCTTTTTGCCACAATAGAACTATGCTTCCAGAGAGGAGAGCTTTGTACCAATCACTGGTGTTTTCCCAGCTGCTGGAACTATTATTTGGCTGCCTCGCAGAAGCCTCCACTGGCTCTGGCCCATTGGTTGAACACCCAAGGACCTCAACCCTAGACAGTGATCCAGATCCAAGCACGTTAACGCAGTAGTTATTACCCCTCAGGCCAGTTGTTTGATCCCCCTACAATCAGCAAGCCAAAAACTCTGAAGCATCCAGGAGGTGTGGGCTGCAGTGCTGCCATACTCAGCCATATCTAGGCACAGGGGCAAAGGCTGGACTGCACTCCCAGACTCTGGGTTCCTGCAAAGTCTAGACTGACCTCTCACTTTGTCGTTAACATCTGTGGGTTGATAATTCTTGAAACAACCACAGGTACTGGTGATCTGAAGTCCCTCCAGCCAAAGACTGGTTGTGGACACCATGAGGCTATCCCCTCCTGCTAACTTGGGGCTGGGCTCAGCTCCCAAAATGCTGTCCTGGCCCCTTCCTGCTAGCCTGCCAGACTATCGTCAGTGGGAGCTGAGCTTCTCTCTGTCATTTTCTAGCTTCTTTAGCTTCAAAGTTTGTTTAGAGTCATTTTTACATGAATTGGAGGAGGTGGAAATGGGAGACAGGTAAAAGTCCTGTGTCTCCTCCACCATCTTGACCTTGACCAACCTTGGTCTTTTTAAGCTAAGGTCATATTTCAGTTGACAAGGAACTGAGACTATCATTTCATTTCTGAGGCTAAATACATCCAGTGATTAAAACTAGATAAGAAATGAGGCAAAATGGGGGCGGCTAGGTGGCGCAGTGAATAGAGCGCCGGCCCTGGAATCAGAAGGACCTGAGTTCGGAGCCGGCCTCCGACACTTAATCCATACAAACAAAAACCTAGCCGTGTAACCTTGGGCAAGTTACTTAACCCCAATTGCCCTAAAGGGGTGGCTAGGTGGCGCAGTGAATAAGAGCGCCGGCCTCGGAGTTTGGATGACCTGAGATCAAATCCAGCCTCAGAAAATGAGCACCCACGCATAAATAATGACTAGCTGTGTAACCTTGAGCAAGTAACTTAACCCCAATTGCTTTAAAAAAAAAAAAAAGAAATGAGGCAAAATAAAAATGATCTCTGATACCTGCTCAAAAAAGAAATCAATCTGGGAGGGGAGGACCCTTAGGGTTTCTGGTCAAAACTGAAACAATTGCTGTTTATTATCACTCTAAGTGGGTTGGGACTTATTGGCCAATCAGTGACAGCCAGAGTGATTTGGGCATAAGCCATATTCAAATGCCTCCATCTGAATCCAAATGAGTTTTATCAAAGCTAGTTTTAAGGGAGCTTCCTTTCATGAAATTCATAGTATTACATAGTTACTGGTTGTTTCAGACTGTATTTGAAGTCAGGTCTTCCTGATTACAGGCCCTGAGCTCTATCCATGGGCAGCTCCTAGCTGCCACACCTTGAGGGCTGTTTATCGTTTGTTTTTGTCTCTGTATCCTCATTCCCTACCACAGTCCCTTGTACATGGTGCTGCTTAAAAGCTTTTTTAAAATGTTTAATTGTTGAATTGAATGAAGCTCCTGAGTAGTATGTATATATATGTAAAACTTTGTCCTTTTTTATTTCTTAAAATTGAACCATATTTGCACTAGCTTTTCACCAACTTACTGTCCTCTACCTCTTATTCTTTTTTTTTTTTTATTTTTTTATTTTTTATTTTTTTTAAACAAATACTTTATTAACTTCTGTTTTACATCATTCATTTCCGCCAGATTTTGAGTTACAATCATTTTCCCCCCATTATTCCCCTACCCAACCTCCCAGAATAGCAGTCCCACGAGATATCGCTTCCTCCAATCTGCTCTCTCCCATACCTTCTCCCATACCCCCATCGACTTTTCCATTAGAGGAAGATGAATCTTTGTATCCCAATGCCTGCACATCTTATCTCCCAATTATAGGCAAAAGAGTATTAATAATAGTATTTATATATATATTTGAAACATTTAATGTTGCGACCTTGAATTTCAGATCCATTTCCTTCCTCCCTTGTCACCCATTCCTTCTTGGGATATAAGTAATTCAGTATATGTTGTACATGTCTAGCTATGCAAAACATTATCATAGTAGATATATTGTGCAAGGATGCTTATAATTCCCTCCCACTCATCCCACCCTCCACCTGGTCCATTCCCTACATGATCCTGTCCCTCTTCTATAGTGGGTACTTCCAACCTCCCCTCACCCCAAGGATGCCCTCCCATCCATCATCCCTCCTCTCATCCCCCTTCCCCCTATCCTGCTGCAGGTTGAGATATCCCATTTAGTATGTATGTCATTTTCTCCCTGAACCAGATTCAATGTGGATGTGGTTTTGCCTTTTTAGCCTTCCTTATTCTCCCCCTCCTTTGCAACCACTTCCCCTTGCTTCTTCTACATGGGATAGTTTACACTACCCTGTCTCTCCCCATCTCCTCTTGCCACTTTCCTCTCTCACCTCATAATTTCATCCCTTGAGTATTCTCCCTTCCCAACAAATTCAACTTATGCCTTCTATCCATATATAACTGTAACCATATACACACACATTCACATATGTATTCATATGAACACACCCCCTTCTTCCATTATTTTCATAGTGAGAAAGATATCATCAGTCACAGTTATTGCTTTTCCATATAGGAATGTAAATAGTTCAACTTTGATAGGTTCCTTTTGATTTCTTTTCCCTGATTACCTTCTCAGGCATCTCTTCCTTCTTGTGTCTGGATATCAAATTTTCTATTCAACTCTGGTTTTTCCCTCAAGAATGCTTGAAAGTCCTCTATTCCACTGAATAACCATATTTTCCCCTGAAACAAAATACTCAGTTTTGCTGGGTAGGTGACCCTTGGGTTCATTCCCAGTTCTTTTGCCTTCTGGAATATCATATTCCATGCCCTTCGATCCCTCAGTGTAGAAGCTGCCAGGTCCTGGGCTATTCTGATTGTGTTTCCACAATATTGAAATTGTTTCTTCCTGGCTGCTTGGAGTATTTTCTCCTTGATCTGGGGATTCAGGAACCTGGCTATAATATTACTGGGAGTTTTCTTTTTGGGATCTTTTTCAGGAGGTGATCGGTGGATTCCTTCAACCTCTATTTTGCCCTCTGGATCTAAAACATCAGGGCAGTTTTCCCTGAGAATTTCTTGAAGGGTGATTTCTAGGTTCTTTCCTTGATCATGGCTTTCAGGTCGTCCAATAATTTTTAAATTGTCTCTCCTGGATCTATTCTCCAGGTCAGTGGTTTTTCCCATGAGATATTTCACATTGCCTTCTAATCTTTCGTTTGTTTGGATCTGCTTAACAGCATCTTGATTTCTCATAAAGTCACTAGCTTCCATTGCTCCAGTCTAACTCTGAAGGAATGAATCTCCTCAGTGAACTTTTGAGATTCTTTTTCCATCTGGCAAATTCGACTTTTTAAGGCCTTATTCTCCTCATTGCCCTTTTGGGCCTCCTTTGCCATTTGAGCTAGTCTATTTTTTAAAGTGTTGTTTTCCTCAGTCAGGCTGTTGACCCTCATTTCATACTTTTCCTGCATCCTTCTCATTTCTCTTTCCAATTTTTCTCCACTTCTCTTATTTGATTTTTAAAGTCCTTCTTAAGGTCCTCTATGGCCTGCAACCCGCTCATGTTTTCCCCTGGGGCTTTTGAAGCAGGACTTCTGACCTCACAGTCCTTTTCCCGCTCTATGCCCCCAAAATGGAGTCTAGGGTTGCATTTTTCTGTTTCCTTTGCCTTGGCATGTTGCCACTTGATTACCTGACTTTTGGGCTTGTTGCCACACTGTGGCTTTAAGGCCAGATAGAGGAATTTTCGTCCCGAATGTGTGGGGGGCAACTCCCGTTTCTGGCAAGCTGTAAACCCACCCACGACTTCCACCCTAGATCACAATCCAGATCCAGGGAGGTTAAAGCAAGAGCGATTACCCCCCAAGACTGATCGCTGGATCTCCCCACGGTTTGTAGGCTGGGAGCCGGAAATGCCTCTGAAAACTACAAAATGGCGTGTCTCCTCAGCGGCTTCTAGCCCCCAGGGGAGGGAGCTGACGCATTCCCAAATACAGGTCCCAAAGTCCATAGGACACTAACCTCTTACTTTGTCCTAGGCAAGTCTATGTTGATAATTCTGGCGTCTCCCCAGTTCCTGGTGTTCTGGGGTTCCTCCAGCCGGCTGCTGGCCCTGCCGCCCTGGGGCTAAAACCTCGGCTCACACAGACCTGGGCTCGGCTAGGCTCCTGAGCTCTGCGCGCTGCCGGCTCCCAGACCACTGCGGTGGTCCTTCCTGCAGGGTGCTGGGCTGTCCTCAGCGGGAGGTTAGCTTCTCTCTGTCGTTCTGTGGGTGCTGGGGCTCCAGAAGATTTTCAGAGTCCTTTTTTACATAGTTTGTGGAGAATCTGGGGGCAGAGAGGCTTGGAAGAGCTGTTTCTACTCCGCCATCTTGGCTCCGCCCCTCTACCTCTTATTCTTAGAAATATAAACAAATCAGCTACCAGCACTGCTTATGGATCTGTGAATAGACTTTTCTATGGCAACACTAATCTTTTGTCTCTTGGTTTCATATATTATGACCATGTCACTATTGATGTGGTTCATTTCTAATAATTCCTCAGTTCATTGCCCATTCACTGGGGCAGCTAGATGATATAATTCAATCACTGTCTGTGGGGTCAGGATTCTTATTGTTTGTATGGCCAAGAGGAAGTAACTTAATCTTTCTCAGCCTCAGTATCTTAATTTATAAAATGAAGGGAATATAGTAAATTATTTCAAAGTTCTCTTGCAGCTCTAAATGCATGATTCTGTGATCATTAGATAAAGTCTTAAAAGTTAGAGAAAATTTGTAAATGATTTAAAATATTAGACTTCTTAGTAGCTCATCCTCACTTTCTGACAGTAACTTAGAAGAGGAATACTAGCACTCATGTTTGCTATGTAATCTTGTGCAAGTCACATGTGTGTGTGCACACATATGGTTTATATTGGAGGAAATTAAATTTTTAAAAATGCTTTATTAACTTCTGGTTCATATCATTAATTTCCCCCAGAGATTGAGTTACAATTTTTTCCCCATTTTCCCCCTATCAACAACCCCCGAATAGCAGTCCCACAGGATAACCCCTCATCCAATCTGTTTTCTCCCATCTCTTCTCCCATAACCCCTTTGACTTTTCCAGTAGGGCAAGGTAAATCCTCGTGCCCCAATGCCTGCACATCTTATCTCCCAGTTATATGTAAAAGAGCATTAAAAATAGTATTTATATATTTTTAAAATATTTGGTCTTAAAACTTCAAATTCCAGATTCATTCCCATCCTCCCATGCCTTACTGGGGAGATAAGCAATTCAGCATATGTTGTACATGTAGCTATGCAAAACATTACCATAGGAGATATATTGTAAAAGACTGACTATATTACCCTCTCTTCTATCCCACCTCCCACCTGGTCCACTCCCGACTTTGATCCTGTCCCTTTTCAAAAGTGGGTGCTTCCAACTTCCCTCCCCCCCAACCTGCCCACCCTTCCATTAACTCCACCCCCCATCTACCCCCCACTCTCCTATAGAGTAAGATATCCCATTTAATATTTATGTCATTTTCTCGCTGAGCTAAATAAATGAGAATAAGATTTTGCCTGTTTGCCTTCCTGTTCCTCCCCTCCATTGCAACCACTTGCACTTGCCTCTCCTACATGAGATAGTTTACCCCGTTCTTTGTCTCCCCATTTCCTCTCGTTATGTTGCTCTCTCACCTCTCAATTTCTTTTTTTTCAAGACCATTTACATTTTTATTTTTTTATTTATTTTTATTTTTTAACAGATGTTTCCACTTTTTTTTCTTATTAAACAAATGCTTTATTAACTTCTGTTTTACATCATTCATTTCCGCCAGATTTTGAGTTACAATCATTTTCCGCCCCCCCCCCCATTATTCCCCTACCCAACCTCCCAGAATAGCAGTCCCACAAGATATCGCTTCCTCCAATCTGCTCTCTCCCATACCTTCTCCCATACCCCCTTCGACTTTTCCATTAGAGGAAGGTGAATCTTTGTGTCCCAATGCCTGCACATCTTATCTCCCAATTATAAGCAAAAGAGTATTAATAATAGTATTTATATATATTTGAAACATTTAATGTTAAGACCTCGACTTTCAGATCCATTTCCTTCTTCCCTTGTCACCCATTCCCTCTGGGGAGATAAGTAATTCAGTATATGTTGTACATGTCTAGCTATGCAAAACATTATCATAGTAGATATATTGTACAAGGCTGCTTACAATTCCCTCCCACTCATCCCACCCCCCACCTGGTCCATTCCCCACATGATCCTGTCCCTCTTCTATAGTGGGTACTTCCAACCACCCCTCCCCCCAAGGATGCCCTCCCATCCATCTTCCCTCCTCTCATAACCCTTCCCCCTATTCTTCTGCAGGTTGAGATATCCCATTTAGCATGTGTGTCATTCTCTCCCTGAACCAAATTCAATGAGAATGTGGTTTTGCCTTTTTGCCTTCCTATTCTTCCCCCCTTACAACCACTTCCCCTTGCTTCTTCTACATAAGATAGTTTATCCTATACCCTACCCTGTCTCTCTCCATCTCCTCTTGCCAGTTTCCTCTCTCACCTCATAATTTCATCCCTTGAGTATTCTCCCTTCCCAACAAATTCAACCTATGCCCTCTATCCATATATAACTGTAACCATATACACACACATTCACATATGTATTCATATGACCACACACCCTTCCATTATTTTCATAGTGAGAAAGATATCATCAGTCATGGTTATTGCTTTTCCATATAGGAATGTAAATAGTTCAACTTGGATAAGTTCCTTTTGATTTCTTTTCCCTGATTACCTTCTCAGGCATCTCTTGCTTCTTGTGTCTGGATGTCAAATTTTCTATTCAATTCTGGTTTTTTCCTCAGGAATGCTTGAAAGTCCTCTATTCCACTGAATGACCATATTTTCCCCTGAAACAAAATATTCAGTTTTGCTGGGTAGGTGACCCTTGGGTTCATTCCCAGTTCTTTTGCCCTCTGGAATATCATATTCCATGCCCTTCGATCCCTCAGTGTAGAAGCTGCCAAGTCCTGGGCTATTCTGATTGTGTTTCCACAATATTGAAATTGTTTCTTCCTGGCTGCTTGGAGTATTTTCTCCTTGATTTGGGGATTCTGGAACCTGGCTATAATATTCCTGGAAGTTTTCTTTTTGGGATCTTTTTCAGGAGGTGATCTGTGGATTCTTTCAACTTCTATTTTGCCCTCTGGATCAAAAACATCAGGGCAATTTTCCTTGAGAATTTCTTGAAGGGTGATTTCTAGGTTCTTTCTTTGATCATGGCTTTCAGGTAGTCCAATAATTTTTAAATTGTCTCTCCTGGATCTATTTTCCAGGTCAGTGGTTTTTCCCATGAGATATTTCACATTGCCTTCTAATCTTTCATTTGTTTGAATCTGCTTAACAGCATCTTGATTTCTCATAAAGTCATTAGCTTCCATTTGCTCCAGTCTAACTCTGAAGGAATGAATCTCCTCAGTGAACTTTTGAGATTCTTTTTCCATCTGGCAAATTCGACTTTTTAAGGCATTCTTCTCCTCATTGCCCTTGTGGGCTTCCTTTGCCATTTGAGTTAGTCTATTTTTTAAGGTGTTGTTTTCCTCAGTCAGGCTGTTGACCCTCATTTCATACTTTTCCTGCATCCTTCTCATTTCTCTTTCCAATTTTTCCTCCACTTCTCTTATTTGATTTTTAAAGTCCTTCTTAAGGTCCTCTATGGCCTGCAACCCGCTCATGTTTTCCCCTGGGGCTTTTGGAGCAGGACTTCTGACCTCACAGTCCTTTTCCTGCTCTATGCCCCCAAAATAGGAGTCTTGGGTTGCATTTTTCTGTTTCCTTTGCCTTGGCATGTTGCCACTTAATTACTTGACTTGTGGGCTTGTTGCCACACTATGGCTTTAAGGCCAGCTAGAGGAATTTTCGTCCCAAACGTGTGGGGGGCAACTTCCGTTTCTGGCAAGCTGTAAACCCACCCACGACTTCCACCCTAGAACACAATCCAGATCCAGGGAGGTTAAAGCAAGAGCGATTACCCCCCAAGACTGATCGCTGGATCTCCCTACAATTAATTGCTGGCCAGGAGCTGGAGCTGCATCTGAAGACTACAAAATGGAGTGTCTCCTCAGTGGCATCTAGCCCCCAGGGGAGGAAGCTGACGCATTCCCCACATACAGGTCCCAAAGTCCATAGGACACTAACCTCTTACTTTGTCCTAGGCATGTCTATGTTGATAATTCTGGAGTCGCCACAGCTACTGTTGTTCTGGGGTTCCTCCAGCTGGCTGTTAGCCCTGGTGCCCTGGGGCTAAAACCTTGGCTCACTGGGACCTCAGCTCCGGCTCGGCTCGGCTACCCGTGCTCTGCGCGCTGCGCACTGTCAGCTCCCAGACCGCTGCGCTGGTCCTTCCTGCAGGACTGCTGGGCTGTCCTCAGTGGGAGGTTAGCTTCTCTGTGTCGTTCTGTGGGTGCTGGGGCTCCAGAATTTATTCAGAGTCCCCTTCTACATAGTTTGGGGGTAATCTGGGGGCAGAGTGGCTTGGATGAGCTGTTTCTACTCCGCCATCTTGGCTCTGCCCCTCACCTCTCAATTTCACCCCTTAAATATCATCCCTTCCCATTAAATTTGACCTGTGTCCTCTATCTTTGTATACCTGTAAACACATATACACACATTCACATAAGTATTCATATGCCCATATACCCTTCTTCAGCTATTTTCATACTGAGAAATGTTTCATCAGTTACAGTTATCATTTTTCCATTTAGGAATGTAAATAGTTCAACTTTGATAAGTTCCCTATGATTTCCTTTCCCTGTTTACTTTCTCAAGCATTTCTTGCTTCTTGTGTCTGAATGTCAAATTTTCTATGCAACTCCGTTTTTTTCCTCAAGAATGATTGAAAGTCCTCTATTCCACTGAATGAGCATATTTTCCCCTGAAACATGATACTCATTTTTTCTGGGTAGGTGATTCTTGGTTTTAATCCCAGCTCCTTTGCCCTCAGGAATATCATATTCTATGAGCTTCCATCCCTCAGTGTACGAGCTGACAGATCCTGGTCTATCCTGATTGTGTTTCCATAATATTCAAATTGTTTCTTCCTGGCTGCTTGTAATATTCTCTCCTTGATCTGGGAATTCTGGAAATGGTATACAATATTCCTAGGAGTTTTCTTTTTGGGATCTTTTTCAGGAGGTGATCCATGAATTCTTTCATTTTACCCTCTGTATCTAAAACATCAGGGCAATTTTCCTTGAGAATTTCTTGAAGGATGATTTCTAGATTCTTTCCTTGATCATAGGTTATAGGTAGTCCAATAATTTTTATATTATCTCGCCCGTATCTATTTTCAAGGTCAGTGGTTTTTCCCATGAGAAATTTCACATTGCCTTCTATTCTTTCATTTGTTTAGATGTGCTTAATAGCATCCTGATTTCTCATAAAGTCAGTAGCTTCCATTTGCTCCAGTCTGCTTATGAAGGAATGATTCTCCTCAGTGAACTTTTGAGATTCTTTTCCCATTTGGAAAATTCGACTTTTTAAGGCATTCTTCTCTTCATTGCCTTTTGGAACCTCTTCTGCCATTTGAGTTAGTCTATTTTTAAGGTGTTATTTTCCTCAATCAGGCTGTTGACTCTCATTTCATACTTTTCCTGCCTCCTTCTCATTTCTCTTCCCAATTTTTCCTCCATTTCTCTTATCGGCTTCTTAAGGTCTTCTATGGCCTGTAACCAGCTCATATTTTCATTTGGGGCTTTTGTTACTGTATTTCTGACCTCATAGTCCTCCTCTTGTTCCATGCTTTGATCCTCTTTACTCCCAAAATAGGTGTCTAATGCTGAATTTTTCTGTTTATTTTGTTTCCTTTGCCCAGGTATGTTGCCACTCAGTTACTTGACTTTTGGGCTTGTTGCCACAATAGCACTCTGCTCCCCAGCCAGGGGAGCTTCTGTCCCAAATGCTGGGGTTTTCTCAACTGCTGGAAGTATTAGTTGAGAGGCCTCTCTGAAGCCTCCACACACTCTGGCAAGCTGGTCACACACCCAAAGACCTCCACCCCAGACTGCAATCCATATGCAAGAATGGTAAAGTAAGATCAATTATCCCAGACTGATAGCCATATCCCCCTACAGTCCACAGGCCAGGAGCTTTAGCTGCATCATGGCAACATGGTGCAAGCTGTGCTGGCTCCTCAGTGGCTTCTGGCCCCCAGGGGAAGAAGGTGACATGCTCTCCAGTCCCAAAATCCATAGGGCACTGACCTCTTTTTCCTATGCATCTATGTGTAGATAATTCTGGAAACACCACAGCTGCTGGTATTCTGGGGTCCATCAAGCTGGCTGGTGGTCCAGCTGTCCTGGGGCTAAAACCTCTGATTCATATGGTCCTGGGCTTGACTCCCGGTGTGCTCTGCTGGCCACTCCCTGCTGGGCTGCTGGGCTGCCCTCAGCAGGAGGTTAGCTTCTCTGTGTCATTTTTTGGCTTCTGGAGCTCCAGAGGTGATTCAGAGTCCCTCTTTTACTTAATTATGAAGTGGTATGGGCTGGAGCTCTGTGGAAGTGATTTTTCTACTCTGTAATCTTGCCTCCACCCCCAGGCAACTACATTTTTTATATTTTATTTATCAAGTCATCTAAACACTACATAGAAAAATCACAAAAAATGTTTACCTTCAAAGGAAATTGTTTTTTATTATATATATATATATATATATATATATATATATATATATATATATATATATATAAATTTCCTTTGAAGGTAAACTTTTTAATATATATATATTAATATAATATAATGTTAATATATAATATATATATATTATATATATAATATATATAATAAACAATTTCCTTTAAAGGTAAACTTTTACATATATATATATATATATATATATATATATACACACACACACATACACATTTAAGTGATATTATAAAAATAAGTTTATGTAATAATATAAAAAATAATAACAATATACTATCTCCTTATGGCCACCCATCCTCAGACCCTAAGGATGGTGATTAATATTTAACTTCCTTTCTATCATATGAGAAGATATTGTTAGAACCAGACCTGTAATTTTATTACCATGGGTTAATCCCAGATGACAAAACTATCTTTACCAAAGCAGGTCAGAATTTTCTCTGGATGTCTTGGAGTGTTATCTTAAACACTCAGCATTTAAGGTCCTTATCCAATATCCCATAGCTAGCATGTAAGTGAGGCAGGGTTTCCTGGCTCTGAGACCATCTCTATCTATCATGTCATATTTAATGTTTAATAAATTCCATGTCATTTAATTTTAAACTTTTAAGAATAGAATTGAACACGGATGTTTTGAATGTCTAATTAATTCTCTATTGCTATGAAATTCTGACATTTTAAATACTGCAGACAATGACAGCAGTCATGAAATTAAAAAATACTTACTCCGTTGAAGGAAAGCTATGGAAAATCTGGACAGCATACTAAAAATTAGAGATAGCACCTTGCCAGAAAACGTCCATTTAGTTAAAGCTATTGTTTGGTAGTATCAATGTATGGCTCTGAGAGTTAGACTATAAGGAAAACTGAGTGCCACAGAACTGACACATTCAAACTGTGGTGCTGAAAAAGACCTTTGCGAGGCCCCAGGACTGAAAGGCGATCAAATCAGTCAAAGGCCCTTCACTGGAAGGTCAAATGCTGAAGCTGAAGCTTAAATACTTTGGCCATGTAATGAGAAGATGGGACTCATTGGAAAATGCTCTAATGTTGGGAACGATTGAAGAGAAAGGGGAAAAGGGATGGCAGAAAATGAGACAGAGATAGTGTCATGGAAACAACAAGCATATACTTGAACACACTTCAAGAAATTTTAAAATAAAATAAAATTTTAAAATAAAAACTTGCATTGTGCTATGGTTCATAGGGTCATGTAAAGTCAGACAGAATTGAATGACTGAATAACAAGTGATTTGTTGTTTCCAAGTATAGATCTTCAGAGAAAGGGATCTTGTATTGTTTTTTGGTGGTACCTTTTAGTGCTACTGGCAAATTCTTCTGAATAAGTGAGCATAGGTCAAATGGTTTCTTTTTTATTTTGTTTTGTTTCATTTTTATTTTGAACTTACAACTATAAACCATGGTCAAATTGTTTTCAGTGGAAAGAAGAGAATGTCATAAAGCAATCTTTTATTTGCTAGATCGTTATTGGCTCACACTCCAATCTTGTCTTATCCTTTGAGTTCCTATCCTTTGAGTATCTCCATATTTTATTTTCCAAGCAGTTAATTATTTTCATAATCTCTTTTCTTATTAAATTATTATGAATTGAATGAAAAAAAATGTACTATTCTTTGTTGTATCCTATTTCTTCCTGTTTCTTGTAATTCTTCATGTCAGCATCCACCCACCAAATTATCAAAAAATGCATAAAACCAAATATCTGTGAAGCAAACTTTCCAGCATTTGAGGCTGGTTTCCCTTAAGTTACATGTTCTTATAATCAGGTTTTCTGAGAATTACCCTAGCCTTATGTGAACAAAAGAACCCTTCTCTAGCATTCTTGACTCTTTCCATATTATGTAATTCACATCCCTTTATGTGTTTGCCTTTCTAAAGAGTCTATCATTTGAAATATGACCTCTATTTTGAAACCTGGCACTACGACAGGGACTGTCTGAACCAGGAAGGACAAACCAAATGACAGGCTACCATCTGACTCAATAGGAGACTAGAGATGCTTTCCTATTCTCCTTCTTAGGAAAATATCAGTGACACTTCTCTGCAAGTCGTGTCTCCAACACAGAAACCACCCAAGTTGCCACTTTAGCATTCCTACTTTTTTCTGTATTAAATTATTAAAAATCATTAACACACAACATAAGCAATTTTTTCAACAGGAGGGTAGAAATAATAAGCAGTGAACATGACAAGTATCATTTAATATTTTATTCCAAAAGTTATTGTTATATCATTTGTGAAATAATTATTTTATGAAATAATTATGTTAAAAATACAATCAGGAAAAAAAATACTAGTGCAATGAGAAAAGTAAATTTGCTAGTTGTTTAGAGTGTTTTATTTAATGTTCATATATTTCTTATTTTTTTTATAAATTATGTATGTGGTTGGTTCCCTCCTTTTTAAAAAGCAGACTGCACAATTGATTTTTTAGTGCCAAGTTGACAGGTTTTACATGAGTCTGTCTCTTAAGCAAAGTTAAATGCATCTTCATATTGGAAAATAACTTATTACATGAATTCAGAAGAAAATTCCTGAGTCATTTTTTCCAGGGGAGAGAAAAAATTAAGAATATATATTAAACTGTACTGAAGATAACAGCAATGAAAACTGGACTTTTCCATTCTCAGCAGCCTATTAGGTAATATATCAATCTCAATGATATATTCATGGCATTCAAATATTCCATGAAGGATTCACTGTATTTACTTATGGTATTTCTATACAAGAATTATTCAAATACCTTACCTTCCTGGCCTACTAATGGGTAGATTTTTTGGTGTTAACAGAGACCACTATTACTGCCACTCAGACTTTCTTGAGAATTTGTCAATACTTTCGAAAATATCTGATTTAGGAACAAGTTAATTAAGGACAAGTGAACTCTTAGAATGGTTGATCTAATTCCCATACAGTATCAATCTATCCAATCCCCAATAGTTTATTTTCATAGTAAGAGTTACTTCTCTCATTGCAGAAATGATCACCATTTACTTGAGTATGTCTCCCTATTGCATAATCAGTTACTAACATAAAGAGAATATTTTATATTACAATTTTCTACCAAGCCGTGTCCTTTGATTTACTTTCATGAAAGAAATAAAATGAGAAAACATTACAGTAAAAGAGAACCATTTGTTTTGTACAGTACAAATTGTGTTTTAAATGTGGATAAAAGCTAAGGATAAGGGTATGGTGTGGCTAGTAAAATATACAGTATTTTATTCTAGCTGGTTTTTTGCACAGATGTTATGCCCCGGTTACTCTGAATTGTTATAGTGAGCTTTTAAAATTTTCCACAATCAACGCTTACAAAGTATGGGCAGTGTTCCAGGCACTATGCTAAATATTGGGAATATAAAGAAAAGACAAAACAAGTCCCTGTTCTCAAGTAGTTTTCCATCTACTGAGGGAGATACTTTGCAAACAGTATTCAAGAAAAAATTGGTAGTAGTCTCAGAGGGAATGAATGAGAATTAAGGAGGACCAAGAAAAGGTTCCTTGCAGAAGGTCAGAGTTTAAGGAAACCAGGGAAATGGGGAGGTACAGATGAGAAAGCAGACCCTTTCAGGCCAGCAAAATAATCAGTGAAAAAGCTCAGGAGTCAAGAGATGGAATGTGTCATCACAGCATAGATGTTTACCTGAATCTGAAATTGTGTAGTATAGAAACAATTGAATTTACTACCTAGTTATCCAGAATATTTAGGTAAAATAGGAAACTACCACTTGGATATTTGCTACCATTAGCTCATGACTTTGCTTCCATTAAGTTCCTTAGAAGCCTTCCCCACCTTGATCTTTTCTCTCTCCCCTATCCACCCATTTCAGATTCCCTAGCAGGGGTCTCAAGCTGTGCTGTGCCATACCCAAAACAGCCTTGTTCCAGAATATCTAGTTCGAACTTTGATTTTAGAAGTGAGATATATAGTTACGACTTCAAAACATTTAGGCAAATCAGGAATAGCTTTAGGATCAGTTGGTTTTCTACCATTGTCTGAACAATAAGATTACAGACTGGTTGCTAACTAGTTCAACTCAGTTTAGCAATTGATTGAAACAAGACACTTAATTTAAATTTTGCAGACTCAGTCTTAGGTGATGCAGTAAATAAAATAGGAAATGAAATATTATTGTATAGTGAAAATTATATAAACAGTATGATAATTCTAGTTGAAATTTTAAAACTGTTCTTTGGATAGTTTTAAATGATTAAATCACATGGTCATAAAATATAATTTATACAATATCTAGTTTTGTCTTATTATTATTTCCTCTTGTAAGAACAAAAATTGCTTTTTAAAAAATACCCCCTCTTGGGGCGGCTAGGTGGCGCAGTGAGTAGAGTGCCGGCCCTAGAGTCAGAAGGACCTGAGTTCGGATCCGGCCTCAGACACTTAACGCACACAAAAACCTAGCTGTGTGACCTTGGGTAAGTTACTTAACCCCAATTGCCCTCCAAAAAAGCAAAAAAAAAAAATACCCTCTCTTGAACTAACACACACAGAATTGCATTAGACCCATCTTTCTAAAAGAATTCTCTCATGTTAGTCATTTTACTCCCCAACACTAATCATCTTTGTTTGTGGTCTTTTAGACAGATTTTAGCAATATTCTCATTTAAAAGCAATCTTACTGTAATTCAAACAAATTAAATAACTACAGTAAAAGAAATAATCTACCTAAACCCAATTAAAAAAATAATTCATTTCAATTTGTTCTATCCCATTAATTTTACAATTCTATTTTTGAAAGATTGTCAATTGTTGCCATACTACATTACCACTAATAGTTTTTATATGAGATAAATACCACTGACCTTTAAGTGTTTAAAGATTTCTCCTATAATCAAACTTATAATTTCTTTTTTATAACTATTGGTGTCTAAATCACAAGATAATAAATTACAAGAATGTCTTTGTTTTAATTTTTCATTTGGTTGGGTTTTCCAACAAATACATTTTCTTCAATAGTTTTTCTTTTAAGGAAGAGGACTTGGCAGTAGTAGGTCTTAAATTATACTACTATTACTATTTTCATCCTCAAAGCTATTTAATATTAGTAAAAAAAAAAAACCCCAAATATTTATTCTACTAGGAGAGAAGAAATCACATTTTTGGCAAAAACTGGAAAAAGAAATCTGGAAAAGACTCTCAGAGTCAACAGGTAAAGAACAAATACTCCACCATTAAAAAAAATATATATTTCTATAGGTACATGGCCTAATATTAAAGAAGATAACTTTCAGAAATATAGATGGTGGAAAAGTTCTTGACTAAAAAATAAAAAAATACAGAGAGTCAAAAGAGATAAAATTAACAATTTAAATTCCAAATAATTAAATTATTTTTGCACAGAAATACATGCCAATAAAATTAGAAGTGATGAGGGGTGGCTAGGTGGTGCAGTGAGTAGAGTGTCGACCCTGGAGTCAGAAGGACCTGAGTTCGGATCCGACCTCAGACACTTAATGCACACACAAACAAAAACCTAGCTGTGTGACCTTGGGCAAGTTACTTAACACCGATTGCCCTCCAAAAAAAAAAAAAAAAGAAAGAAAAGGAAAAAAAAGAAAAGAAGAAGTGATGAAATTAAAATTAGAAGGGACCTAGCAACTAGTAAAAGAAATCATTAAAAAAAATCCATTAGATTTTTGTGATAAAATCTTAATACTTAAGAAATAGATAAATTAAAGAACAAGATGAATTACTTAATAGTCAAATGATATAAACAATCAATTTTCAAAAGGAATTTAAAAAGTAAAACAGGAATTTTTAAAACAGAATTCCCATTAAGAATGATTGTATATAAATAAAAAGTGAACCAGTATAATTAGACAAAGTAAATTGATATAGACGTTAAAGTAGTGACCGAAAAATTTTCACGATAGTTGTTGTGCTGAAAATATTTATTTAGATAAGTACAAAGTAATTTTAATGAGACATTCTGATGTTTAATATTAAATTTATATTATGTAATTATTTCCCCCCCCATAATTTTACTTTAGTTTCAAACACCAGAATATAAATAGAGAATAGGGAAAAGAAACAAAAACATATGATAAACATAAATTTTGGAATATAAATAAAAAGTTAGAAAGAAATAAAAATATGTCATGTGCATAGCAGAACATAAGAGGAGATTCAAAATGTGTAACAATAAATTTTCAGTTCAAGAAAATCTATATGATAAATAATACTGGTTGTGTTGAGAATTGTCTGTCTTTGCTTTTTTGTGAGTTTTCTTTTGTTCTCTGCCATGCACTTTTATTTTGTTCTTTTTTTCCCTCCCCCCAGAAGGTCACAGAAAGTAGTTTATCAGAACTATGAGCTCTCCTCCCCCATCTAATTCCTATGTATCAATTCTTCCTCTTGCACATCACTTGCATAAAATAATTACTATTTCTAGACGTTCCTAAAAGGTTTTACTTTTTAAATTCATATGATGCCCAAGTTTTCCCCAATCTTTTTATGAACTACCCCATTATTAATAAGAATCTTAGACATAATATTTTCATTTGACATATATAAAAAGTAAATAATCTGTCCTTATGGATCCCTTATAGTTGTTGTTTTGTTTTGTTGTTTTTGTTTGTTGTTGTTTTATTTATATTGGTTCTTGGATGTTGAATCATTTAGTAAGTTCATGTTTTTTTAATATAGTCTTAAAAATCTTAGAATTGGAAACTAAAGGGGTGCCCATCAATTGGGGAATGGCTAAACAAGTTGTGGTATATGAATGTAATGGAATATTATTGTGCTATAAGAAATGATGAGGTGACGGATTTCATAATTACCTGGAGAGACTTATACAAACTGATGCTGAGTGAGAAGAGTAGAACCAGAAGAAATTTGTATACAATCACAGACATACCATATCTGTGATGACCAATTATGACAGACTGGACTCTCTTCAGCAATGCAGTGATATAAGTCAATCCCGAAAGACTCAAGAAAGAGAGAAATGCGTCAGCCAGAGATATATTTAGAAAGAACTGAGCCTGAATCCTGATGGAAGCAAACTAAATGATCTTTTTCTTTTCATTGTTTGGTTTTATTTCTTCTTTACCATCTTTCATCCCACCTGGTACAATACGCCTTTGTAATTGGAATAATGTCTAATATGAATGTATTTGCAGATCCTATACTGGACTATATGCTGTTGTGGGGGGAGGGGGAGGGAAGTAAAGGAAATTTGAAAATCAAGGGACTATGGAATTGAATCTTGTTAACTGAAACTAAACTAATAAATTAATTTAAAAAATAAAAAAAATAAAAAAAAACATCTTAGAGTATATCAAATGTCCATTTTATTTCATTCAAGATAATAGTTAACTTTACAAGGTATGTGGGGCATAGTCAAGAAACAAGACTTTTGCTGGGCTCTGGCTCTCACCACCTCCAATTCATGTAAAAGGTAACTCTGAACAAACTTTGGAGCTACAGAACCCAGAAAATGACACAAAAAAGCTAACCTCCTGCTCAGGACAGCCCAGCAGGGTGGCAGGGAGCAGCCAGTCCAGCACTTTGGGAGCTGATCCCAGCCCTGCAGGAGCCAGAGATTTTAGCCCCAAGGTTGGCCTGACCAGCCACAGGCTGGAGGGACTTCAGATCACCAGCAGCTGTGCTGGTATCATGAATTATCAACCCATAGATCCTAAAAACAAAAAGAGAAGTCAGTGCAGTGTGGACTTTGGGATCTAGTAGTTGGGAGTGCTGTCAGCATTTATCCCCTAGAGGGAGAAGCAGCTGAGGCAGCAGGGTCAAGAAGCCGGTGCCACGTGGCAGCTTCAGCTCCTGGCCGGCAGACTTCAGGGGGACCAAGCACCCAGTTTGAAGTGTAATTGCTCTTGCTTTAACCTGCTTTGATCTGGATTGTAGTCTAGGGTGGATGTCATGGGGTGTGTGACCAATGGGCCACAGAAAGTGGAGGCTTTAGAAAGGACACCCAACCCTTTGGCAACTGAGAAAACCCCAGTATTTGGTATGAAGCTCCCCTGTCTGGTAGCAGAATCCTACTCTGGCAAAAAGCCCAAAAGTCAAGTAATTGAGTGACAACATGAGCAACCAAAGGAAACAAAGCAAACAGAGGAATCCAATTTTACACTCCTATTTTGGGGATAAAAAGGATCAAAGCATGGAATGGGAAGAAAAGAGTGAAATCAGAACCCCTGCACCAAAGTTTCCAAGAAAAATATGAGCTGGTTACAGGCCATAGAGGAGCTTAAAATGATTTTGAAAACTAAAGAAGAGAAGTGGAGGAAAAATTGGGAAGAGAAATGAGAACAATGCAAGAAAATTATGAAATGAGAGACAACAACCTGACTGAAGAAAATAACACCTTAAAAATAGACTAACTCAAATTGCAAAAAAGGCTCAAAAAGGCAATGAAGA
This sequence comes from Gymnobelideus leadbeateri, assembly GCA_011680675.1. Taxonomy (NCBI): domain Eukaryota; kingdom Metazoa; phylum Chordata; class Mammalia; order Diprotodontia; family Petauridae; genus Gymnobelideus; species Gymnobelideus leadbeateri. The sequence continues at coordinate 46,346 of WOXC01004363.1, forward strand.
ATGCCCTAAAAAGCTTAATTTTCCAGGTGTAAAAAGAATCTCAAAAGCTCATTGAAGAGAAGCAATCTTTCAGCATTAGACTGGAGCAAATGGAAGCTAGTGACTATATGAGAAATTAATATACTATTAAATAGATCAAAACAAATGAAAAAATAGAAGGCAATATGAAATATCTCATTGGAAAAACCACTGACCTGGAAAATAGATCTAGGAGAAATCATTTAAAAATTATTGGACTACCTGAAAGCCATGATCAAAAAAAAAAGAACCTAGAAATCTTCATTCAAGAAAATCTCAAGGAAAATTGCCCTGATGTTTTAGTACCAGAGGGCAAAATAGAGGTTGAAAGAATCCATGGATCACCTCCTGAAAAAGATCCCAAAATGAAAACTCCTAGGAATATTATAGCCAGGTTCTAGAATTCCCACATCAAGAAGAAAAATATTACAAGCAACCAGGAATAAACAATTTGAATATTGTCAAAGCACAATCAGGATAACACAGGATCTGGCAGCTTCTACATTGCGGGATCAAAAGGATTGGAATATGATATTCTGGGGAGTCAAAGGAGCTAGGAGTAAAACCAATTATCACCTACCCAGCAAAACTGAGTATCATGTTTCAGGGGAAAATATGGTCATTCAGTGGACTAGAGGATTTTCATGCATTTTTGATGAAAAAAACAGAATTGAATAGAAAATTTGACATTCAGATACAATAAGTAAGAGAAGCATTAGAAGGTAAACAGGGAATAGAAAGCATAAGGAACTTATCAAAATTGAACTATTTTATTCTTACATGGAAAATGATGATTATAACTTATGAAACCTTTCTCTGATGAGAATAATTGAAGGGAATAGAAATGTGTGTATGCATGTGTGTGTACATACATTCATACATATATATGTATATATATATGTATATGTCTATATAGGAGGGTATATGGGCATATGAATGTGAATGTGTGTATATATGTGTACAGGTATACATATATAGAGGGCACAGTACTAGTTTAATGGGAATGGATGACACTTAAGAGGTGAGAGAGGAATATAGTGAGAGGAGATGGGGAGAGACAGATTGGGATAAACTATCTCATATAGAAGAAGCAAGGGACAATTGTTACAATGGAGGGGAAGAACGGGAAGTTAAAAGGGAATGGTTCAACCTTATTCTCATTGAATTTGGCTTAGGGAGGTAATGACATACACACTTAATATTTTATGTCACCATACAGGAGAATGGGGGGAAGGGGCTAAGAGGGGGGAAGATGGAAGGGAGGGCATTGTAGGGGAGAGGGAATTTGTAAGCACCCACTTTTGAAAAGGGACAGGATCAGAGTAGAGAATAGAACAAGTGGGAGATGGGATAGGAAGGAGGGAAATATAGTCAATCTTTTACAATATATCTACTATGGAAATGTTTTGCATAGCTACACATGTACAACCTATATTGAATGGCTTATCTTTCCAGTAAGGGTTGGTGATATGAATCTGGAATTCAAAGTTTTAAAATCAAATGTTTATATATATATATATATATATATATATATATATACACATACATACATACAAACATATATACATATATATATACATATATATATACTATTATCAATATTATTTTACATGTAAATGAGAAATAAGATAAACATGTATTGGGTCATTGAGATCCACCATGCCCTCCTGGAAGGTTGGATGGGGTATGGGAGAGGATATAGGAGAAGGCATATTGGAGGAGGGGATATTGAGTGGTATCGCTATTTTGGGGTGTTGGGTAGGTGAAAATTGAGAAAATTTGTCACTCAAAATCATCTTGCAGAAATGAATGATGTAAACTAGAATTTAATAAAGCATTTGGTAAAATAAAAAACTTTACAGGGTATAATATGTTTGGTTTAATCACCAGTTCTGTTGCTCTTCTACATGTTGCATTCCAATTCCTGTGTTCCCTTAATGTTTCTGCTACTAGGTCTTATATAATTCTAAATGTGGCACCATCATATTTAAATTCTTTTAATATTGATGCTTTTAATCTTTTTTCCTTGAGCTGGGACTTTTGAAATCTGACTATCATATTCCTGTAAGCTTTCCTCATACTATCTCTAAATGGTGATAGGTGCATTTTTTTTTTCTATATTCCCCCCTTGTTCTAATGCTTCAGGACAATTTTCTTTAGTGATTTGTTGCATTATTTTATCAAGATTCTTTTTTTGATCATGACTTTCAGTTAGTCCAATAGTTTTTATATTTTCTCTTCTTGGTCTATTCTCCAGAACTGTTGTTTATCTTATAAGATGTTTCACTTTCTCTTCTATTTTTCCATTATTCATATTTTGTTTAATTATTTCTGGATCTCTTATAATTTCACTGACTTCACTTTGCCCAATTCTAATTTTCAATGGGTCATTTTTTCCCTTAAGATTCTGGATCTCCTCTTCTAGTTGGTTGGCTTTCCTTTCATACCTTTCTTGTTTTTCTTGGATTATGCTTATTTTCTTTTTTTTTTTTTAATTTTTCCCTCCATCTATGTCATTTGATTTTTAAAGTCTGTTTTAAGGTCTTCTATAATTTCTTTTTGGCCAGGTGACCATTTGACATTATATTTTGGGGGTTTCTTTACTTCAGTTTGCTCCTCTGAAGCAAACTGGTCATCCTGGTCATCTGTATTACCATAAAAGTTTTCTATACTAGGATTCTTTCTCCTTTACCTTTGCTTGTGTGTGTGTGTGTGTGTGTGTGTGTGTGTGTGTGTGTGTGTGTTTCGTGATAGTTTAGTTATTTCTAGGGTATGGGAAATGGTATGTTTTGCCCCAGATCTTCAGTTCTTCCCTCTAACCTGAAACCGAAGCTAAACCTTCAGCATCCTGTAAGTGTCTGCATCCAGGGATTTTCTACCCTGCACTCATCAGACATGTGCTGTTTCATTCTCACCCCCACTGCTTTCCATAGGACAGCTGGGTCTGATGTTCCTGGTCAGCAGAGGTTCCCTCAATCTTCCCAGGCTCAGATGCTCAACTCCCCTCAATATCCCAGGGTCAAATTTCTGGCGACTGGTACTGAGGCAGCTTCTCAAACCAACTAATCTCAATATTTAATATTTAATATTTAAATATTAATATTTAAAAGGATTGCTGCTTGCTGTTAAAAAATGGAACCTAGCCTGGAGCGGTTTACTCTTCACAAGTACCACATCTCATTCTGGGAATTTTCTTATGATCTTCTCAAATTGTCCCAGAAAGACCCCTGTTGTGCCCCTTTCCTTATTTTTCTGCATCCACATTTTGCTCACCCTAAGGTGCTATATTAACTCTTGTGGGGGAAGACCTTGAGAACTTGGAATTGTCTGACCTACTCTGCCATCTTTCCAGAATCCTCCCCAATACTATTTATTTCAAAGGAATTTCAGGTTAGAATCATTATGTTATGGCAATGTTTGGTTATTTAAAAATTAGTTAAATCTATAATCATTCATTTAAAAAAAACCTTGACTGAAATGTTATTATATATTACATAGCTCTTATTGTCACCCTCTAGTGGTTCCAATATTTAATGGACCTGTTAATATTAAAATAAATTAATTCCAAGATAAATAGGAAACTAAGCATAATATATACATTAAGCATACTCTCATTTTCTGGTGCAGACAAGAAAAAGAGATAACATGACAAATTTCTCAAAGCTATTCCCAGGCTAGCATAAACTACTTTATATTGGAGCTGCAATCAAACCTTGGAGATGTAGCAAAATTCCATATTTTACAGAAGAGGAAACTGGAGTTCACAGAGGTCACATACTAAGTTCAAATAGTAAGGTTATGGCAGATGTGGGATTTGAGTCCCTGTCCTTAAGTCTTTTTCATGTTCAGTCCAAACCTCTCCCTCAGCACAGAAATAATCATTGTACTCAGCCAGAGAGGGAGCAGGTGTTTCATCGAACAGGTATATAACAGATTGCCTATATTTTCTTATATAGTCAATTGAATTTTAGTCTCCACAACCCATTATTACAAACGTAAAAGAAGCTTAAACTACCATTTCCTTTCCCTCCTCCCATCACATTTCTAAACACAGGGCTGCCCTTTTTCTTACTCTCTTGAAGGTTTTTAAAAAAATTCTTTTCCACCAGATTTCATTCCCAATATGCAAAAGTTGGAGCAGGATACACTTAGCATACATCTACTAGTGACAGCACTGGTCACATGCAAGTTTATATGCTGTAAGGATTCTGGTGGACAGTAGTAAGGTATGAAAAAATTCCTGTGGGGATTTGCTTTTGATTACGGTTGTCCTATGTAAAAGTCCCTAGCAAGATATCGCTTGGGCTTGGATTAAATCTGGCATGCCTGCATTAGTGACACAAAGGCTCAGATTCCTTAAGAGTCTACCCAGTATGATATAGTTTTAATAATCTGCTGTTGATGTCACAAGGAGGGTCACTGGTCCAAGGAGTGCTCTGCCAGGTAGTCTGTCCCCTTCCCAAATGGACTTTGGAGGAAGGATTATCCTTGGGGTTGGAAAAGTGATGGAGCTGAATGCCAATACCCTGTCCTTAAGTCTTCTCAAGACTGGGAATTACTGGGGGACCTGGGACTTAGCAGCAATCCTATTTTCTCCATCCTTCTTTCTGAAGGATGGCAAAAATCAAGGCCAAAGGTAAGGTTAACCACTCAACCATGGCTACATTCTCTGTTTTACCCAATTACTCTGGTTCTACCTGCCACTTGAACTGTCAGGTTATGGGAATCAAATGGGTAACTAAGGGATGTTTCCTGATATACACCTTCCCTTGCTATTTGACAATCTGTTGTTTGAATACTCCTTCCTTATGCTCTCATATTTCCATGACCCTTGTTGGGAAGATACCTGATAGTGAAGTTGGGGAGTCAATTTTTAAAATTAAATTTAATGCTTATTTTTAGTTTATATCATTCATTTCCAAAAGATTTTGAGTTACAAATTTTCATTCCATTTTTCAAATACCCACCACCGCAAAATATGGATCCCATTGAATATCCCCCCCACCCCCAGAATCTGCTCTCTCCTGTATCTTCCTCCATACCCCCTCTGACTTTCTAGTAGGACACAGTGGATCTCCATGCCCCAATGCCTATGTAGCTTATTTCCCAGTTGCATATAAAATAATAATTATTATTATATATATTTTAAACACTTGATTTTAAAACTTTAAATTCCAGATTATTTCCATTCCTACTTCCTCAACCACCCTTACTGGGAAGATAAGCAATTCAATATAAGTTGTACATGTATATCTATGCAAAACATTTCCATAGTGGATATATTGTGAAAGACTGACCAAATTTCCCTCTATCCTATCCCACCTCACACTTGATCTATTCTCTACTTTGATGCTGGCTGTTGTTTCCAAAGTACATCCCCACCACTTCCATCATCACCCCTCTCATCTACTTCTCCCCTACTACCCTGTAGGGTGACATACTATTTATTGTTTATGTCATTCCTTCCCTAAGCCAAATTCAATGACAGTAAGGTTGACACATCCCCTTTTTCCTTCCTAATCTTCTCCTCCATTGTAATAGTTTTCCCTTTCCTCTTCTATATGAGATAATTTACCCCTAATGTGTCTCCCTATCTCCTTTCATTATATTCCTCTCTCACCTCTCAATTTCACCTTTTAAGTATCATCCCGTCCTATTCAATTGGCCCTGTGCTCTCTCTCTATGTATACCTGTACACAGAGATACACAAACTCACATATGTATCCATATACCCATATGCCTTCCTATATAGACATATATATACATATGTATATATATGTATATATATGTATATGTATATATATACATACATATATATATATTTCCTTCTACTTTTCTCATACAGAGAAAAGTTTCATAAATTACCATTATAATTTTTCCATGTATGAATGTAAATAGTTCAACTTTGATAAGTTCCTTATGATTTCTTTTCCTTGTTTACCTTCTCATGTTTCTCTTGCTTCTTGTATCTGAATATAAAATTTCCTATTCAATTCTGTTTTTTTTATTTTTCATCAAGAACACTTGAAAGTCCTCTATTACACTGAATGACCATATTTTCCCCTGAAACATGATACTCAGTTTTGCTGGGTAGGTGATTCTTGGCTTTAAACACAGCTCCTTTGACCTCTGGAATATCATATTCCAAGCCCTTTGATCTCTTAGTGTAGAAGCTGCCAGATCCTGTGTAATGCTGATTGTGTTTTGACAATATTCAAATTGTTTCTTCCTGGCTCTTTATAATATTCTGTCCTTGATCTGGGAATTTTGGAACCTGGTTATAATATTTCTAGGAGTTTTCTTTTTGGAATCTTTTTTCAGGAGGTGATTAGTGCATTCTTTCAACCTCTATTTTACCTTCTGGTACTAAAATATCAGAGAAATTTTCCTTGAGAATATCTTGGAGGATTATTTCTACATTCTTTTTTTGAACACAGCATTCAGGTAGTCCAATAATTTTTAATTAATTATCTCTCCTGGATCTATTTTCCAGGTCAGTGGTTTTTTTCAATGAGATATTTCACATTTCCTTCTATTTTTTTCATTTGTTTGGATCTGTTTAATAGTATCTTGATTTCTCATATAGTCACTCGCTTCCATTTGCTCCAATCTAATTCTGCAGGAAGGATTCTCTTCACTGAGCTTTTGACATCCTTTCTCCATCTGGCAAATTCAGATTTTTAAGGCATTCTTCTCATTCATTTTTTGAGCCTCTTTTGCCATTTGATTCAGTGTATTTTTAAGGTGTTATTTTCTTCAGTCAGGTTGTTGACTCTCATTTCATAATTTTCTTTCATCATTCTCATCTCTCTTCCCCAATTTTCCTCCCCTTCTCTTATTTGATTTTCAAAATCCTTTTTAGTCTCCTCTATGGCCTCTAACCATCTCATATTTTTCTTTGAAGCTTTTGCTGCAGGAGTACTAACTTTGTTGCCTTCCTCTAGTTCCATGCTTTGTTCCTTTTTGATCCCAAAAATTGGACTGTAAATTCTGGGTTGCTGAGTTTGCTTTGCTTTTATTGCTAGCTCATGTTGCCTCTCAATTATTTGAACTTTGAGGGGTTTTTTGCCACAGTAGTCTGCTGTCAAAATGGGGAGCTTTGGGGTTTACTCAGCTGCTGGAGCTCTTAATTGGCTGCTTTCTCTGAAGCCTTCACATGCTCTTGCTCACTGGTCATGCACCCCAGAACCTCCACCCTAGACAGTGATCCAGGTCCCAGCAGGTTAAAGGAACAGCTATTGCTCCTCAGACTGGTTGCTTGGTCCCCCTACAATCTTCAGGCCAGTAGCTCTAAAACAACCACGTGGCAGTGGCTGCATGGCTGCCACACCTCAGCTGCTTCTCCTTCCAGGGGAAGATACCAGACCACACTCCCCAACTCCCAGTTCCCAAAGTCCATACTGCACTGACCTCTCTCTTTGTCCTTAACATCTGTGGGCTGATAATTCTTGAAACCACCACAGCTGCTGGTGATCTGAAATCCCTGAAGCCAAAGGCTGGTTGTGGCTGCCCAGATGCTAAAACCTCTGTCTCATACAGCACTGGGCTCACCTCCCAGAGCACTGTGCTGGCCAATTCCTGCCAGCCTGCTGGGCTGTCTTCAGTGGGAAGTTAGCTTCTCTTTGTCATTTTCTGTGTTCTGTAGCTTCAAAATTTGTTATGAGCCATTTTTACATGAATTGGAGGAGGTGGAAGCGGGAGCCATGCAGAAGTCCTGTTTCTATTTGGCCATCTTGGCTCCACCCCCTGAAGTTTTAATTTTCCAGTTTTCTCTAGTTAACACTCCCTTCTCCCTTTTCTCTCCATTCTCCTGACCTCCCCATGTTCCCCGCAAAGTGTGGGAGATAGTTGAGCCAATTGTGTTGTATAAGGAAATTCCTGGGTGAGCTACTCACCTCTAAGACCCTAAAGTGTTCCTCATAACCCTCAATATCCAATGAAGCTCAAGGACTGGCAGGGACTGCAACCATTAATTGCTCTTCAAGGCCCTGACTCCCAAGTTAAAACTTTTGAGGCTTTGAAAACTAAATTGACCATAACTCCATCATTAGTTCTATCCAATGTAGAAAGCTTTTCACTTTATATATATTTTTTTTGTTTACACTTATTAGAATTTTTATTCATCATGAAATCACATCAACGTTAAAAAGATCACTTTGCTAAGCAGTACAAGCTTTAATACATTTTTCTGGTTTTCCTACTGTTTACATTTAGTTAATGGGACAGATTACTTCTTGGTTTTTGGAGGGCAATTGGGGTTAAGTAACCTGCCCAAGGCCACACTGCTAGGTTTTTATTTGTGTGTGCGTTAAGTGTCTGAGGTCAGATCCGGACTCAGGTCCCCCCGACTCCAGGGCTGAGGTTCTACTCACTGTGCCACCTAGTCCCCTCCCCCCCCACCCTGGGACAGATTACTTCTTGTCAGCAATCAGTTTATTGTACTCTGGAATCATGTTTGAAATTGATTTCTTTAGAAATCTGAAAACTAATTTAGTAGCCACCTCTTTCTGAGTTTAATTTCTCTCTCTCTCTCTCTCTCTCTCTCTCTCTCTCTCTCTCTCTCTCTCTCAATTAAACAAATGCTTTATTAACTTCTGGTTTACATCATTCATTTCCACCAGATTATGAGTTACATTTCCCCCCATTTTTTCCCTACCCACCACCCCAGAATAGCAGTCCCACTAGATATCCCCTCATCCAATCTGCTCTCTCCCATATCTTCTCCCATACCCCCTTCGACTTTGCCATTAGGGCAAGGTGAATCTCTGAGCCCCACTGCCTGGACATCTTATGAAACATTTCATTTTAAAACTTCGATTTTCAGACCCATTCCCTTTCTCCCTTGTCACCCACTCCCTCTGAGAAGATAAGCAATTCAGCATGTGTTGCACATGTATATCTATGCAAAACATTACCATAATAGATATATTGTAAAAGACTGCTTATATTTCCCTCCCACCTGTCTCACCTCCCACCTGGTCCATTCCCTACTTTGATCTTGTCCCTCTTCGATAGTGGGTACTTCTAACCTCCCCTCTCCCCAGAATGCCCTCCCCTCCATCATCCCCCCTCTCATTCCCCTTTCCCCTACTCAGGAGAGTGAGTGAGGGTAAGATATTACATTTAGTATGTATGTGATTCTCTCCTTGAGCCAACTTCAATGAGAATATGCTTTTGCCTTTTTGCCTTCCTGTTCTTCCCCTCCCCTGCAACTACTTCCCCTTGCCTCTTCTACATGAGATAGTTTGCCCTACCCTGTCTCTCTCCATCTCCTCTTGCCACTTTCCTCTCTCACCTCTTGACTTCACCCCTTAAGAATCATCCCTTCCTTGGGGTGGCTAGGTGGCACAGCGAGCAGAGAGCCAGCCCCGGAGCCAGAAGTATCCGAGCTCAGATCCGGCCCCAGACACCCAACACACAAACAAAAACCCAGCCACATGAACCTGGGCAAGTCACCCAACCCTAATTGCCCTCAAAAAAAAATAATAATCATCCCTTCCCATCAAATTGAACCTGTGCCCTCTATCCATGTATACCTGTGAACATATGCCATGTACCCTTCTTCAATTATTTTCATAATGAGAAAGGTTTCATCAAACACAGTTATTGTTTTTCCATGTAGGACTGTAAATAGTCCAACTTTGATAAGTTCCTTTTGATTTCTTTTCCTTGATTACCTTCTCAAGCATTTCTTGCTTCTTGTGTCTGAATGTCAAATTTTCTATTCAACTCTGGTTTTTTCATCAAGAATGCTTGAAAGTCCTCTATTCCACTGAATGACCATATTTTCCCCTGAAACAAGATACTCAGTTTTGCTGGGTAGGTGACCCTTGGGTTCAATCCCAGCTCTTTTGCCCTCTGGAATATCATATTCCATGCCCTTCTATCCCTCAATGTAGAAGCTGCCAGGTCCTGTGCTATTCTGATTGTGTTTCCACAATATTGAAATTGTTTCTTCCTGGCTGCTTGTAGTATTTTCTCCTTGATCGGGGATTCTGTAACTTGGCTATAATATTCCTGGGAGTTTTCTTTTGGGGATCTTTTTCAGGAGGTGATCTGTGGATTCTATCAACCTCTATTTTGCCCTCTGGGTCTAAAACATCAGGGCAATTTTCCTTGAGAATTTCTTGAAGGATGATTTTTAGGTTCTTTCTTTGATCATGGCTTTCAGGTAGTCCAATAATTTTAAAATTATCTCTCCTGGATCTATTTTCCAGGTCAGTGGTTTTTGCCATGAGATATTTCACATTGGCTTCTATTCTTTCATTTGTTTGGATCTGTTTAATAGTATCTTGATTTCTCATAAAGTCACTAGCTTCCATTTGCTCCAGTCTAACTCTGAAGGAATGAATCTCCTCAGTGAACTTCTGAGATTCTTTTTCCATCTGGCAAATTCGACTTTTTAAGGCATTCTTCTCCTCATTGCCTTTCTGAGTCTCTTTTGCCATTTGGGTTAGTCTATTTTTTAAGGTGTTATTTTCCTCAGTCAGGCTGTTGACTGTCATTTCATACTTTTCTTGCATCTTTTTCATTTCTCTTCCCAAATTTTCCCCCACTTCCCTTATCTGCTTCTTAAGGTCCTCTATGGCCTGTAGCCAGCTTGTATTTTCATTTGGGGATTTTGGTGCAGGAGTTCTGCCCTCACAGTCCTCCTCCATGCTTTGAGCCTCTTTGCCCCTAAAATAGGAGTCCAATGTTGAACGTTTCTGTTTATTTTGTTTCGTTTGCCTAGGCATATTGCCACTTAATTACTTGATTTTTGGGCTTGTTGCCACAGTAGGACTCTGCCACCAGACAGGGAGGTTCCACCCCAACATGGGGTCTTCACAACTGCCGCCAGTTGGGTGGCCTCTGTAAAGCCTCCACCCACTCTGCCAAGTTGGATACCCACCCCAAAATTCCCCCCCCAGACCACAATCCAGATCCAGGCAGTTTAAAGCAAAAGTGATTAACCCCCAGACTGATTGCTGGATTTTCCTACAGTTCGCAGACCAGGAGCTAGAGCCACTACTGACTCTGCAAAATGGCTTCTGTGCAGCTGTTTCTTCAGCAGCTTTTTGCCCCCAGGGGAGGAAGCCACGCGTTCCCCAAATACTGGTCCCAAAGTCCATAGGGCACTAACCTCTCACTTTGTCCTAGGCATATCTGTGCTGATAATTCTGGAATCGCCACAATTGCTGGTGTTCTGGGGTTCCACCAGCCAGCTGAAGGCCCGGCCGCCCTGGGGCTAAAACCTCGGACCTGGGCTCGCCTCTGCGGACTGGGCTGTTGGTTCCCAGCGCACTGTGCTGCCTGCTCTCAGAGCGCTGGGTTGGCCGCTCCCTGCAGGGTTGCTGGGCTGTCCTCAGCAGGAGGTTAGCTTCTCTGTGCTGTTCTGCGGGTGCTGTGGCTCCAGAAGTTGTTCGGAGCTCCCTTTCACATTGTTTGAAATTTGTGTGGGGCAGAGCACATTGGAAATGCTGTTTCTACTCTGCCATCTTGACTCCGCTTGTATATTTTTTTTTGAGGGCAATCAGGGTTAAGTAACTTGCCCAAGGTCACATGGCTAGGTTTTTGTTTGTGTGTGCATTAAATGTCTGAGGCCAGATCCGAACTCAAGTCCTTCTGACTCCAGGGCCGACGCTCTACTCACTGCGCCACCTAGCCGTCCCTCACTTTGTATATTGATGAAAGTAGAAGATAGGCTTTGGGAGTCCTAACACAGTTCTTAGGACCTGACCCCAGGTCAGTTGCCTTTTTTCAACACAATGAGACTCTGTGATTAACATATTGCCTACTTTCCTCCAGGCAGTGGCTACTATTGCCATTCTCATTGAAGAAGTCTCTCAGTTTACACTTGGTCAGCTTCTGGTGTTGAGGTTTAGGGCTTATGGGTGCTCAAGATCCCAAAATCCTGACATGCTGGGTTCTGCCAAAATTGGTACATTCCTGGAGATTGACGTTCTTAGGGAAGTCATTCATTCATCATTAAAAAATACCTCAAATATTTCTGCTCACTCTAGGGAATTTAAACTGTTTTGGTGTGTATGTGTTTGAAAAGTTTAAGAGGTAGGCAAAATAAGGAAAATGGAAGGGATGGATCTATACTGAATGTCTCAAACCCTGAAATGAGAGCCTAGATGGGACCTTCCCTGTTCCTAGAATCTCTAGCCTCTCTTTTAGAGTGATTAAAGGTATCACCACAGGGACCACCATTCAAGATCTGCCTTCTCAACTGATCAACAAACACTTATTACTCATCTAATATATACCTATGTATGTGTCAAGACTGGCAAACACATATTTGCATACATACAGAAATACAGCTCTCTCTCTCTCGCTCTCTCTCTCTCTCTCTCTCTCTCTCTCTCTCTCTCTCTCTTTCTCTCTCTCTCCCTCTCTGCCAAAGAAAAGCAATGTTTATTAAAGGTCTGACATATCAAGTAGAGTCTTAAGGATTATAAACATTTGTAGTGCTAATGCAAGTGGGCAGATTGAATCTGAGCATGTTCAGGGAGGCTGAGGTGGATCTTATATAGAGAAAGACTTTGGGAGGGATCTAGGTTTGGTCAAGTAGTCTGAGGAAGAGGGAGTCTAGGGAGGATCTTGATGTAGAGGTCAGACTCCAGGAGCCAAGAGAATGGGATTAAGGATAGGAAGTAGCCTAAAGTTATCTGGAGATAACAGGCCATGGAGGGCTAGGATATGTTGAATGTAACAGAGATTTGGGCTTAGTTTTAAGTGAAGATTTATAGCTTCAAGTGAAGGCAAAATCAAGTGGGAATATTCATGGAGAGTTCAAGGGGGTTCCCAGAGCTTGTACCCCTTAATTTCCCTCTCAAACAAATGGGCCCCAGATTCTTTTGCAGTAGGGGGTGAAGGTATCACCTTCTGAAACTGCTTTCTATTGGTAAGCGGTGTATCCTTGCCCACTGGATCCCATTCAAGGGTACATATCCTGAGCAATAATCTGCAGGTTGATGGCATTGACCAATGAGGAGACAAACCTGGCAAGTAGGTTAAGCAAACAGAGACCAAACATGCACAAAAGGTATATATAGAAAAGGCAATTTCCATTGCATAAAAGACAATTTCCTTGGATGGAATTAAAGATGGTTATGGCAAGGCCAAAACATAAAAGGGAAAGGGCATATTTGGTTGGGAAGTTTTTTGCTTTCAGATATCCCCTTTCTTTCAGAATTGCTCCATAGGCAATTTTTGGAAACCAAGTTTTGAGTCAATAAAAATTTACTCTTTTGTTTTCCTCTAGTTCTAGGGCTCTGGTGGTTGCTATGAATTCTGGCTTCTGGTCAGAGGTTCCAAGGGGCAGGGATTTGACCTATATGGTGTGGTGGAGACTGACATTTCAAAACTAGCTCTCATTAACCCCTTGTTCTGTGTAACAGGAAACTTTTGGCTTTGAGAATGTATGGTAAACCCAAAGAATTAGGTCAGTGATATCTAAGGGCAAAGATTAATATTTCCTGAGTCTGTGGCTAGCCAGCCCCTGGTGGCAGTCTGTCTCCAGGATGCTCTGAACTCAATGGGGAGCCAGAACTTCCAGTGGTGGGGTATAAGTTCTGGGAAACCCTTTGAACTTTTTAAAATCTTCCCACTGGATCTGGTGTTTACCTGAGGCCACGAAACTTCCATTATTACAATGACTGAATCTCTGTTATCCTTAACATAACCCAGCCCTCCATTGTCTGTTCCATGGCTGTTTTCCATCAAAATCCTGTCCTCTTGGTTTTTGGGATCTGACCTTAGTCCCATCAAGATCCTCCCTAGACACTTCCTCAAGATCTTCCCTGAACCCCTCTCCCCATCACCCCAGACTACTTGAACACCCTAGATCCCTCTTATAGTCTTTCTGTATATAAGATCCATCTTACCACCATGAAAGTGCTCAGATTCAATCTAGTTTGCTGATTCAAAACAGATTCAATCTGATCTGCTTGTTAATACAAGCATCAAAATTGTCTGGGCTCCTTAAAGGTCTACCCAATATGGCAAATCTTTAATAAACTTTGTTTTACTATGATGACTTTATTATGCTTTTTTATTTTAGCTGGGTAAAAGGTATATACATTAAATTTTAGTTAGATTTTCTTTTTCTGATGAATTTACTGTTCATCTACAACATAGAGTTAGTGATGTAAACATTCTAAAACTGCATCTTTTGTTACCAGCTGATTTCATGTCATTATTTCTCTTATTCATCTTGGGAAATGTGCTTTAGGGCTTGAATCATGAATTCAGTGTACTCAGTCTTTGTGTACTGGCTTGTGCAAAGGTCCCTGAAATTTTGTAGAAGGGAAAACCCTTCATCCATGTAATTGTCCTACAGAAGAAGGCATTCTAGCATCTGAATCTGAAGCCAATGAGTTTATGGGGTTAATTACTTAAAGCATTATCTATTTTTTTTCAGAGATGGCACTGGAAAAAACTCAGAAGAGCAGTTTCTGAACACTCTTTTAGATTTTCACTTGGCTGTCATCATCATCAATTACCATGAGACCAAACTCAGTGAGAAGTATACAGCAATCACTTCAATTGCTCCTATAAGAAATGCATACTTTATTATCACACTTGAGAAGCAGCAAAACATCCGGTGACCTCCCCAGTACCCCTTTATTTTGCTATCACATATGTATTTTGTAAAATTCCTCACTGTATCAGTCAGTGCCACTCCAGCTTCCTTTAATAGAACTTATTTGATTTAGATGCTGTACAGAATATAGTTACATTAAGAATCATTGGTCTACAATATAAACATGTTAGAGCTGCATTTTTAAATCTCTATTACATGTTACAATAAGTAAATTTATTACCTTTTTAAAAATCCAGTAGGTGGAAATCAAGTTGTGAAGCGCTCTAAATTTTGAGCAGAAGACTGAATATATTATGGTGATGTGATAGAGTTACTAATAATTTTTGAGTGGAGGAATGGCATGATCAGATCTGCAGTTTAGGCATATCAATTTGATATCTGTGTGGAGGATAGATTAGAAAAGGAAGAGACTAGAATAAGGGAGAGCAATTAGGAGAATTTTCTGAAGTCCAGAAGATGTAATAAGAAACTAAACGCAAAAAGTTTTGTGAATGCAAAGAAGACCAATGCGAGAGATGTTGTGGAGGTGTAATTGGCAAAACATAGCAGCTAATATAAAATTTTTGTATGAAGGGAAAGTCAATAACAAAAGCATAAAATGGTAAATAGGAAAGATAAATCATAATGGACTTAATAAGTTTAAACTGTTTACATTCCTACATAGGAAGATGATACTAGTAAATCATAAGAACTTCCTCATCATTAGGGCAAGTAAAAGGAGTATATATAAAGAGAGGGTACAGGTATAAGTAGGAATATGGTGGGAAGACATCTAAAAACATAAGAGTAAAGAATGAGAAAAAGGAATGCATTAGAAGGAAGAGAAAAGTAATATCTCATAAAAGTGAGGTGGGGAGGATTCTTGACTCTTACATTAGAATTGAATCAAAGAGAGAATAAAATATATATTCAGTTGTATATAGAAATCTTATCTTCCTACAAAAAAGTAGGAAGGGAAGGGGATAAAAGAAGCCTGGGAGGTGCAGAGGGGACTGGTAAAAGGGAGGGTTGATGGAGACAGCACTCAGAAGCAAAACACTTTTGAAGGTGAATAGGGTGAAAGAAGAGAGAGGGTAGAATACACAGGGGGAAAATAGGTTGGAGGGAAATACAGATAGTAACCATAATTGTCAAAAAATTTTATAACAAGTATCTCTGGTAAAGGCTTTATTTTTAAAATAGGTAAGGGTAGAGAACTGATTCAAATTTGTAAAAATAAGGGCTATCCCCCAATTGATAAATGTTCAAAATATATGAACAGTCTAGGTTTTTGAAGTAATCAAAGCAAACTATAAGCATATGAAAATTGTTTAAATCACTATTAGTTAGATAAATGCAAATTAAGATAATTCTTAGGTACTACCTCACACTGATGGTATCCTGATGAAGCTGCCTCCTGCCCCAGTAATCTGACTTATGGACCCCACAGAACAGCAGACATGTCCTGATTTGACTGCACAATCTGGCTTTAACCACATCACAAGCCCCCAAACAAAAATTATAGGCCTCACTGAACAGCATGCCCACTGCCTCTAGCTAACCACATCCCCCTGATGCAATTTACATATTTGAACAGGTGTGATCTTTTACTCAACCACAATCACAACATCCAGTTAGCCAAAGACTGAAAAACACAGCACCTAACTATTCATCTTGACCAGACAGGTTCACAATACCTATCCAATCAGAAAGCAGCAGGTTCAGGATGTTTGACCACCGAACCATAGAAGGGACCCCTATCCTATTACCTAATCCCTTAACAAATCCATCCTGCCTTTTTAGTATTAATCATATTCTATGTAAATTTTGATTGTGTAATCAGCATCATATACTCTATAAAAGTGTCAGTCTTGCCTTACTGGAATTGCTACTTCTTCTGAGGAACTTAGCCCCACTCACCAGAGCATGAAGCCTCAAAACCACAATAAATCTCTCTAACTCATTTGAAGTCAGTCTGAGTCTTTGAAATCCTTTGAGACATTCTGTCACATCACAGCCTGTCCCTCATCAGCACCTATCACATTGGCTAGTATTATAGAAAGGGAAAATGACAAAGGTTGGAGGGGATATAGGAAAAAATGAGATGCTAATGCACTATTGGTGGAGTTGTGAGCTGATTCATCCATTCTGCAGAGTCATTTGGAACAATACCCAATACCCAACAATACTATTTTTATGTCCATAAAAGAAAAAAAAAGAAACCAAAAAATAAAATGACCTATATGTGCAAAAATATTTATAACAGTTCTTTTCTGGTGATGAAGATTTGGAAATTGAGGGAATACCCATCAATTGGAAAATGTTTGAACAAGTTGTGGTATGTGATTTTGATGGAATACTATTGTGCTATAAAAATGATGAACAGGATTCTCTGAGAAAAGCCTGGATGAACTGATAAAGAATGAAATGAGCAGAACCAAGAAAACATTGTACACAGTAACAGCAGTATGGTACAATGATCAACTGCAAATGACTTAGCTGTTCTCAGTAATACAATGACCCATGGTATTTCCAAAGCACTTATGATTAAAATGCTGTACATGCTCACAGAAAGAACTAATGAAGCCTGGATATAGATTGAATAATTTTTTAAACTTTGTTTTTCTAGGGTTTTCTCTTTCAGTCTTTTTTTTTCTTTCATGACATGGATAATATGGGAATATGGTTTACATGACTGTACATGAATAACCTATATCAAATTGTTTGCATTCTCAGCCCGAAGTGTAAAAAAAGATGGAATTTGGAATTAAAAAATAACGTTTTGAAAATATTTTATATGTAACTGGGAAAAAATTATTACTTTTTTTAAAGTGGGGAGAGTCAAGGATAACTGTAAAGTTTCATCTCCCAGGTTGTCCCATCAAAAGAAAAAAGGAAGTTTTTAGGAGAGTCAATTGTGAAAACAAAAACTAACAGAACATGCCATGCTGTCGACACTGAAAAAAAATGCAAACCAAAGCAAGCAAAAAAAACCCCAACAACAAAATAATACTGGTTATCTGAAACAAACTGTTTTCACTTTTGTCCCTCTCCCATCTCAACATTCATATCTTTGAGTCAAGATGTACAGAACTATCTTTCTTTTAAAGCATTGGCTGTTTATTGTGCCTAAGAAATTTGTCTTTCTATCATTAAATGTCTTCCTCTGTTGTCTGTAAAGTTCATTAACAATAGAATTTGTTTCATTTTTTGTGTCTCCAACACAGGAGAGTGCACATAGTAGGTATTTAATAAACACTGCTGATTGACCAAATGAAAATTATTAATATGTAGAATGAGTGTCTTGAACCTATTCTAGTAACTTGAAAATCATTATATAACTAAGAAAGAAAATGATGAATTTGGGAAAGAATTGTTATGCCCAGCATATTAAAGACTTTTTCAATTAGCATCAACTATCCAGAAGCCTAATCTTACTTATGTTCAGGACAACATAATAGAATTATAGATAGTTGAGTCATTAGAATCAAATGAACACAATGTGATTGTGTGATAAATAATAATATAACTATTAAAGCCACTGAATCAGTTGTGACTTTTACAAAACAAATTATTATTATCCATTTCAAACAACTTTAAAAAATTTAGTAAGGAACCAAAGAAGTCAAATAAAATCATAAGGACAATTCACAATGTTTCAGTGCCATCAAATACCTGTGTTTTTTTTTTTCCAAATTCAGTTTTAGCAGTCCAAATTCATATCAAATCTTAAGAACATGCTAATGCAATACCAATAATTCCAAAAAATAATTCATTGGATATGGACTTTATTCAAGGCACTATCTTAAATATCATATGGGATACAAAGATTTCTGAGGCATTTTTCCCTGCTCTGAAGGTTCTTATGATTGATTTTGAGAGCAATACATCGAAGCATGAAATATTAAATAACAATCTAGGAATTAAGTAGTGGAGTAGCATTCCCATTGGGTTACTGCCTCCCAGTCCTAACCCATCATTTCCAGGTCACAGATTAGATCCCTGGGGAAGAAACTGAATTAAAGTAGTCTGAGGACCGTGTTACTTGACTCTTCTGTGAGCTCATCAAGTGGGCTGGAGTCTGGGATTGGGTGGGGATGAGCATCAAATTACCAGGGAAGAAACTACCTGCCACCAAAACAACAGCCACAATAGTAATAGCCATTTGTTTTTAGTGAATTCAGGAAAGAAGTAGAGAAGATTCATTCTAAATAAATAACTTAAACTAGGGATTAAGTTTTCAGGATTTAATTTGAGACGAAAGGGAGTGGAAGACATTCTAGCTGAAGTAAATGAAAAAATCGAAGAGCCAGGGGATGGAGAAACCAAGCAACAAATTATGTTCAGGTTACAACGAATGGAGCAGAGGCATTAGATAAGGGAGGGATGGAAAATAATTTGAAGTGGGTAGATTAGACCTAGGTTGTGGAGGACTTGGAATGCCCTACTGCCTCTTTGCTGTGAATAACAAAGGTACCATAGCAGGTTTTTGAGTGGAGGAAGGTGTCAGAAATTGTGACATAATTAAAGCAGAATTTCAAGGGATCTTGTTGGAGTGATATAGAATATCCATATCTAATATATATATAGTAGAATATAGAAATAATTGTCTATAGAGGGAGGGCCTGGAAGGAAATGCATTTATTAAGCACCTGCTATCTGGCAGACACTATACTAAGCACTTTAAAAATATCTCACTTAATCCTTTTAATAATCCTATAATTATCCCCATTTTATAATAGAAGAAGCTGAGGTAGGCAGAGGTTACATGACTTGAGCAGAATCATACAGCTATAAAGTATCTGAGGTCAAATTTGAAATCTGATCTTCCTGATTAAAAACCCACTACTTTATATCCTGTACTAGTTTGTTGCTTTACATTGGAAATGTGAGATTATGAGACCATTGCAAAGGATATTGCTTCAATGAGGGTATGAGGTGATGAGCCTGAACTAGAGTGATAATAAAGGGAATTGAAAGGTAGAGATAGATACAAGAGATAGTGCAAAGTAAGAATCTACCCAACTTGGAAGCTGCATATGGGAATCGAGAAATCAAAGATGACTTTGAAAGGCTTAAAAACTGAATGACTGAGAAAATGGTGTTACTATTAACAAAAACAGACAAGTGATTTAAAGATGCTAATTTTCAAAAGACACTGATGAGTTTGAAGTGACAGAAAAACATCCAAATAAAGATGTCTGTCATGCAGTGATTGATCTCTCTTCCATTCTTTCTGTCACTTTTATTTCCATCACCAAACCCCAAATTCATGGGTTACATGTTGACTTTGAAAACTGTCCTGGCCAGGAAGACAGATCAAAGAAAAGGGCAGGCTCCAGACTTTTGAATTTTACCATTAAATTCTGTTTCTAACAGAAATAATAAAAGACTCCTTCTTTATCAAATGGTCAACAGACCAGAAGCATCTATAGAATGTCTATTCTTTATTCAAAGTATGGATGGGGATTGTAGCAGCTTAGCATTCTGGGCATATTTATAGGGAGTGGATTGGTTGACCAGTCTATTATTAAGTAGCCCTTTAGATTTAGAAAGCACTTTCACATATGTAATGTCAGCTGATCCTCAGAAAACCCACTTGATGCAAATCACATACAATTATTATTTTGAAAAAGTGGAGCAGCTAGGTGGCACAGTAGATAGAGCACTGGACTTGGAATTGGGAAAACTCAACTTCATGAATTCAAATTCAGGCTCAGGTATTTACCAACTGTGTGACCCTGGGCCAATCACTTAACCTGTTTGCCTCAGTTTACATGTGTAAAATGAGCTGGAGAAGGAAATCACAACTTTACAGTATCTTTGCTAAGAAATCTTTCAGTTGGGTCATGTAAAGTTGAATACAACTGAAAAACAACTTAACAACAAAATTATGAAAAAAATGAAGCTTCCTTCACTCTCCTGTAAACAGGTATTACCAGAACATGTTTTGGATCTCTTTAATTCTTTTCTTTACCCCTTAATTTATTAGCCAAACTGGCATTCTGGGTGTGTTATAATTTGACCTCAGTTTACCTCTTTAGTTTTACTTCTTATTACTCTTCCAAAAGAATGCTATATTCAAACTATCTGCTCTATACTCTCTTCCCAAAAAAATACCTTTCCCCTTTATTTTTTTCATTATGAATTTTTTTTGCTTAGAATGATCTTTGTTGAAACCTTTCCCATCCTATCAGATTCAGGTCAAATGAGACATCTTCCACAGTACAAATGTATTTTCTTCCTACTCATATCTTTTGCTTTCCACTACTCATATTACGCATATTATATACTGCCTTGCATGTAGTGATTCAGTTCTTATTTTAGCTCTGCTATTAAATTAGAATTCCTTGAAGATAGGGACATTTGATAAACAACATAATTTTTGGTACAATCCCTTTAATATAGTGCTGTTATTGAATAATAACTGAATAGTTATTTTTCAGTCATGCTGAACTCTTCATTACCCCCTTTGGGATTTTCTTGGCAAAGATACTGGAATGGTTTGCTATTTCCTTTCCAGCTCATTTTACAGAAGAGGATACTGAGGCAAACAGGCTTAAGTGACTTACTCAGAGTCAATTAGCTAGTAAGTATCTGAGCCTTGACTTGAACTCAGGAAGAAGAGTCTTGCTGATTGCTCTATTCACTGTGCCCCTTTAAGATAGCATAGTACCTACTCAATAAATATTTGTTACATTAATATAAAATTATATCTTGTGAGAGAGCTCAGAGTTGGAAAAATAAATTGGATGATATATAACACTGAATTCCGAGTTAAAAGGGTGATCTAGACCAGTTTAATCATTTTACTGAAGAGAGGTTAAATAATTTGCCCTTGGATACACAGATAGTAAGTTTAAATGGCATAAGATAAACCTAGCACCTTCAGTTCCAATTCTAGTGGTGTTTCCATTAAATCTCAAGTCATTCATATGAAAGTCTTAAACAGATTCTTTAAAAGGGGGCAAGAGAATACTGTTAAAATGGAGTGGAAGTGCAGAAAGGTAAAAGGGAATGAGTCAACCTTACTCTCATTGGATTTGGTTTAAGGAGAAAATAGCATATAGACTCAACTGAATATTTTATCCTACGGGAAAGAAGGGGGGAAGGATATAAGAGGGGAGATGATAGAAGGGAAGGCATATTTTGGGAGGGTAGTTAGAATCAAACACTTTTGAAAAGGGACAGGGTCAAAGGAGAAAATAGAATAAATGGGGTGTGGCATAGGATCAAGGGAAATATACTTAGTCTTTCACAATATAACTACTATTTAAATGATTTGGGTAACTCCACATGTACAACATATATTAAATTGCTTGTCTTCCCACTGGGGGGTGGGTGAGGAGGGAGGAAGGGAAAGAATCAGGAACTCAAAGTTTTAGAAGCAAATGATAAAAATTGTTTTTTACATGCAACTAGGAAATAAGATACACAGGCAATGGGGTATAGAAATTCATGTTGCCCTACAAAAAAGCAAGAGGTAGATGGGGGGGGAAGACATAAGGTAGAAGAGATTGGGGGAAGGGGTATTCAGTATGCTTGCTACCTTGGGGCGAGAGATAGGGGAGAGATGGGGAGAAAATATATACCTCAAAGTCTTGTGGAAGTGAATGGTAAAAACTAAAAATATAAATAAATAAATTTAAATTATAAAACAATTCTCTGCTTGAACTAATGATGCATGCTATGTTGTTTTTGTAACATCTATATTATTTGGTATTAAGGGTCAATTTATTAAAAAAACTTCCCTGAAATATTTAGCTTCTATTACTTTACTTTTATATTTTCTAAATTAATTTATTGGTTTAGTTTCAGTTAACAAGATTCAATTCCATAGTTCCTTGATTTTCAAATTTCGTTTACTTCCCTTCCCCCTTCCCCCTTCCCCCACAACAGCATATAGTCCAGTATAGGATCTGCAAATACATTCATATTAGACATTAATCCAATTACAAAGGTGTATTGTACTACGGGGGATGAAAGATGGTAAAGAAGAAATAAAACCAAACAATGAAAAGAAAAAGATAATTTAGTTTGCTTCCATCAGGGTTCAGGCTCAATTCTTTCTAGTTATATCTCTGGATGGCGCATTTCTCTCTTTCTTGAGACTTTTGGGATTGACTTATATCACTGCATTGCTGAAAAGTGTCCAGTCTGTCATAATTGGTCATCACAGATATGGTATGTCTGTGATTGTATACAAATTTCTTCTGATTCTACTCCTCTCACTCAGCATCAGTTTGTATAAGTCTCTCCAGGTAATTATGAAATCTGTCACCTCCTCATTTCTTATAGCACAATAATATTCCATTACATTCATATACCACAACTTGTTTAACCATTCCCCAATTGATGGGTACCCCTTTAGTTTCTAATTCTTTGCAACCACAAAAATGGCTGCTAAAAATATTTTTGTACATATGGGTCTTTCTCCCACTTCTATGATCTCTTTGGGATATAACCCTAGAAGTGGTATTGTTGGGTCAAAGGGTATGAAATTATTTATAATCCTTTGGGCATAATTCCAGATTGCTCTCCAGGATGGTTGGATAAGTTCATAACTCCACGAGCAATGTATTAGTGTTCCAATTTGTCCACATCCTCTCCAGCATTTGTCACTTTCTTGTTTTTTCATCTTAGCAACTCTGACTGGAGAGATGTGGTATCTCAGAGTTGTTTTGATTTGCATTTCTCTAATCAATAGTGATTTAGAGCATTTCTTCATATGTTTATAGATATCTTAATTTATTTCTCTGAAAACTGCCTGTTCATATCCTTTGACCATTTATTAATTGGGGAATTATTTGTATTCATATAGATTTGGCTCAATTCTTTATAAATTTTAGAAATGAGTCCTTTATCAGAGACACAAGTTGTAAAAATTCTTTCCCAATTTCCCACCTCCCTCTCGATCTTGGCTACATTGGCTTTGTTTGTACAGAAGCTTTTCAATTTAATGTAATCAAAATTATCCATTTTGCATTTTATAATGCTTTCTAATTATTGTTTGGTCCTAAAGTCTTCCCCTTTCCACAAATCTGTCAGGTAAACTATTCCTTGCTTTCCCAGATTGCTTACAGTATCATCTTTACACCTAGATCATAAACCCATTTAGACTTGATTTTGGTATATGGTTTTAGATAATGATATATGCCCAGTTTCTGCCATACTGTATTCCAGTTTTCCCAGCAGTTTTTGTCAAATAGTGCATTCTTATCCCAAAAACTGGGGTCTTTGAGTTTATCAAACGATAGATTACTATATTCATTAACTGCTTAGTCTCCTGCACCTAATCTATTCCATTGGTCCACTACTCTACACCTCTGCCAGTACCAAGCAGTTTTGATGACTGCTGCTGTGTAATACAGATTAAGATCTAGCATAGCTAGTCCACCTTCCCTAGCATTTCTTTTCATTAATTCCCTTGATATTCTAGACCGTTTGTTTTTCCAAATAAATATTGTTATTATTTTGTCTAACTCTAGAAAGTAGTTTTTTGGTAAATTGATTGGTATGGCACTAAATATATAGTTTAGTTTGGGTAAAATTGTCATTTTTATTATATTAGCCTGACCCAGCCATGAGCAATTGATATTTTTCCAACTATTTAGATCTGATTTTATTTGTGTGAGAAGTGTTTTGTAGTTGTGATCATATAAATTCTGGGTTTGTTTTGGCAAGTAGGTTCCCAAATATTTTATAATGTCTACAGTGACTTTAAATGGGATTTCTCTTTCTATCTCTTCCTGTTGAGTTTCATTGGAGATGTACAGGAATGCTGAGGATTTATGTGGGTTTATTTTATATCCTACAACTTTGCCAAATGTATTTATTTTCTCAATTAGTTTTTTACTTGATTCTCTAGGATTCTCTAAGTATATCATCATATCATCTGCGAAGAGTGATAGCTTGGTCACTTCTTTGCCTAATTTGATTCCTTTGATTTCTTTTAAATCTCTAATTGCTACTGCTAGTGTTTCTAGGACTGGAGTGAATAAGAAGGGTGATAGTGGACACCCTTTTTTGACTCCTGATCTTATTGGAAAGGCTTCTAGTCTATCACCATTGCATATTATACTTGCTGATGTTTAAATAGATGCTATCAACTATTTTAAGGAAGGCTCCATTTATTCCTATACTTTCTAGTGTTTTTAATAGGAATGGATGTTGTACTTTGTCAAAAGCCTTTTCTGCATCTATTGAGATGATCATGTGGTTTCTGCTAGTTTGTTGTTGATATGCTCAATTATATTGATGGTTTTCCTAATATTAAACCATCCTTGCATTCCTGGAATGAATCCTACCTGATCAGGGTGTATTATTTTTGTGATAAGTTGTTGGAGTCTTTTGGCTAATATTTTATTTAGAATTTTTGCGTCTAAATTCATGAGGGAAATCGGTCTATAATTTTCTTTCTCTGTTTTGTCTCTTCCTGATTTAGGAATCAGCACCATATTTGTGTCATAGAAAGATTTTGGTAGGACTCCTTCTTCACTAATTTTCCCAAATAGTTTGCAGAGTATTGGAATCAATTGTTCCTTAAATGTTTGATAGAATTCACTAGTAAACCCATCTGGCCCTGAAGATTTTCTCCTAGGGAGTTCATTGATTGCTTGTTTGATTTCTTTTTCTGAGATGGGGTTATTTAGGTAATTCAATTCCTCTAGAGTTAATCTGGGCAACTTGTATTTTTGTAAAAATTCATCCATTTCACTAAGATTGTCATATTTATGTGCACACAATAGGGAAAATAATTCCTCATTATTTTTTTAAGTTCCTCTTCATTGGAGGTAGATTCAACGTTTTTATTTTTGATACTCATAATTTGGTTTTCTTCTTCCTTTTTTTATCATATTGACTAAGTGTCTATCAATTTTGTTGATTTTTTCATAAAACCAGCTCTTACTTTTATTTATTAATTCAATAGTTTTCTTAATTTCAATTTTATTAGTATTTGCTTTGGTTTTCAATATTTCTAATTTAGTACTAAATTGGTGGTTTTCAATTTTTTCTTTTTCTAGCTTTTTCAATTGCATGTGCAATTCACTGACTTCCCTTCTCTCTGCTTTAATTAAGTATGCACTCAGGGATATAAAACTTCCCCTGAGAACTGCCTTTAGTGCATCCCACAAATTTTGGTATGTTGTCTCATTATTATCATTCTCTTGAATGAAATTATTGATTGTTTCTATAATTTCTTGTTTGACTCACCAATTTTTTAGGATTAAATTATTTAATTTCCAATTAGTTTTTAGTCTATCTTTCCATGGTCCTTTATTTTATATAATTTTTATTGTATCATGTTCTGAGAATGATGCATTTAATATTTCTGCCTTTCTGCACTGGGTTGTGAGGTTTTTGTGCCCTAGTATATGGTATATTTTTGAGTATGTACCATGCACTGCTGAAAAGAAAGTAAATTCATTTTTATCCCCATTCAGTTTTCTCCAGAGATCCATCATATCTAGTCTATCTAAGATTCTATTCACCTCCTTAACTTCTTTCTTGTTTATTTTGAGGTTAGATTTATCGAGTTCAGAGAGTGGGAGATTAAGGTCCCTCACTAGTATAGTTTTGCTATCTATTTCTTCCTCTAATTCCTTTAACTTCTCCTGTAGGAATTGGTGTGCTATACCACTTGGTGCATATATATTAAGTAGTGATATTGCTTTATTCTCCATGGTGCCTTTTAGTAGGATATAGTTTCCTTCCTTATCTCTTTTAATTAGATCTATTTTTGCTTTTGCTTTATCTGAGATAAGTATTGCTACCCCTGCTTTTTTTACTTTAGCTGAGGCATAATAAATTTTTCTCCAGCCTTTTACCTTTACCATGTGGGTATCCCTTTGTTTCAAATGTGTTTCTTGTAGACAGCATATTGTAGAATTATGGTTTTTAATCCAATCTGCTATCTGCCTCTGTTTTATGGGAGAGTTCATCCCATTCACTTTCACAGTAATGATGACTATCTGTCTCTTCCCCTCCATCCTCTTCCCTCCCCTGTTTATGTTTTTGTTTTTTCCTCCTCCCTTCCACTCCTTGAAATTTTTCCTTTTGATTGCCCCCTCCCTCAGTGTTCCCACCCAGTGATCCCCCTTCTGAATCTACCCTCTTCCCTTACTACTGTTTTACTCCCTTCTAATCCCCCCTTTAGTCTCCTGTTTTTCACCCCCCTTACCCTTCCATTATCTATAGGACACAAGTTTTTATACTTATCAGATTAAATTACTCCCTGTTTGATTCCAAACCAATGAGAGTAAAATTCAAACAGTGCTCCTCCCCTTCCCTACTTTTCCTCTATTTAATGAATTTATGTATCTATTCACAATAGAATCTTAAACTTCACTGATTAAGTTGATCCCTCTTTGAACCAGAACCAGTGAGAATAGTGTTTAAATGATGTTCCCCTCCCTCTTTCTTTCCCCTCTTCTATAGTGTGTTTTAATGTGTCTTCAAATAGCATATTTTACCTTTTCCTAGCTCATCCTTTCCTTTTTCCCATTACAGTCCCTTCGATCCCCTTAATAGCTTTTTTTTTAGACTTCAGGTTAGTGCATTCATACCCACACCCTCTATCTAAGTGTAACCCTTTTGAAGGTCATGATAATCATAAAGATTTCGAATATTGACAGTCATCAGCTCCACAAATAGGGATGTGAACATTTTGCTCTTGTTGCATCCCAAGTAATGAGTGTGTGTTTGTGGATGTGGGTGTGTGCACTTATGCATGTGTGAGTCTGTGTTTCTCTTGTTTACCTTTTTATGTCTTTCTTGAGTCTTGTAATTGGAGATCAAATTTTCCATTGAGCTCTGGCTTTTTCATCAGGAAAGTTGGGAAGTCTCTTATTTCATTAAATGACCATCTCCTTGCCTGAAAGATTATGCTCAGTTTCCCAGGTAGTTAATCCTTGGTTGTAGTCGTAGCTCTCTTGCCCCATGAAATATCAGATTCCTGTCCCTCTGCTCTTTAATGTAGAAGCTGCTAGGTCCTGTGTGTTCCTAAATGTAATTCCTCAATATTTGAATTGTTTCTTTCTGGCTGCTTGTAGACTTTTTTCTTTATTCTTGTAATTCTGGAATTTGGCTACTATATTTCTTGGAGTTTTCAGTTTGGTATCTCTCTCAGGAGGAGTCAGGTGAATTCTTTTGATAGCTATTTTATCTTCTGATTCCAGGACCTCAGGAGAGTTTTATTTGACAATCTCTTGTAGGATCTTGTCTAGGCTGCTTTTTCCATCTTGGCTTTCTGGTAGACCAATAATTCTTAGGTTGTCTCTCCTGGATCTGTTCTCTAGGTCAGTTTTTTTTTTTTTCCAGTGAGATATTTTACATTTTCTTCCAATATTTCAATTGTCTTGTTTTGTTTGATTGACTCTTGCTGCATCATAGAGTTCTGAGTTTCAGTTTGATTGTTTCTAATTTTTAGCAAATTATGGTCTTCAGTTAGTTTTTGAATTTCCTTTTTTAGGGATGTATTTTCTCCAATGACTACCGAGACGTTTTTCCAAGTTGGTCACTGCCTCCCTGATTTGGTCTTTAAAATTTTTCTTAAGCTCCTCCAGGAAAGCTATTTAGGCTTGAGACCAGATCATGTTTCCTTCTGTGGTCTCAGGTGTGGGTAGAGAGTGTATATTGTCCTGTGTATTTTGTTGTTCTTGCCCTGCATAGTAGGCTCAAATAGACTTTCTTGCTTTCCCCTTCTCCTTCTCAGCTTCCTTCTTTCCCATTGTGACTTCTTACTTCTCAGTTTCTCAGGCTATGAGTTTAGGGCCTGATCCTTGAGTTTGAATACCTATAGGTGGCTAGTTTATGGCTAAGTCAGGAAAGTCAGTGAGGAATGTAGGTGCTTAGGTGGGGGGTGCATCTGACCACTTCATATTTCTGCCTCTATACCCCTGGGCTATAAGTAGGCTTTTGTTGGGGAGGTGAGGTGGGGCTTATTGGGAACCCACCCTCTCTTCTCTTCAGGTTCCTGCCTATCTCAGTTACACCCCTTCTTGGAAACTCTCAAGCCTGGGGCTGTTTCCATTAACTTGGGATTTCAATCTGGGTGGGAGACTTATCTTTGGTTTTTCTGCTTCATGAAGGAGGAATGGGAGGATCGGAGCAGCTAGAATTTACTTTGCCATTCCAGCCCCTGTATTATACAGGCAGCCAGTCTTCCCCCTTCCAGGCTGGGGGCTGAATGTAGCTGGAGAAGCCACTCTCTCCCCTGGGGGCCCAACTCTCCTATCTGGCTCCAATGACCCCTCCCGTCCCTTCCTGAGAT
This sequence comes from Gymnobelideus leadbeateri, assembly GCA_011680675.1. NCBI lineage: Eukaryota > Metazoa > Chordata > Mammalia > Diprotodontia > Petauridae > Gymnobelideus > Gymnobelideus leadbeateri. Next base: position 75,205 of record WOXC01004363.1, read on the forward strand.
GAAGGGGAGATGACAGGATTCGTCCTTGGTAAGTCTGCAGGCTGGGGCTTTTTCTCTCTCTGGTGTAGTCTGCTTGTCTGCTCTTAGGTCTGAGCTGAGCAGACCCCACACACTCTGTGCTCGTCCTGTACTGACACACTGGGCAACCTCCTGGGCTGTACTCTACCACGCTCCATCTTCCAGTGGGCTCCATCACTCCAGAATCCGCTCAACTTCACCCTTTGAGACTTAGTGACCAAGGAGCTCAGCGAGGTTACTGTTTCCTTTCCGCCATCTTGGCTCCTCTCCTATTACTTTACTTTTAGAGTATTATTCAAATTTTAAAAAATAAATTGGGTTGTGTAACATAATTCGAAGGGTGGGGAATCTGTCTATTTTCCTTCTATACCCTCCTCAACAAAGCTTCATGTGCAATTATACATGTATACATACATATATACATATGTATACATATGTATACACATATATACATACATATATACGTGCACTTCTTTTCACATCACCCACCACAGAAATTTCCCATTCAAAAGCAGACAAGTTAATAATCAAGTCAAGATGAATGCATAACAGCTTTACCTCAAGCATGTGAGATCTCCTGTCATCATCAGAAATCTTATACAAGAAGAGATCAACAGTTTTATTTAGACCTTTGTCATATTAGAAATTGCTGGCATCCTGATGCTTAACACAGCATAATTGTTCTACAACACAAGTTTTCTGGAAGTTAACTTTTCTTTTTTTCCTTTTTAATTTTTATTCTGTCTCAACAAGCACAATGTCACACAAGGTGCTGGAAGAAATAAGATAGAACTCTTGGAATTGATTTTTATCAGAAACTGCCAGCATCTGGCATATCCTGAAAATTAATGCAACATTTGATTCCCATGCTGCTTTGATCTTTCTGTATCTAATCAAGTATTTCTTATATCCCCAGTGACTATCCCCTCATAGGCATTTAACAAATATTTCTTGAATAAAATTGCATTTACATTTTGTAGAAGAAACAAAACAAGCTCTCAACATTTTTTCTTCTAAGTAAAATTAAATGTCTCCTTTGGGTTTATCTCCATAACTTCTAACTTACTCCTCACTGAAACAGAAATCCACAGGTACTGGTATATAGTACACCTATCTGTCTAAACCCTGAGAGTTCAATGTGTTAAAAATTTGAACATATTTTCCATAGTCATGTTATGGACATCTGGGGATAGGGAAGAGACTCAGAGGAAATGTGGAGAGGACTGGACCATTTTAAAACAGTAGTTGCTCAATCCACTGATTTACAAGCTACTGATTTACAAGCTGAGAATGAATAGAAGCCTTTAACTACAGGAAACTCTGCTGTTCAGAAACCCTATTGCTTCAGTTGGAGCCCAGGGACAAGCCTCACTGCTTATCGTAAGGTTCGCTCCAGGAACCCCAGTAATCAGAGCTGTTAACCAGAAGGAAATGTCTTCATTATTTTTACATGGCTCTTAATCAGATACTGACAGAGCTCCTTTGATCAATGCATTTTCACTGTGAGGTTAAGCGCAGGGTACAGTGTGTCCGTATAGATTTCACAGTCAGCTTGAAGGGTACATAGCTAACAAAGACATGATCCAAACCTGATCCTTTCCCTGGTTCTTTTTGTGCTCTAGCTCCAGGGTTTGTCAGGAGAATTAATAAGCTAACATTTTTCAAGTTTTCTGAAATCTTTGAACTGGAGCAACACTCAACATTGCTGGGGACTTGATGGTTATTATATTGAGATGTGTTTTAGTAGAAATTCCAAGACAGTGGTACCAGAGAGTTACCTCAGAGTTATGTTTTTAAGAACATAAAAGCAGGGTGGAATTATCATAAAGACACAGCACCAGTGGGTGAAATGACCTAGTCAAGCCATTTTTCTTTTCAGTCTGGTTGGTACCCAAAATCCGTGACTTGAAAGGTAACTAACCGTATGTTCCCAGAACACTGAAAAAAAAAAATTGGCATGATGGTGCTTCAGTATATATTTTTTCTGTCACTTTAATTGTCTGGGAAAGATTCCATGTACTTTGCATTAGTGGAGATGATGGATTAACTATATCTTAGCCAAAGGATTGAGGGGGATTGATGTGAAAGGAGTAGCTCTATATAGTCTTGTGGCATAGGCTTGGAAAAAATGTAATATTTTAGGAATAATATGTAATTAATAATATTTAATTGATATTTAAATTAAATATTTAATTTATAAATTAAAGGGGAATATAAGAGGCACATAAATTAATATTTAAATAAAATAAAACAAAATAATTATATTTAATAATAATTAACATTAATAGATAAAATATATTTAATAAATGCTCTGTTCCTTGAGTATGTGTTGTTACAACACAATTTATAAGGCAAGTTCATCTTTGCCTTCTAAATTGTACCTTTGAAGACACAGCAAATAAAAAGTAACCATGCAGACTTATTGACTAGGTAATGAAGGAGGGCAATGCTTAAGTTTATTTTAAAATTTAAGAAATATAATTTCTTATCCAAAAGGGTCAAGAGGGGAAGAAGGATAGAAACACTTATACTTTGCCTACATTATGCTAGTTAAGTGCTGTGATTTTACAAATATCTCATTTGATCCTTACAACAACTTTGAGAGGTAAGTGCTAGTATTATTCCCATTTTACAGTTGAGGAAACCAAGACAAACAGAGGTTAAGTGATTTGTCCAATGTAACTTGGCTAGTGTCTCAGGCCAGATTGAATCATAGGTCTTCCTGATTCCAGGCCTAAAGTTCTACCCACTGCACCACCTCAGGCCTCAGGCCTGTCCCCAACCGTTCTCAAATCAACTCAAATAGTTCTATTACAGTCTAACTGTGAGGGAAGGTAGGGACAGGGGACTGGATGAGGGGTGGGGAAATAGTGGGTTCATAGTGCCTTGCTCTCTCATTACTGGGTGTCTTGAGCTGGTTCCTTTGCATTGTTCTTTTTCTTGAGGTGTTCCTGCTTGCTATTGTTCACCTGAATTTTGGAATCTAGTCCCTAGCTAGTGTTCCTTTTGTTATTCCACTTACCTCCTTCTTCTCGGTGAGGCCCATTCCCTTTGGTTGCAAGGGCTCACTTTTAACAACTTCTTTTAACAAGGTCTAGGTCATTCAACAGGAATTGCACAGACTCAACACTCATCATCATGTGTTTATCTTTCAAGAACACAGTCTTGGAGTCCTCAGCTAATTAAGACTGTGCCACATTTCCCTGCTAAGACCCCAAATGGTTTGGCTCACCTGTCTGATCCTTATTAAAATTATCTAATCAATAATATTTCCCATCAAGTGCCTGACTTACTATGTCAGTTTTTCTACTGTGATCCAAATGTAAGAGGATATCCCTAGTAGGGTCATGAGATCCCTTATCTAACCTTGCTTTTTCCTAGTGGGTTCACAGTGTCTTACTCACCTTTTGAGAAGTGGCTATGAACAAATAGTCCCAGCCCAGGTGCTCCAGTTGTGTCTAGAACTGAAAGAAAGGAATTGCAAAGGGTTCCCAGTTGGGCCAGAGCAAATAAACCCAATTCTTGGAATAAATCCAGTCCTTAGACGTTGAATGGGAAAGACCATGCTGTCAGCAAGTGGGAGAATAATGCATCAATCACACTTTAGTAAGGCACAAAGACAGGCTTTGAAGGTACAGCATAGGAACTGGGAGGCAGACTGCATGGGGAAAATACAGGGGAAGAGAGAGGGGAACAAAGTCGTGTATGTAACTACAGACAGGAGTTGGAAGCAGTTGGATTACATAGTCCTGTAGCAAGTGGGGGAATATTTGAAGGTCAGAGCTTTGGGGTTCCATTTTTATAGGGTTCTTATGGTAGAAGATGGCCTCTTACCCAAGTCACCTTGGGATTTGCTCATTAAGATATCAATATCTCAGGGTGATCAGTTCTAGTTTAGATTTGCCTTATTAGAATAGCATTTCCCCGGTTTTATGGAATTTATGGAATTTATCTCTACTTTACAGACCAAGGAGTCATTATCAAAACAAAGGGGCTGTGATATTTGGGCCTACCTGGCTTCCTTAATTTAACATACAGTCTTGGGATGTTGCCTTGATTAATTTAGGAGTCAGTTCTGAAAGTGACTTCTATGTTCCCATATACATTTGTTTGGATCTGTTTAATAGTATCTTGATTTCTCATAAAGTCACTAGCTTCCATTTGCTCCAGTCTAACTCTGAAGGAATGAATCTCCTCAGTGAGCTTTTGAGATTCTTTTTCCATCTGGCAAATTCGACTTTTTAAGGCATTCTTCTCCTCATTGCCTTTCTGAGCCTCTTTTGCCATTTGAGTTAGTCTATTTTTTAAGGTGTTATTTTCCTCAGTCAGGCTGTTGACTGTCATTTCATATTTTTCTTGAATCTTTTTCATTTCTCTTCCCAAATTTTCCCCCACTTTTCTTATCTGCTTCTTAAGGTCCTCTATGGCCTGTAGCCAGCTTGTATTTTCATTTGGGTCTTTTGGACAGGAGTTCTGACCTCACAGTCCTCCTCCATGCTTTGAGCCTCTTTACCCCTAAAATAGGAGTCCAATGTTGAACTTTTCTGTTTATTTTGTTTTGTTTGCCTAGGCATATTGCCACTTAATTACTTGATTTTTGGGCTTGTTGCCACAGTAGGACTCTGCCACCAGACAGGGGAGCTTCTGCCCAAACATGGGGTCTTCACAACTTCCGCCAGTTGGGTTGCCTCTGTAAAGCCTCCACCCACTCTGCCAAGTTGGATACCCACCCCAAACTCCCCCCCCCCCGACCACAATCCAGATCCAGGCAGTTTAAAGCAAAAGTGATTAACCCCCAGACTGATTGCTGGATCTTCCTACAGTTCACAGACCAGGAGCTAGAGCCACTACTGACGCTGCAAAATGGCTTCTGTGCAGCTGTTTCTTCAGCAGCTTTTTGCCCCCAGGGGAGGAAGCCATGTGTTCCCCAAATACTGGTCCCAAAGTCCATAAGGCACTAACCTCTCACTTTGTCCTAGGCATATCTGTGCTGATAATTCTGGAATCGCCACAATTGCTGGTGTTCTGGGGTTCCACCAGTCGGCTGAAGGCCCGGCCACCCTGGGGCTAAAACCGAGGACCTGGGCTCGGCTCTGCTGGCTGCACTGTCGGTTCCCAGCGCACTGTGCTGCCTGCTCTCAGAGCGCTGCACTGGCCACTCCCTGCAGGGCTACTGGGCTGTCCTCAGCAGGAGGTTAGCTTCTCTGTGCCGTTATGTGGGTGCTGTGGCTCCAGAAGTTGTTCAGAGCTCCCTTTCACATTGTTTGAAATTTGTGTGGGGCAGAGCACATTGGAAATGCTGTTTCTACTCCGCCATCTTGGCTCCGCCCCCCGAGCTGTCATCTTTTTTTTTTTTTTAAAGCAATTGGGGTTAAGTAACTTGCTCAAGGTTACAAGGCTAGTCATTTGATTTATGTGTGGGTGCTCATTTTCTGAGGCCGGATCTGATCTCGGGTCATCCAAACTCCGAGGCCGGCGCTCTTACTCACTGCGCCACCTAGCTGCCCCTTTAGGGCAATTGGGGTTAAGTAACTTGCCCAAGGTTACACGGCTAGGTTTTTGTTTGTGCAGATTAAGTGTCGGAGGCCGGCTCCGAACTCAGGTCCTTCTGATTCCAGGGCCGGCACTCTATTCACTGCGCCACCTAGCCGCCCTGAGCTGTCATCTTTTTATTAATGTTTCTACAGCTTTTCCAAGAAGTAATTTTCAAAGTCTTTCCTCTCTAGGATCCACTTAGCCTATATCTCCCTCTTAAAATTTCAGTTTACTCAGGTAGTAAGAAGAAAGAAAGAAAGAAGAGAAATACTCTAAATTACCATTGGTCTCTCAAGTATATGAATTAATGACAGGTAGAAAGAATTTACAAGGACTCTGTAAAGGCAAGTGTTATTAGGAGAATAAACAAAATGAGGCAAAAGATAACTTGAATCTAATATTATACAATAAATTTATTTTCATCATCATAATAAGTCATGTGTATTAGTAAAATAATGGTGATGATATGATTCAGCAAAAGAAAATCACAAATGTGTTGGAGATTATATATGCTTGAATTTCAAATGTTAAAGCTCTATTCCTAGAAAATAAAATAAAAGCAATATGTAGTAGCATAAATATTAGAATAGGACTAATTATAAAAATCACATTTGAGAGAGGATCAGTTGGGTGAACCTTTAATCAACTGAGTAACTTACTTGACAGAAACAATAAGTTATTAAGATTTTGCTCCTTTCATACTTTGAATCATTGCGTTCACATTTTATAAAGTAAATATAGAGAAGTCTTTGCACTTTGCTCCTCTAGAAAGCGTTAAGAAGTTCTTTAATTAAACTTGACTCTATTACAGTAGCTAGTCAATGTCAGAGAGGAAACAGCCCAGGAAGCACAGCAGATTTACATGAAGTAACCATTAAAAGAGAAGAAAACATCAGGGCCCTACAGTACCAGAAGAGTTGCCTTAACTGAACGAATTTTTCTGTTCAAGCAGTGCCAAAGCAAAGGTTATTATCCTGAACGAATTTTTCTGTTCAAGCAGTGCCAAAGCAAAGCTTATTATCCTGAACCTCTGAGTCCTTTACCATCAAATATCATTGTATTCTGATTGTGGTTTTGTTTTTAATCTCTTCTGCATTTCATATGCATGAAACCTCTTCAGTCTATAATTAGAAATACCGATAACTAACCTTGGTTTCTTGCTTTTGATAACACTTCCAACTGATTCTTTCAATTCTTTGGCCTGCATCTTAATTTATAACCTCTCTTGTCTTGTAAGATAACCCTGACTCCACCTTCACTTTATTGACTTGTGCTTGAACATTCTTGCTGGAATATCTTATCTTTGTGGAAGTGACACAGGATAACTAACTGTTGGGACCTATCCATATAGTACACTACCTATTACTTCAAATCTTCATCTTTCTAGACCTTCAAAATATTTTAATTTTAGTTTATTTTTTCATGAGTCTCATTTTTTTTTAAGCAATTGGGGTTAAGTAACTTGCTCAAGGTTACACGGCTGGTCGTTATTTATGCGTGGGTGCTCATTTTCTGAGGCCGGATCTGATCTCGGGTCATCCAAACTCCGAGGCCTGCGCTCTTACTCACTGCGCCACCTAGCCGCCCCTTCATGAGTCTCATTTTAAGGTAGGTTTCATCTCAACACTGAGAAAAATAAGTTGCTCCCTCATGAGATAAATATAAATTGATAAAATGTAATGAACACAATAGCAATGGAATTTGCTGATTTTATTCTTTTTTTCCACCATAGGAAAGCAAGGAAATATATTTCCCCATATCAGTTAAGTGATGGTACAAAAAAAAAAAAAAAACAGAACTAAAACTCTTAAAATAAAAAAAAAGTTCTAATATATGACCTCTTTCCCTCATTGTTGGGGATAGGTATATAGAAAAAATCCTAACTCTATATTTTGAGGCAACAAAAAATATGCTTAGTTTCTTTGATATATCAATTAATTGGGAATTCTATCAATGTAGATACAAACAACAAGCAAATAGCTGTGTACAATATGAAGCCAAGAAACCAGGAGGTAGAGATAAGAAAAGAATTACATGCTTGGGAGAAAGACAATAAAAATGTTCAGTGAGGAAATAAGAACATCTTGTGTGAAGAACAGCAAGGAGGACATAGCTCCTGGATCATGGAATATGTACACAGAGGGAGAGAGAGAGAGAGAGAGAGAGAGAGAGAGAGAGAGAGAGAGAGAGAGGTAGTTGCCAAATTCTATGGCCTCTTCTCAATCCTCATTCTTTTTTGTCCTCTCTTTATCTTTTGACACCATTCATATCTTTCCTCCTTGATTTCTTCTCTCTAGGTTTTTGGGACATCACTCTCTGCTGGTCCTCCTGTCTTCTCCTTTCAGAATTCCTCAGTTGCCTAGCTGGATCCTCATACAGATCACACATTTTAATCTAGGTGTCCCTCATGATTATGTCCTGAGTCTTCTATTCTTATTTCAATGACTCTTATAGATTTAATTATAATGGCTATACTGGTGATTCTCAAATCTAGCCTCAACCTTTCTGTTGACCTCTAATTTCTCATAACCAATTGCCTTTCAGACATTTGAAACTGCATGTCCAATAGACATCCAAAACTAAACATGCTCAAGCATAATTCATTATCTTGTCACCTAAAGCCACCATAACTCTTATTTGCCCTATTTATTTTTTATTTGATATTTTATTTTCAACCAGTTACATGTAAAATAATTTTTAACATTCATTTATCTCCCTTGTTTCTTTGAACCCTCACCCTCTCATTGAGAAAGCAAGCAATTTGATATAGTCTATATGTGTATGGTCATGCAAACCATGTCCATTAATATAGACAAAAAAATAAACTAAAGAAAGATAAAGTTCTTTCTCTGGGGTTGGATAGCACTTTTCATGATAAGTCCTTCAGAGTAGCCTTCAAGCACTGTATTGTGAGAATAGCTAAGTCATACTTAACCACCCATCATACAATATTACTGTTATCTTGTACAATGTATATTTAACTGAATCAACCCAAGTGAGGCTTTCCAGGTTTTTCTGAGAGCATCCTCCTTATCATTTCTCATAGTACAATAGGATTTGATCACAATCCCATACCAACACTTATTTAGACATTCCCCCACTGATAAATATACCCTCAAATTGAAATTCTTTCCCTCTAGAAAAGAGCTGCCCTAAATATTTTTTTACACACACAGGTAATTTTTAAATTTTTGTTTATATTTCTTTTTTTTAATTAAACCAATGCTTTATTAATTTCTGGTTTACATCATTCATTTCCACCAGATTTTGAGTTACAATTTTTCCCCATTTTTCCCCTACCCACCATCCCAGAATAGCAGTCCCACAAGATATCCCTTCCTCCAATCTGTTCTCTCCCATATCTTCTCCCATACCCCCTTCAACTTTTCCATTAGAGCAAGGTGAATCTCTGTGCTCCAATGCCTGCACATTTTATCTCCCAATTACATGAAAAAGAGTATTGATAATATATATACGTATGTATGTATACATATTTGAAACATTTAATTTTAAGATCTCAAATTTCAGATCCATTCCCTTCCTCCCTTGCCACCCATTCCCTCTGGGAATATAAGTAATTCAGTATGTGTTATACATGTATAGCTATGCAACATATTACCATAGTAGATATATTGGACAAGGCTGCTTATAATTCCCTCCCACCCATCGCACCCCCCACCTGGTCCATTCCCTACTTGATCCTGTCCCTCTTCTATAGTGGGTACTTCTAACCACACCTCCCCCCAAGAATGCCCTCCCATCCATCATCCCTCCTCTCTTCCCCCTTCCCCCTATTCTGCTGCAGGTTGAGAGATCCCATTTAGTATGTATGTCATTCTCCCCATGAACCAAATTCAATGAGAATGTGGTTTTGCCTTTTTGCCTTCCTATTCTTCCCCTCCCCTGCATCAACTTACCCTTGCTTCTTCTACAATAGATAGTTTACCCTACCCTGTTTCTCCACATCTGCTCTTGCCACTTTCCTCTCTCACCTCATATTTAACCCCTTAAGTATCATTCCTTCCCAACAAATTCAACCTATGCCCTCTCTCCATGTATAACTGTAAACATATATACACAAATTCACATATGTATTCATATGACCATACACCCTTCTTCCATTATTTTCCTACTGAGAAAGGTTTCATCAGTCACAGTTATTGTTTTTTCCATGTAGGAATGTAAATAGATAAACTTTGATAAGTTCCTTTTGATTTCTTTTCCTTGATTACCTTCTCAGGCATCTCTTGCTTCTTGTGTCTGAATGTCAAATTTTCTATTCAATTCTGGTGTTTTCCTCAAGAATGCTTGAAAGTCCTCTATTCCACTGAATGACCATATTTCCCCCTGAAACAAGGTAGTCAGTTTTGCTGGGTAGGTGACCCTTGGGCTTAGTCCCAGCTCTTTTGACCTCTGGAATATTATATTCCATACCCTTCCATCCCCCAGTGTAGAAGCTGCCAGGTCCTATGCTATTCTGATTGTGTTTCCACAATATTGAAATTGTTTCTTCCTGGCTGCTTGGAGTATTTTCACCTTCATCTGGGAATTCTGGGACCTGGCTATAATATTCCTGGGAGTTTTCTTTTTGGGATCTTTTTCAGGTGGTGATTTGTGGATTCTTTCAACCTCTATTTCCCCCTCTGGGTCTAAAACATCAGGGCAATTTTCCCTGAGAATTTCTTGAAGGGTGATTTCTGGGTTCTTTCCTGGATCATGGCTTTTGGGTAGTCTAATAAATTTTAAATTGTCTTTCCTGGATCTATTTTCCAGGTCAGTGGTTTTTCCCATGAGATATTTCACATTGCCTTCTATTCTTTCATTTGTCTGGATCTGCTTAACAGCATCTTGATTTCTCAAAAAGTCATTAGCTTCCATTTGCTCCAGTCTAACTCTGAGGGAATGAATCTCCTCATTGAGCTTTTGAGATTCTTTTTCCATCTGGCAATTTCGAATTTTTAAGGCATTCTTCTCCTCATTGCCCTTTTGGGCCTCCTTTGCTATTTGAGTTAGTCTATTTTTAAGGTGTTGTTTCAAATATATAGAAATACTATTATTAATACTATTTTGCATGTTATTGGGAGGTAAGAGGTGCAGGCATGGGGGCACTGAGATTCACCTTGCCCTACTGTTAAAGTCAAAGGGAGTATGGGAGAAGGTATGGGAGAGAGCAGATAGGATGAGGGGATATCCTATGGGACTCCTATTCTGGGGTGGTGGTAGGGGAAAAATGGGGAAAAATTGTAACTCAAAATCTGGCAGAAATGAATGATGTAAACCACAAGTTAATAAAGCATGTGTTAAAAAATGTAGACTATAGATATTCATTTCTATTTGAGTTTGATATCAGTGTTCTAGCTAGTCAAGAACTTTGGGGACCTAGGGGCAGCAGGGTGGCACAGTGCATAGAGCACCAGCCGTGGATTCAGTAATACCACAGTTCAAATCCCACCTCAGACACTCAACAGGAAAACTAGCCATATGACCTTGGGCAAGTCACTTATCCCCAAATAGCCCACCAAAAGGCAACAAAAAAGAACTTTGGGGATCTTGACTGCTATTCTGCATGTGAGCTCTACCCTCAGCTTTCTGTCATTTGCAAAATTGATAAGTATGCTATTTATGTTTTTATTCAAGTTATTAAAATGTTAAATTGCAGAGCACTAAGCATAGATTTAATGGGCACTCCACTAAATTTTGCTTCGTTCATCAATTAACTGCTATTCTTTGTGTTCAGACATTTAATTATTTCTGAATCCATCTGCCCACTTTCATCATCCAACTCATTTGCCACCATATTTTCAACTAGAATACTATGAGGTCACACAATTTGCTAAGATCTAGGTAAGCTAGTCAAAAAAAGGAAGTAAGGTCAGTCATGAATGACCTGTTCTTGTTGAAGCCTACATTTTTATAAGGAATTATTTCTATTTCTTATGGTTCAATAATCATCTCTTTTAATATCCCTTCTAAAATTTTCCCAGGAATTATAGTCAAAATTTCTAAGGTATAATTTGAAGAATCTATTATCTTCTCCTTTTGGAAAATCAGTAAAACACTTCACCTTCTCCAGTCTTATGGTGTTTTTCTTGTTCTCCACGACTTGGCAAGTATCATTGATAGTGTCTTAGTAATCATATATAAAAATTCTTTTAGTCTTGATGAAATTTTCCTAGACCAGATGACTTGTATTCATCAAGGGTAAATTAGGCCTCTCTTACTATTTCCTTATCCTGCGTATCCCTTCCCTGTGTTTGTATTTTGTCATTTCTTGTGCAAATATCATTTCCTTGGCAGAGAAAAAGTAAAATTAGTAATAAGAAGCTCAACCTTCTTTCTGTTGTCTGCTGTCATTGCCCCATCCACCTGAAGCAATAACCATTCATAATCTTGGATCCTGCTTTCTCCCAATATAGATTTTCTTTGTAAAAATTTCCATTTGTTATCCATGGCTTTTTATTACTCTTATTTTGCCTGTATCAGCTGATTTATACCTTTAGTATTCCTAAACCTAGTCTTTTAGGATTATGCTACTCTTGTATATTCATTCTTAGTTGCTTGACCTTGCTTTCATCTTACATACAAAACTTTTTTTTTTTTAAATCTGTGGTGGTTTTTGAGATCCCTGGGCAATGGATCTCATCCAACAGCTTCTGTTTTCCCTCCTCATTAGAATTTTTCCTTCTCTGCCTTCAGAACATCTTTCCTGAACATTTCCCAACACTCCTTAGCTATTTTTACTCATCAAATTTTAGTCACAGGATCTTAGCTAGCCTTCCTCTGAACTCTTTGAAACCTACCCTCCCAAAATATATGGCACATCTTAGACAATGCCTGGCTTTCCTTTCCTATATCTCAAATTCTAGCAGGAATTACTCACTTTTCCTCAAGATTCCTATCATTTCTGCTATAACAGCCATTTCTTCCCTATTAGTGAGAATCAAATCCAGATTACTCTTTGTGGGCTCTGCAATCTTTTAAAAGATGAAATAGGCCTGATATTCCTGATTATTTTCTTCCTATAAGATAGAACTCTTGAATGGAGCAGATACTGTTCTTCATTTCCAGGGAAATGTCATAGGGTAAAAACCTATGTATTTAATATAACTCCCCTCAATTTTAGGCAAAGCAGGAGAGATCCCTACTATAACTCGCACTGGTTTTTAAACTTACTATTAGCATTACCATAAAAATCTTCTATAGTTTACAACTTGTAATTGAACAACAGAATTCAGTGTAGGAATTATGAACCTTGTGTTGATGTTAGATACAACACAGGAATCATGCTCTATTTTCTATTCAATCCTCAGCATTTTTTGCCCCAATTCACTTCTTATCCATCCAGCCATTTTAGCTGAGCATATTTCTCTATAACAGGATGCTACAGAAGAAAAATATACTGGAGACCAGGAAGGAGATCTCATCTTAATGCCCATCTTTGCTACCAAATGGCTACATATTCTTAAGCAAATCACGAGACTTCCCTGCGCCTCAATTTTATCATTTCTAAAATTGGGGAGGTGGATAAGAATGGAAGTTCTTAACCTTTGTGAATGTGAGTGTTATTTTCTTCTGGCAAAGCTTATGAAACCCTTCTCAGAATAAAACTTTTTCAAAGGTGTAAAATAAAATGCACATGACTACATAGGAAACTAATTATAATCCATAAGAAATGCAACTATCATTTTGTATCCCCCAATAGTAGACATTATAGTTATGTGTCACTACACGCAGCTGAAATTAATAAGTTTGATAACCAAATGCATGGATATCCTGTGAAGAACCTTGGGAATTTATGATTTCTAAAATCTTTCCCAGTAGTAATAATCTATAAATCTATACTCACCAAATTCTCTTTTAGCAATGCCCAACTTCTGGTAATATAAAACTCCATTTCTTCCAGGACCCTTCAGGCTAATTTTAGTGCCACTGAATGATATGTACCTTAGGCCTCATTCTCAAAATGGACCCATGGAGAACCAGTATTGTGGAAAATTTTATGTAGAGCTCCACACAAATGAACCAGGCCCCAAATTAAACAGTATAGTCTAAAAAAGAACCTAACAGTTGATGAATAGCTGGGTGTTCAACTCAAATAGTATAGATATCCCTTGGGACTATAAGACAGACAGAGCAGTATCAATGAAAATTAATTGGCTTGAACACTGCTCTAATTATTTTATTAAGCTTGAACACCATGGCTACTCTTTTAAAGATCAATATCCACAGCTTAGCAGTGAAGACCAAGCTCTCCCTGTTTCCTAAGTCCATTGCCTGACAGATGTCAGATATTATAATTTTGTTGTTATTATGCATGTTTACATATAATTTAAAAACCAAAACAGAAATAAACAAGTGGCACCACTGTGCAAGGACTAGCACAAATCATCCTGTGCAGTGACTCAGAGATTGGAAACAGATGTATACATTGGTAATTAAGCATGATTCAAGCTGCCTCTAGTGCACAAAAGCAGTTACTGGAGAAAATGCGGGTGGAGCTGGCCTAATGCAAACATTATTTGTCTTTTGGCTGTGAGGAGTAAAAGATTAAAGTAAATATGATTGCATTAATCATAAAAAGAAATCTTCTGGGAGGGTACTTATATCTTAGCCTCTGGCATCTCTCAAAATTGAAAGGTTTAAAAGTGATGAGGCTTTTTGCTTATACACACAAGGTTATAGAATCACAGAGTGAGAAGGAACCCATAAAGATAATATTTTGTCTATACCCCTGTCATACACTGGCTCCTACAAGGCAGTTGACAATATTTGCAAATGTTAAAGATGTCCAGATGCAGTATTATCAAATCAAGTTATCAAATGGACTGACATGCCATTCTATCTTATGTATGCATATGGAAATTAAGGTTTATTTCTCCTTGTTCTATTGTCGTGGAAGAGTGACAATTCTCAGTCAATTCACTGAACCTGTAGATTTCTCCATTTGTTTAAAATTTGTTAATAAATTACTTTGGCCCTTGTGTAAGGCAAATAATCCCTTTTCATTGAATTTTTATTTTCAATTTATACTCATTTTAAAGAATTCTCTAAAAATATGCCCTAGCTTCCTATAGGCCTTTTAATTCAAGGGAACCAAAAATGAACATACAGCACTTGTACTGACCTATTTATGCTATGTATGGTAAGGGGATAAGTTCTTTGTTTTACTTGGATGGTAAGAACACAGTGAAAAAACAATTCACTGCTATAGTATGAAAAAGGCTGAAATCTCTTCTCTTCCATTTGTCTGATCTTGAACAAATAATTTAACTTTTTGGAAAGGAGAATATGGTGCAGTGAATAAAGTCCTGGATTTGGAGTTAGGAGGCCTGCATTCAAAGCCCAGTCCTAACATTAATTACTGTGACCTTGGGCAAGTCTCTTGACTTTCACTGCACTTCTGTTTCTTCATCTATAAAGTATGATGTTGGACTAGATAGTCTCCAACATACCCCTTCCAATTATTTTATCTATCATCATATGTTCCACTACTATATTTTTTAAAAATACAAATAAATAACTACTAAACTGACTGAATTTATTAATTATGAATTGCTTTTCTTAGGTTCAAATTTTTTCTGCAGTACTTAACATACTAAAACTTAATATATTTTGTATTTGCTGCTTTATTTTCCACTTTAGTTTTCTATTCTAAATGTTTCCTTTTTCAGTTTCATTCTGTTGTCCTCTGGTAAGTTCTCCCAAAAGTTATTTTGAATTCTGATCCAATCTACAAAAGTGTTCACCTTGCTGATATTTTTAGGTATAGTACATCAGATTTTGAATTTGGAAGGGAATTCATGAATCATTAGTCTGACCCCCTAAATGTTCAGTGTTGTCTTGAGTATCTCTGATGGGAAAACTTATTACATTATGAAACAAGACTTTCTATTTCAAGGAAATACAACATTGGGATTCTCCCTTATACTGAATTGAAATCTGTCTCCCTGTAACTTCCACTTCCTGGTTTTAGTTTTGTACCCTGTTTTGCACCAAGTCTTATTATTATTTTATATAAGAATCCTTCAACTATTTAAAGATTATGACCATGTCATTCTTTTTTCCTTATAGACTAAACACCCATAGTTTCTTTGCATGATTATTGTGTAAGGTAGATCCATTTCCTTTCCCAATTCTATTCACCCTCCTCTGGGAAGACTCTAGTTAATTAGTGTTCCTTTTACTGAACATTATATCCCATGTGTAGTGGTACTAGAGTATACTGTGGTGAGGGCACTATATTTCTACTAATGAAGCCTAAGATACTAAAAGCTTGATTGGCATTTTCATTATATCTTTGTACTATGATAATGCTTTGTTCCACCAAAATTCCTATGGATTTTCACTCTAAAAACTTTTATTTCCATTTTAATTGTTTCCTAACTATCTTCCATTTTATGATTAAATAATTGACTTTTGAAATTTGAGTGCAACATAAGTATCTTTTATTTTCATTCCTGGCTACTGAAGATATCAGGTACCTCCACCCACAACTTCTAGTTCCCCATGTATATTTGATGGTAGACAAACAGGGCAGAACCCAGTAAAATTAGGGGAAAGGCAGTTTGTCTTCAATGTCTCAAGCTCCTCCTTTCTGTTTTACTTCCTTGGTAGCAGTGGCCCTGCCCCATCTTCAACAGTGTATACTTTCTTGTCCTTTAACCCGTTCCCTTCTCCAAACATGAAAAAAAAAATCTACTATAATCATTTGAAATTTGTCTAAATCCATTTCTATCATTTTCGTATAGTAAATTCCCCAAATATCTCAATCTTAAGCCTTTATCTCCTCAGTGAATTAATTTCAGGGAAGAGTAAGCAGGCAAAGGATACGTTCTTTTGGATAGGGAACACTCCTTCAATTCAACATGGTATACTTGAAGTCTCAAGCTAACCATGTCTATTGTTGGAAAGCAACTGGCTTCTTAATTTAAATCACCAGGTCTGAACTAATTACAATGAAGCGTACTGAAAGAACTGGCAAAACATTTGCTAAGTTCTATCCTTGAAAGATCCATGGAGAAGGTGCTAGCAAATACATTAAATCTACAAAAATTAGAATTATGCAGAGAAGTTTAGTATTGCTCTGAATGAAGCTCATATGTAAATTTTTAAAGTGTTCCATATTAAAAAAAAGATTATGAAAAGGAAAGAAAAAAGGGCTAGAGAGAGTTAAAAATTAACCAGGTTTTTTTTTCTTTAAGTGGCAGTAGTCTTAGTCCAGAGAGCGTGATTTTGATTTCTCATAAAATTCTAGAATATGTCATTAAAGTAATAGTTTGTGAATATCTAGAAAGGAAAGTAGTGGTGCCAGCATATTAAAAAAAAGGTCACAGCAGACTGACTTCATTTTCTTTTTTCTCAGGGCTCCTAGAATGAAAGCTTAGAGGAATATTATAGATATAGTTTACCTAGATTTCAGCAAAACATCTATTAAAGTCTATTATCTTATTCTTGGAGAAAAAAAAAGTATATCTAAATATGAGCTAGATCATAGTACAGTCTTTGGAACTAGTTGAATGACCAGACCAGATACAAAGATTATCTTTGTATACTTGCAAAAATGTCTCTTGTGGAATGTCCCAGTTCATTCTTCTCCCCTCCCTTTTCCTGGTTCCTGAACTTCCAAACCATGCTATCTCATCCTGGACATTCCTTCAACACCATGGGCCTTCTGATTCTGGAATATTCTATCATGTTTGCTTCCTTCTCTAGATGGAACATCCCTCTGTAATGTTGGCCCTCTTCTCCAATTGATGAGTTTCTCAGGGAGTCATCATTTTTGGAGAGGCCCAGTCCCACCTACATTCCTTTTTCTGGTACTATTCCTGGTTTTTGGAATTCCAAACCATGACACAAGTTGGCTACCTCCCAGTTTCCTCAATGCCCCAATTCATCTCTTTCTCCAACCTCCATCCTCTATGTGTTGGCGTAAGGAAATGTAAGCTCTTTGAGTTTGATGATTGTCTTTATTTTTGCTACTACTTATATCTAAAGTGTTTAACACACTGCTAAACAAATTGTAAGCATTCAATAAATTCTTCTTTCTTTCTTTCCCTAGAGATCTCTTATAGGTCCTTTATCACTTAAGAGTTCTGTCATTATTGTGGATTGCATAATATCCTTTCTTTCCTTAAAGATCATATTCAGACTGCATTTATCTTATCAGCATGACTGACAAGTTCAATAGATCATAGATCAGAGAGCTGGAATGGAGCTCAGTGTAACCCCTTCATTTTACATATGTAAGCAAAGTTCCAAAGCCCATAGTTATGTGACTCTCTCCTCATTGGTAGAGATCAATGTTCCATACCTGTGGGAGGAGTGAGGCAGAATTAGCAAGGAGAGGGAGAAGAATCTCTTCGGTCTCTTGGGATATAGTCAGTTTCTTTGGGTTCTGCAGTCTCTTCAGGTGTTTCTGATGCTTCTATGTTCCAATTCTACTTCAGGTTGCTGAAGTCCCCAAGGAATTTCCCAACTGGGTGAAAACTAGATCTCTCTCTCTCTCTCGGTTGAACTGAGTTATCTCATTCCCAATGGGATAGCTCCTTCACTCTGTAGTGTCTAATATGGATGTGTACACACACACACACCACACACATATACATACATGAAGTCAAACCTTGGATATAGTCCTTGGGGCACTCCTTTCCCCATTAAGAAACAACTATCAGAAGCTTAGTTTGAATTTGAAAACCATATTCCATAAATTAGTGTATTTAGGAGACAAGATAGATATAATTCTAGCCTGATACTCTTCTTTTGGGAAATCAAAGGATCAGACTCTAATTTCCACCTCTTTTTCTTCCTCCTGGCAGGAATTAACCCTTTTTGTCCTTGAATAAGGGTTGGAAAAGGATTCTAGAGGTGACTATTTTGCTTCCTGTTAAGCCACATAACAACACCTCATCCTACATATGAGGGACAGCCCTTGCTACACAAATAAGGAAACTGAAGTCCAAAGAGATTAACTGACTTAATGAAGTTTACAGAGGTAGTAAGCATTAGATTCAATCAGTTCAATGAGAAAAAAAAGTAATAATTTTTTGCCTACTTGTCTGTACTTCTTTCTTTTTGTAATTCTCCTTTCTTCTCTCCACCATCTTTTCTTTCTTTTTCTACCTCATTACTTTCTCTTAATGTGAGAATAAAGAGAAATTAAAGGGAATAAAGCAAAATATGCAACCTAGTGTCCATGTCTCCTTTTACTTTACTTCATAATATTCTATGCTCTGCTACTTTACCGTGCTTTACCTTAATCCTCTGTAGTCAACTAGATGTTTAAAAATTCTTCTAAAATTCTTTAAATTAAATTATGTTTTTCAATTTATTTATTTATTTTTACTTTTCAACATTCATTTCCATAAGATTTTGAGTTACAAATTTTCTCCCCATCTTTCCCCTACACCCCACCCTGATAGCGAGCCTACTGAATACTCACTCCTTCCTCAATCTGTTCTCTCTTATCTCCTATCCTATCCCCCCCAGTTTTCTAGTAGGATAAGGTGGATTTTTATGCCCTACTGTCTGTATATCTTATTTCCCTTTTGTATGTAAAAAAAAACATAAATTAAAATCTTTAGTACCTTTTGAGCTATTCATCCCATTTGCTTTTAAAAATATCTAATTTTGGAGGGCAAAGTCAAGATGGCAGATTAGAAATAGCACTTCCTGGGAGCTCCAGCCCACACCACTTCAAAATTGTTATAGGGGGACTCTGAAAAACCTTGGGAGCTCCAGAACCCACAAAATGACAAAGAGAAGCTAACCTCTCACTGAGGACAGTCCGGCAGCCCAGCAGGGAGCGCCCAGCATGGCACTCTGGTAGCCAAGCCCAGGACTGTGTGAGGTAGGGGTTTTAGCCCCAAGGCAGCCAGAACAGCAGCCAGCTGGAAGGACTGCAGAACACCTGCAGCTGTGGCATTTCCAGAATTGCCCACACATAGATGCCAACTACAAGGTGAGAGGTCAGTGCCCTATGGACTTTGGGACTGGTTGGGAGAGCCTGTCAGCTTCTTCCCCTGGGAGTGAGAAGCCAATCAGGAGCCTTCACAGTTTGTGCCACATTGCCACATTTCAGCTTTAGCTCCTGGCCTGCTAACTGTGGGGGGAATCCGGCAATTGCTCTGGCAGGTAATCACTCTTGCTTTACCCTTTTTGGATCTAGATTGCAGTCTGGGGTGGAGGTCTTGGGGTGTGGGACCAGCTTGCCAAAATATGTGGAGGCTTCAGAGAGGCCACCCAACTAATACCTCCACAGTTGAGAAAACCCCAACATTTGGGACGGAAGCTCCCCTGCCTGGTGGCAGAGTCCTACTATGGCAACTAGCCCAAAAGTCAAGTAATTAAGTGGCAACATGCTTAGGCAAAGGAAACAAAATAAACAGAAAAATGCAATATTAGACTCCTATTTTGGGGGCAAAGAGGATCAAAGCATGGAACAGGAGGAGGCCTGTGAGGTCAGAACACTTGTACCAAAAGCCCCAAATGAAAATAAGAGCTGCTAATAGGCCATAGATGACCTTAAGAAGCAGATAAGAGAAATAGGGTAAAAATTGGGAAGAGAAATGAGAAAGAAGCAAGAAAAGTATGAAATGACAGTCAACAGCCTGTCTGAGGAAAATAACACCTTAAGAAATAGACTAACTCAAAGGGCAAAAGAGGCTCAAAAAGGCAATGAGGAGAAGAATGCCTTAAAAAGACAACTTTGCAGATGGAAAAAGAATCTCAAAAGCTCATTGAGGAGAATCATTCCTTCAGAATTAGACCGGAGCAAATGGAAGCTAGTGACTTTATGAGAAATCAAGATGCTTTTAAGCAGATCCAAACAAATGAAAGAATAGAAGGCAATGTGAAATACCTCATGGAAAAAACAGCTGACCTGGAAAATAGATCCAGGAGAGGCAATTTAAAAATTATTGGACTACCTGAAAGCCATGATCAAAGAAAGAATCTAGAAATCATCCTTCAAGAAATTCTCAAGGAAAATTGCCCTGATGTTTTAAATCCAGAGTGCAAAATAGAGGTTAAAAGAATCCACAAATCACCTCCTGAAAAAGATCCCAAAAAGAAAACTCCTAGAAATATTGTAGCCAGGTTCCAGAATTCCTAGATCAAGGAGAGAATATTACAAAAATATCTCTTTTTTGATTTCTTTTTTTTCATTTATCAAACAATTTCTTAATGAAAAAGAAGTCAAGGGGGAAAGAAGAAAGGATGATGAGTATGGAGGAAAACATCTGCCCTCCTTTTTTTGACCATTAAACATGGTCAGATTTGCTATAGTTTACTGGAGCCCAATTACAGTCTATTCTACTTTTGATCATCTCTTTCCAATTTGGCCATATATTCTGTGATCTAGTAGTTTCTCTATATTCTTCTAGCCCTCCATAGTCTATAGTCGTGAAAGCTATAGTACTTCATTTCAGGGCTGAAAAAGCTTGCCTTTGCTTGGATTATTCCATATTATTTTGATCTGTAGATTTTATACTACTCCTTTCCTCTACCTTCCTCCTCCTCCTTCACTGAAAATTATTTATTATTTTTTTCCAATTTGGTCATCATTTCATTTAACTTGACTGTCTCATTTTCTTCTCTCACAGACTCTTGAAACTATACCATATTCTCACCAATACTTCTATTCCTTAACATGGGTATTCAAACCACTTAGCTTTGGAAAGTCTTCCTTAGGGTTGAGCTGTCCTAATTGGTTTGTGACCAAGTAAAATTCACATAATAATAAAATAACTTTCATTCATAGAGTGCTTAATGGTTTTCAAAATACTTCTCAAATGTTATCTCATTTGATTCAAATAACAACACTTAGGGAGATAGGTGTTCTTATGATCTCTCCTTGACAGGTGAAGAAACAGAAGCAGATAGAGGTTGTGAATCAATCAGGGTCACACAACCAGAAATTCTCTGATGCCAGATTTTAGCTCAGGTCTTCCTGACTTGAAGTCCAAATCTCTATCTTCTTCATCACCTAACTACCTGCAAAGCTGGCCTCAACTATGCTTCAACTAACTAACTAATCCACTAGGAAAACACAGTTTATTAAGGCATCTTGCCATGATCATACTACACACAATCTCCTTCCTATCTCTTGCTTTTGCTTGAGGCACAGAAGTTAGATGATTATGATGATAAAGTTAGTGTAATGAGCCACATTACAGCTCTTCTTACTGTACCAGTGACTCCTCAAACCAAAATTATTTTCCCTGACCACCACTTCCACAATTTTCATTTCTTCCTTCTAATAGATATCCAGTGCTATCTTAACTTCCACACATATAACACAGGATCTGGTATAGAATAAGTACTTATAAATGACTATTCATTCATTTTATCATATCTCATCCTCATAAAGTCTGACTCTCTGAACCTACTAAGTTGTGATCCATATAATTTGACACACTGATCCATGTTAATGTTCTAAGACAGGGATGGGGACTAAGTATGAGAAGTATATTTTAGTAGTAACTTTCAGAGTATATCTTTATAGCATGACCTAGACAGGCATATCAATATAATGGTAAATTTAAGCCAAGAAAGAAGGAAAAGCAATAAAGAAGATTGGTAGGTGAGTTATTTGATTTCTTTTGTTGTTGCTGTTGTTGTTTTGGAGGGCAATTGGGGTTAAGTAACTTGCCCAAGGTAACATGGCTAGTTTTTTGTGTTAAGTATCTGAGGTCGGATATGAACTCAGGTCCTCCTGACTCCAGGGCTGGTGCTCTATTCACTGCACCACCTAGTTGCCCCAAGACTTAGTTGATTTCTTAAAGCACACCTGAAAGCATTCTGAGTCCTGGGTGGGAATGGAGTATTTGCTTGACAAACAGTAAAGATGCTATTGTCTCATGGATTTAGAAATATGGGTCCTAATTCTGGTCTTCAGTGACCAGAATGGATCGGATTTGAGTTGTTATTCTTCAGCATAATCAGAGAGCACTGATTGCAGAATAACTTCCCCTCCCCCATCTGTGGTGCTATGTGGTATAAAGTGAGTTAAAAGACCGATTTGGGGTATTGGATTTAGAGTCAAAGGAACCAAATTCAAATGTTTTACCTTATTCTCACTACCTGTGTGATTTGGGCAAGTAATTCTGGGGCTCTTCCTCATCTGTGAAATGTAGGCATTGGTTTAGACGACCTATAAGGTGCTTTATGGCTTTAAATTACCTTTAATGATGCCAATTTAACATACTGACAGGTACAGATTGTTTCTGTCCCAACTTGTGAACTGATATGCATAGGGAACCACTATTTTTAAAACTCTATCCAAGTCTTTGCTGCCTAGGGCACTGAGGGTTTAAGCGATTTTCCCATGGTCATACACCTAGTGGGTGGCAGAGTCAGAATTTGAACCCAAGTTTTCCAGACTATTTTCTATCTACTGTCCCATGATGGTTCTTCATGGGCAAAAATATAGGAGAACAAATGAAATCAATGAAAACATTGAAATATTGGCATTATATTCAAAAGTGGATTAATCACAAATTACAGAATGGCAATTGATTATGGAAGGAGGCAACCATAAAAGACATATGGTTGGACAGATTGAGACTAAAGAGGAATTCAGTGGTGGATATAAATTTCCTCTACTTTTTAAAGTAGCTTATTTCTGTCTATATGATCTTAATATACATAAACTCATATACTTATATATATATATACATTCTTATGTATTTAGTGAGAGAAATATAAATATACAAAACAATAAACTTGCATCATTAACTAATATTCCCTTTTATTAAATTGCTATAACTCAGGGCAGTCAATACTGTCCCATAAGAATTGAATTCAGTGATTTTATTTTTAAATGCCCTAATATCTCATCAATTGTATTTTAATTCTTCCTTATTACTTTATTAACTTCTCTTCTAAAAATATGAATTCTAGCTTCATCTTCCAGGAGTTTGAAATTTCTACAGCGCCTAAAGAACTAGACATGTAGTTGAGACATATATCTAGATATGACAGTAGCTATACGACTGTATCATAATTACTTTACCTCAAAGAACCTCAATTTCCTATGCTGTAAAATGATAAAACATATCTCCCCATCTCCCTCAAAGAAGAGTTTGGCAAAAGTGTCTTGCAACTTTGAGAGTAATATATGTGTGAATAACTATTATTATTTTGCCCTGTGTTCTACCCTCCAGGAATGTCTGGTGAGAAAATTCAAATATATATATATATACTTTATATTCTATTATCTAGTCAATTGAGAAAACAAAATTAAGTACCAATACCTTAGTGGCATAGTGTATAGAGAGTTGACATCAGTATCATGAAGACCTAAGTTCAAAATTAGCCTCTGACATATTATTGGGCTTAGTGAGCTAGGCTCTCAGTTGCCTCCAAGAACCTATTGAAAGCTATAAACAGGAAAGAAATTCCTACTGGGGAGCTACAATAATAAAAGTTTTGGCAAAAAAAGATAGGACCATTTGTACCACCCTCTCTCTATTCCACTGTTGACATTTACCCTCTGACCAAAACAAAACAAACAACAACAAAAAGAAAAAAAAATACACAAACACAAAAAATCCGTGTTCTGAAAGCAATAAACTCACTGTGAAGGCAATTAGAATTCAGTACATGTCCCCATGATATATAAAAATCCTTTCAGAAAATTTTAAAAGGAACACAGGTTTATCTCTTGGTATATTTACATAATACATTTAACTAATGCATAAGCAATTCATAATACAAGCCCAGAACAGTCCTGTGGAAAGAAATGGCATTAATTTATAACATTCTCCATAAATTAATGATATTAAAATAATAATTTGAAATGAGAGATTTCAACCTGTTACAAGTTTGCTCTGTTTGTTGTTGCTGTCAAACTAGGTGAATGTATTTCCTATAGAATTAGCACTTTTACTGGCCTATAATTATTCCAGGGAACAGTCACTTAGTTGAAAGTCCAAAAGGCATTGTGGAAAGTTTCACTTGTACTCATGGATAGTGGACTTCAAGTGAACCCAGGAGAAGGTACATCCATAGAATAGAAGGGAATCTAAACTTGAATGTAGGCAATACGTCAATGTAGAAAAACAGTTTCTCCCTGCCTAAAACTACCAAACATTTTCAAATTCCATAGGGTTGATTTTCAAACCCTGGACTTTAATTTTTTTTCCTACCCACCTAATTAGTTGATGACCAGCTACCACACACTGCTTACTGCCCAGTGTGACATTGACGAGAAACAGAAGGCTGACAGCAACGTGTGAGGTGCTCAGCAGTTCTTTGTAAAGGTAGGTGGATCTGGTTATGCAATCTTAACTCAGCCAGCTTTTCCCAATAAAGAAAATGCCTGAAGTCACAAACTGGAAGCTACAAACACAGTTTGCAAAATGTGATTTTATAATCTGTGGACTATGGTCATTGTCTCATTGTTTGGATTCTTAAATAAGACCACACAAGAATGTAATTGGAAGATTACTGTGGGAATTGTTTCAGTTATTTGCACTCAGTCTAATTCAGACACATGGAAGGACAGATTAGGTCACTTCTTATTTGTAGTGTCTTTCTCAAAAAAAAACTGCCTTCCAAACGAGAAGATCAATTTTACAATTTTTTCTAATTGATTGTTTTAACATTTTATTTTTTCTTTTTCTCATTATTTTTTCTTTATTAATTTGTTTGTTTACTTTTAGTTTATAAGATTCAGTTCCACAATCCCTTGAGTTTCACATTTTCTCCCTCACCCTGTCTATCTCCCTACGACCCAATGTTGTCGGCATGCAATCAAGTATAGAATCTGTAAATACTTTCAAATTAGATATTAGTCAGGTTATAAAGAAGGATTGTAACAGATGGAATGAACTATGGGAAAGAGGAAAGAACACCAAACAAGAAAAAGAAATAGAGCAGGTAGTTTGCTTCAATCTGCACTCAAACTGTGTTCTTTCTAGTTCTTTCTCAGAATATAGACATCTCTCTCCATCATGAGTCTTTGGAGTTGTCTTATAATTGCACAGAAGAGGCCAATCTATGAAAGTTGATCATCACACGTATGTTGTGTCTGTAATTGTGTACAAATTTCTCCTGGATCTGCTCTTCTCACTCAGCATCAGTTCATATAAGCCTCTCCAGGTAAACATGAAGTTCATCTGCTCTTCATTAATTATAGCATGATAGCATTCCATTACATTCATATACCACAATGTGTTTGCCCATTCCCCAATTGCTTGGCATCACTTAATTTCTAATTCTTTGCCATTACTAAAAGAGCTGTTATAAATATTTTTGTACATATGAGTCTTCCTCCCAGTTCTATGACCTCTTTGGAATACAACCATAGAAGAGGTATTGCTAGGTCAAAGGGTATGAAATTGTTTATAGCGCTTTGAGCATAGTTACAGATTGCTCTCCAGAATGGTTGAATCAGTCCACAACTCCCACCAACAATGCATTAGTGTTTCAGTTGTTCCACATCCTCTCCAGCATTTGTCATTTTCCTGTTTTGTCATTTTAGCCAATCTGACCATTGAGATGGGGTACCTCAAAGTTGTTTTGATTTGCCTTTCTTTAATCAATAGTAATTTAGGGCATTTTTTCATATACTTATAGATATCTTTAATTTCTTCTTCTGAAAACTGCTTGTTCATACCTTTTGACTATTTATCAACTGGGGAATGATTGGTATTCTTATAGATTTGTCTCAATTCTCTGTATATTTAAGAAATGGGTCCTTTATTAGAGATATTGTTTGTAAAAATTCTTTCCCCGTTTTCCACTTCTTTCTTAATCTTGATTACATAGGTTTTATTTTTACAGAAACTTTTCAATTTAATGTAATCAATATTATCTGTTTTGCATTTTATAATGCTCTCTAATTCTTGTTTAGCCATAAGGTCTTCCTCTCTCCATAAATCTGACAGTTATACTAATTCTTACTTTCCCAGATTTCAGACAGTATCAGATTTGGTACTTAGATATTGTACAATTTAGAGTGGACTTTGGTATATGGTGTTAGATAACGGTCCATGCCAAGTTTCTTCCTTACTATATTCTAGTTTTCTCAGCAGTTTTTGTCAAATAGTGAATTCTTATCCCCAAAACCGGGGCCTTTAGGTTTATCAAACAGGAGATTATTATAGTCATTTATTGCTGAGTCTCATGTACCCAATCTATTCCATTGATCCACTCCTCTCTTCCTCAGCCAGTATCAAGTAGTTTTGATGACTGCTTCTTTATAATACAGATTAAAATCTGGTATGGCTAGGCCACCTTCCCTAGCATTTCATTTCATTAATTCTCTTGATATTCTGGATCTTTTGTTCTTCCAAATGAATTTTGTTACTACTTTTTCTAGCACTATAAAGTAAATTTTTGGTAGATTCATTGGTATGGCACTAAATATGCCATTTAATTTAGGTAAAATTGTCATTTTTCTTACATTAGCTCTACCCAGCCATGAGAAATTGATGTTTTTCCAATTAGCTACATCTGACTTTATTTCTGTGCAAAGTGTTTTGTAGTTGTGTTCATATAGGTCCAGGGTTTGTTTTGGCAGGGAGATTCCCAAATATTTTATAATGTCTACATTAACTTTAAAAGGAATTTCTCTTTCTATCTCTTGCTCTTGGATTTTGTTAGAAGTATATTTGAATGTCAAGGATTTATGTGAGTTTATTTTATATCCTGCAGCTTTGCCAAATTTGTTTATTGTCTCAAGTAGTTTTTCACTTGATTCTTTAGGATTCTATAAGCATATCATCATATCATCTGCAAAGAGTGATAGCTTATTCTCTCCTTTGCCTAATTTCATTCCTTCACAATTTCTTTTTCTTCTCCAGTTGCTACTGCTAACATTTCTAGTACCAAATTTAATAAGAGGGGTAATAGTGGAAATCCTGGTTTCACCCCTGATCTAATTGGAAATGCTTCTAGCTTATCGCCATTTCATATAATATTTGCTGGTGGCTTTAAATAGATGCTACCTATTATTTTAAGGAAGACTGCATTTATTCCTATACTTTCTAGTTTTTTAATAGGAACGGATGTTGTATTTTGTCAAAAGCCTTTTCTGCATCTATTGAGATAATCATGTGGTTTCTGTTGTTTTATGTTGATATGAGCAATTATACTGATGGTTTTCGTAATATTGAACCATTCTTGCACTTCTGGAAGAAATCCCACCTGATTAAAGTGTATTATTGTTGTGATAAGTTGCTGTAGTCTTTTGACTACTGTTTTATTTAAGTTTTCTAAAACTATATTCATGAAGGAAATTGGTCTATAATATTCTTTCTCCATTTCACTCTTCCTGATTTAGGTGTCAGTACCACATTGGTGTTATAAAAAGAATTTGGTAGTACCCCTTCATTAATTTTCCCGAATAGTTGGTAGAATATTGAAATCAATTGCTCTTTAAATGTTTCATAGAATTCAATCATGAATCCATCTGGCCCAGGAGATTTTTTTCCTAGGGAGTTCACTGATGGGTTGTACCATTTCTTTTTGTTAGAAGGGTTATATAAAGTAATTTATTTCCTCTCCAGTTGATCTGGGCTATTTATATTTTTCTACATATTCATCCATTTCACTAAGATTGTCAAAATTATGTGCATAAAATTTGGAAAAATAATCCCTAATTATTGTTTTAATTTACTCTTCATTGTAGGTAGAGTCATCCTTTACATTTTTGATATTAGTAATTTTGTTTTCTTGTTCCATTTTTTATCATGTTGACTAAGCATCTATCAAGTTTATTGTTTTTTTTTTCATAAAACCAGCTCTTAGTTTCATTGGTTCAATAGTTTATTTTATTAATCTTTACTTTGGCTTTCATTATTTCTAATTTAGTATGTAATTGGAGATTTTTAAATTGTTCTTTTTCTAACTTTTTCAATTATGTGCCCAATTCTTTGACTTCCATTTTCTCTAATTTATTCATGTATGCACTCAGGGATATAAAACTTCCCCTAAGAAATGCCGTTGCTGCATCCCACAGGTTGTTATATCTTATCTCATTATTGTCATTTTCTTTTTTTTGTAACATTTTTTATTTTTTAGTTTACGTCATCCATTTCCACAAGATTCTAAAGTACAAATTTTCTTCCCATTTCCCCTACCCACCACCCCAAAACAGCAATCCCACTGAATATCCCCTCCCCCAATCTGCTCTTCTTTATCTTCACCCATCCCCCCTCCAACTTTCCAGTAGGGCATAGTGTATCTCTGTACCCCAGGGCCTTTATATCTTATTTCCCAGTTGCAAGTATAATAATTAATAATAATAATTAAAAAAAAAAACCATGATGAGAAAATGAGCCTGGACAACAACTATAAAACCATTTCATTGGTGGGTCAACTTGCTGCCATGTTGATCAGTCCTCCTCCAGGCTTCTGTGAACCCTGGCATCCGGGCCTCTGCACTGTCCCCCATTGTTTTCCCAGCCTCTTCCTTGTCATTCTCTTGAATGAAGTTACTGATTGTTTCTATAATTTCTTATTTGACCTCATTCTTTGGGATCAGATTTTTTAATTTTCAATTAGTTTTTAGTATATCTTTTCATGGCCCTTTATTAAGTATGGGTTTTATTGCATTATGATCTGAGAATGATGCATTTAATATTTCTGCCTTTATCCACTGAACTTTGAGGTTTTTATGTCCTAAAACATGGTCAACTTTAATGTATGTGCTATGTACCACTGAAGATATATTCCTTTTTTCCCCATTCAGTTTTCTCTAGACATCTATTAATCTAACCTCTCTTAAATTCTCTTAGCCTCTTTTCCTTCTTCCTTGTTTATTTTGAGGTTATATTTATAAAGTTCAGAGACGGGGAGATTGAGGTCCCCCAATAGTATAGTTTAGCTATCTATTTCTTCCTCTAATTTATTAACTCCTACTCTAGGAATTTGAATGCTATACCACTTGGTGCATATATGTTAAGTCATGATATTGCTTTATTCTTGATAGTGCCTTTTAGCAAGAGATACATTCCTTCCTTATCTCTTTTAATTATTTTTATTTTTGTTTTCACTTTATCTGAAAAAAGTATTGCTACCCTTGTTTTTTTTTTTACTTTACACAAAGAATAATATATTCTACTCCAGCCTTTTACCTTTACCTTGCACATATCCCCTTGTTTCAAATGTGTTTCTTGTAGACAGCACATTGTAGGATTACGGTTTTTAATCCATTTTTCTATACACTTCTGTTTTATGGGAGAGTTCATCCTGTTAACATTCACAGTTATGATTACTAATTGTTCCTTTCCCTCCATTCTATTTCCTCCACTGTTTATATTTTTGTTTCTTCCTTCTCCCTTCCCCTCCTTAAGAATTTTCCTTTTGACCACCACCTCCCTCTGTATTCCCTTTCTGTGACCCACCCTTTACCTACACTTTACCTTTACTACTATTTCCCTCCCTTCTAATGACCCCCTTAACAGGGGGGTCTCTCCCTTACCCTTCCTACTGCCTGTAGGGCAAAATGGATTTTTTATACTTTTCAAAGTATGTTGTTCCCTTTTTGACCCCAAACCAATAAGAGTAAATTTCAAATAATGCTCCTATCCCTCCATCATCTCCCTCTATTTTAATGAGTTTTTGTTTCTATTCATATTAGAATCTTAAATTTTATTGATTATATTGATCCCTCTTTGAACTAGAACCAATAAGAATCAAGTTTGTATGATTTTCATCTCCCTCTCTCCTTCCCCTCTACTAGAGTATTTTTTATGCCACTTTGTGTGGTATCATTTACCTTTTTCTCCCTCATCCTTTCCTTGTCTCCCATTTCAGTCCCTTTGACCCCCTTAATAAGATGTTTTTTTTTAACCATCAGATTAGTTCATTTATACCCATACCCTCTATCTATATATATTCATTTTAAATGTAATGATAATCATATAAATTTCAGTATGGACAGATATCAGGTTCTCATTTAGGCATGTAAACACTTTGTTCTTATTGAATCCCAAGTTATGTGCATAAGTGAGTGTGTGTGTGTATTTTCCTTGTTTAACTTTTTATATCTTTTTGACTCTTGTAATTGGAGATCTAATTTTCCATTAAGCTCTGGCTTATTCATCAGGAAAGTCTGGAAGTTCCTTATTTCATTAAATGACCTTCTCCTTGCCTGAAAGATTATGTTCAGTTTTGCTGGCTAGTTGATCCTTGGTTACAGTTCTAGCTCTTTTGCCTTATGAAGTATCAAATTCCAATCCCTCTGATGGTTTAATGTAGAAGATAATAGGTCTTGTAGAATCCTGAGTGTAGTTCCACAATGTTGGAATTGTTTCTTTTTGGCTTTTCACGGTATTTTCTCCTTAACCCTGTAAATCTGGAATTTGGCTACTATATTCCTTGGAGTCTTCAATTTGGTATCTCTTTCAGGAGGAGTCTGGTGAATTCTTTCAGTAACTATTTTGCTTTCAGTAACTATTTCTGTAACTATTTTCAGTAACTATTTTTTTCAGTAACTATTTTTTTCTGTAACTATTTTCAGTAACTATTTCAGTAACTATTTTGCTTTCAGTAACTATTTCTGGTTCTAGGACTTCAGGACAGTTTTCTTTTGCAGTCTCTTGGAGAAAGTTGTCCAGGCTGCTTTTTTCATCATGACTTTCTGGTAGACCAATAATTCTTAGGCTATCTCTCCTGGATGTGTTCTTCAGGTCAGTTGTTTTTCCAGTAAGATATTTGATATTTTCTCCTAATTTTTCAGTCTTCATGTTTTGCTTGACTGACTCTTGATACATCACAGAGTCCTTAGCTTTGATTTGCTGATTCTTTTTTTTATTAAATTATTTTCCTCAGGTAATTTTTGAAGCTCCTTTTTAGGGCAGTATTTTCTACAGTTAGATTTTGAACCTCCTGTCCCAGCTCACAAAATTTTACTTTTTAGGGATTTGTTTTCTTCAGTGAGATTTTTTTTTCCTGTGTGGTCACTGTAGATTTAATTTTTTCTTCTACGTCTCTAATTTGGCTTTTTAAATCTTTCTTGAGCTCTTCCAAGAATGCTTTTTGTACTGGAGACCAGTTCATATTTCCTTCTGTGGTCTCAGGTTTGTATACAGAGTACATGGTGTCTCCTGAAAGTGATTCTTCATGTTCACAATAATAAGATTCAATTGTCTTTGGTCTTCCTTTTGCAAGTTGCTTCCAACCTATTGTGATTGCCTATTTCCTGACCTCTAAAGTGTATTTTGGTTTATGAGGTACAAAGAGCTCTGACCCATGCTTCTCAACCTAGGAGCTAGGTATCTGGTTGCTGACTTTTGTGTGCTGTAGCCTCTGGGTATCTAGACTAAGGCCAAGGCCAGGATTCTCAGTGTTTCCCCTGCATTTTCCTGAGGCTCACAGAGTATGCTGTGGTGGAGGGGTGGTCTGGCTGCTTCAGATTTCTGCCTCTGTGCCCCTGGGTTACAGCTCAGACAGGCTCAGCAGCTGGCCACCAGCAGCAGTGGTGTCTGCAGATTTCCCTGTGATGCTAAGGTCTACCTGGTCTTATGTTGTTAGCACTTGCTGGCTCCACCACCCTGGGTTTTGAGATCTCCTGCTGGTCAGCTGAGGTAGGTCTTGTTGGGACCCCTCCAGCCCTTCACTTCAGACTCCTTACTGGCTCAGGTACACCCTTTCTCAGTGACTCCTAAACCTGAGGCTATTTCAACTGTTTCAAGATTTTACTCTGGGTGGGACTTTTATCTCTGTTGGGTTTTTTGTTTGTTTGTTTTTTGTTTTTGTTTTTTGTTTGTTGTTTTTTTGTTTTTTTTTTTTTGTTTTTATTGTTTGTTTGTTTTTCTGGATCAGGGAGGGGGAATTGAAGCAGCTAGGTTTTATTTTGAGATCTTAGTTTCTGGAAATTCAGGTAGGTGAATTTTTTAACTTCCAGGCTGTGGGCTGATAGCCCTGGGAGAAGCTGCTGTTGTTGCTGCAGGCCCTATGCTTCCTCTTACCCAGCCCCAATGTATCCTCTGTCCTATTGTGTGATGGTTGCTAATCACCCTTGGGGTGGGTGATTCTACTGGCTGGGTCTCCTCACTCTGCTATAGCCTGTTCTCTTGTCTGCACTGGAAATTTTTCTAATTGTTATAAAATCTTCTGAAAATTTACAGCTTACAACCACCATCCCTTCCACCTCTAGGCTTGGTGGTATGGTGGATTGAGTGCCAGGTCAGCCTTAGTATTAGGAATGCATGAGAGATTGAGTCTTAGCTCTGACATATTATTGACTCTGACCATTGATGGACTTCTTAACCTTTCAGTGTCCTAGGTAACTTTCTAATGCTATTAGTTATAGAAAAAGTGCCAGATTTCATGAATAAAGGGTGTGTAGTTTCTGTAGCAAGAATTCCCTGCACCAATGAAATAACAGGTCCCAAGCAACAACAACAACAACAACAACAACAACAACAACAACAAAAAGCCTTTGTTAACTGCAACACTATTTTGTTTTTTTCCATCAACTTCCAAGTGAAATAGAACAGAGAATATAAACTGAGGAGCCTTTTCATCTCAAAATATGCCACAAAAAATAGCACAAAGTAGATCTCAGCACATTTCAAGCAAGTTTGGAAAAAAAAAATCATCTACCTAACCAAGCCTGTCTCAACCACAGCCAAAGTTACATCCCCAAGAATTTTTATTTCCATTGCAATTTCTTCGGCTAGTTTTGAAGTCTAACTGAGCACTTCCTTTTTTGAGCTGGCTAGACAGAACAAATAGATATTCTTTAAATGTTTAATACATGTTGGGAGCCAGAGGCCTGAACCAGGACTTATATCTGATTCTGTACTCAGGTATCTTTGGGTGGCCAGCTCTAAATGTGATGTCTTTTGGGGATTGCGCTTCAGCTTTGAAGTCTGCTCTCAGTTGTATCCATTTATAACTGCAACTGCATTAAGAGGTACCTGAGGCCTAGATCTAAGGCTCTGCCCCAAAACTTTAGTTTTTGAAACCTAATTCTTAGGTGGACAGTTCCTATGCAGATGTACTTGATGATGTGGCTTTGGCATCTGGCCTTGAAACCAGCTCTCAAGAGCATCCTTTGTGATGTGACTGCATATGAAAGGAGGTAACTGACTTTTCCTAAAACTTTCTGGCACCTAGATAACAAAAGGCCTTACTGCCATGCTACTTCCAGGATATGGCAGACTAAGATAATGATATGAATACTTGAGATCCCTTCCTTTGTCTCATAGCTCTATAAAAACCTTGTCCTGGGAATCAGTAAATGGAGTTCATCATTCTTCCTTGACCTACCCACATGGCCTGGTCATTTCTTATTCACGTCTCCAGATCATGCTAAGTGCTGGACACTGAGCAGCCCATGGCAAATACAGAAAAGGCATTCTTATAGGAAGAAGAATTTCACAGGAAAGTGCTGTCTAAGAGACAATATGGGAAAAAATAAAGAAAATAAAAGCAATTGGGGGCAGCTAGGTGGTGCATTGAGTAGAGTGTTGGCCCTGGAATCAGAAGGACCTGAGTTCGGATCCAACCTCAGACACTTAATGCACACACAAACAAAAACCTAGCTGTGTGACCTTAGGCAAGTTACTTAATCCCAATTGCCCTCCAAAAAGCAAAAAAATAAAAGGAAGAAAGAAAGAAAGAAAGAAAGAAAGAAAGAAAGAAAGAAAGAAAGAAAGAAAGAAAGAAGGAAGGAAGGAAAGGAAGGAAGAAAGAAAGAAAGAAAGAAAGAAAGAAAGAAAGAAAGAAAGAAAGAAAGAAAGAAAGAAAGGAAGAAAGAAAGAAAGAAAGAAAGGAAGGAAGGAAGGAAGGAAGGAAGGAAGGAAGGAAGGAAGGAAGGAAGAAAGAAAGAAAGAAAGAAAGAAAGAAAGAAAGAAAGAAAGAAAGAAAGAAAGAAAGAAAGAAAGAAAGAAAGAAGGGAAGAAAGAAAATAAAAGAAATTCCTTTCCAGCAAGCATTAATAAACTTTAGAATTTATGTTAGTTTCTGTTCAATGGAGAACAAAATGAAATGAGGCCATCACAACAGTTCTATGCTTGAAATGTTTTTGGAATTGAATGTTTCCAAGCTGTTTAGAAACTGCATGGCAACTTAGGAAGGCAACAGTGGCAGAGGAGAAGAGCCATAAAACAATTGAACATTTCTTAAGCACCAACTATAGGCCAGGCACTGTACCAAATTTGGGAAATGCAAAGACAAAATATAGTCACCATTCTCAAGGAAATCACAGTGTACTGGTGGAAACAATTTGCTGATAACTATTTACAAGCAAGCAAATATACAAGATAACTTGCAAATAATCAAAGGAGGAAAAGCACTAGAATTAAGAGGGATCTGGAAAGATTTCCTAAAGAACATGGGGATTTAGTTGGGACTTGAAGGAAATCAGAGAACCAAAAAATAAACCAGATATGAGATTTATCATAAGAAGAATCTGTTTATGTTCATCCCTCAATTTCTCCCCAAGGATTGTGGATTACTACATATATAGAGAATCTTCCATATTGAGACTGTGGAGTAGAGAAATATAGCATGGTAGAACAGATAAAGAACTAGCCTCCAAGTTAAGAAGACCTTAGTTCAAATTCTGTCTCTACAAGATTTCAGTTTTGTGATCTGAGCAAGTCATATATCTTCTCAGTTCCCCAGGGAAATATATGGGACTATGAGCCTATAAAGTTTATAATAGCTTCAGTTTATACTGCAAAAGGGAGCTTCTTTGCCCAGGAGTTTCCTTTACCAATAAAATAATAGATAAGAAAATACACACCAAAAATAAATTTAAAAAAAAACATGTATTTATATATGCAAATAGAAATATTGTATACATGTATATGCACACAAATATGTGTGTGTGCGCATGTAGTAAATGTTGTACCTTATGGAATAGATGGAGATAAATCTTTATGGGACATCCTATGTAGTATGCAGGAAGTCTGAGCCCTATTACATTTCTAGGAAATCATATGATTCCATGATGAAAGGGTTGGTAGCTGTCAGATGATAAAACACACTTTGAGTGGTAAATTAGCCCTATGTCTCGTGAAGGCTAGAGTATGAGGATGGGAGAGAAGGGTCATCAGAGCACAATGACAACTAAATTGGGAAAAGTGGCCTAAACGGTAGATATTAACAAGGAATAATCCCATGCTTGATGTCTCACAGTTCCTTTGACTCTCCAGGTGATATCAGGTAACTCTGAGATTTCTCTTGAGGGAAAGGAAAGTGAAGACCTTCTTGTAGCAGCAAGCACCCCAGCATCCCCAAGGTAGCTGCCAACACAGATTCTTAGATCTGCTTTTTTAAAGGAAAGCAACTCAAAATGAGTTAGCAATCTTGCTATAATCAATCAAACATATCATTTACCTAGATCAGGGGGAAAAGGTCAGCACCCTGAACTTCAGAGTATACAGACAGAAACATTTCAAGCAGACAGACCTCCAACTGGAATCATTAGTTTCTACTTAGGAGGGTATATGGGCATATGAATACATATGTGAATGTGTGTATATATGTTTACAGGTACACATAGATAGAGGGCACAAGACCAATTTAATAAGAAGGGATGATACTTAACAAGTGAAATTAAGAGGTGAGAAAGGAATATAATAATAGGAGATGGGAAGAGACATATTGGGGCAAACTATCTCATATAGAAGAGGTAAGGGAAATGGGTACAATAGAGGGAAAGAACAGGAAGGCATAAGGGAATGGGTCAACCTTATTCTCATTGAATTTGGCTTAGG
Source organism: Gymnobelideus leadbeateri (assembly GCA_011680675.1). Taxonomy (NCBI): domain Eukaryota; kingdom Metazoa; phylum Chordata; class Mammalia; order Diprotodontia; family Petauridae; genus Gymnobelideus; species Gymnobelideus leadbeateri. The sequence goes on from WOXC01004363.1 coordinate 111,438, forward strand.
GAGAGAATGGCATACACACTTAACAGGGTATCTCACCCTACAGGAGTGTAGGAGTAAGGGCATAAGAGGGGGGATTATGGAAGGGAGGGCAAGCTTGCAGAGAGGGAAGTTGTAGGTGCCCATTTTTGAAAAGGGACAGGACCGAAGTAGAGAATAGAATAAGTGGATAGGAGGGAGGGAAATATAGTCAGTATTTTACAATATATCTACTAGGGTAATGCAACATATACTGAATTGCTTGTCTTCCCAATAAGGGTGGGTGACAAGGGAGGAAGGGACAGAATCTGGAATTCAAAATTTAAAATCAAATGTTTAAAAATATATAAACATGGGGGCAGAGCCAAGATGGCAGAGAAGAAACAGCACCTAGATGGCACTCCAGCCCACACCACTTAGAAATTATGTAAAAGGGGGGCTCTGAACAACCTCTGGAGCTCCAGCACCCACAGAACAACACAGAGAAGCTAACCTCTCACTGAGGACAGCCTGGGAGCCCGGCAGGGAAAGGCCAGCACAGCGTGCTGGGAGCCAATAGCACAGTGCTCTAGGAGCCAAGCCCAGGACCCCGTGAGCCAGAGGTTTTAACCCCACAGAACACCAGCAGCTGTGACTTTTCCAGAATTTCCAACACAAATTGAGAGGTTAGTGCCCTATGGACTTTGGTACCAGTATTTGGGAGTGTGTCGGCTTCTTCCACTGGGGGCTAGAAGCCACTGAGGAGATGCAGCACAGACGCCATTATGCAGCACAGACGCCATTTTGCAGCTTCAGTTGCAGCTTCATCTCCTGGCCTGTTAACTGCAGGGGGATATGTCGAACAGTCTGGGGTGGGGGGGTAATAGCTCTTGCTTTAACCTCTCTGGATCTGGATTTCGGTCTGGGGTGCAGGTCTTGGGGTGTGTGTCCAGCTTGCCAGAGTGTGTGGGGACTTCAGGGAGGGCACCCAACTAATACCTCCACCAATTGAGAAGACCCCAACTTTTGGGATTGAAGCTCCCCTGTCTGGTGGCAGAGTCCTACTGTGGCAACAAGCCCAAAAGTGAAGTAATAAGGTGGCAACATACCTAAACAAAGGAAAAAAATAAGCAGAAAAATTCAACATTAGACTCCTATTTGGGGGGCAAAGAGGATGGAAACATGGAACAGGAGGAGGACTGTGAGGTTTATTTTGTAATGTTGAAAATTGAGATGTATATTTTTATCTGAAATAGATTTTTAAGAGTAATCTGCAGTTTTAGCATGTAAAATGTCTACTGTCTGTAAAACAGGAAACCATGGCAAATGAAAAGAAGGAGCTCTTGGTAACATGTAATATGCAGAGAATGATAAAATATGAAGAGAAATGTTTGCTCAAAAATAATATCAAAATTGGAGAAAGGTGAATGGCTCCTTTGAATTGGAGGAATTGAATTACAATTGTAGGAATAATCTCACTCGTGATAAAATGTTACATAAATAGCAGTTTAGTCAAACAGCTGGACCACCAAACTTTGAGAAGGCTATAGTTCAAGGCTATATTCCATTCAACTAGAGAATTCATTAAAGCCTGCTTTTTTGTTTGTTTTTGTTTCTTTCTTCATTCATGGGATTCTTTAAAAAAGTATTTGATAAAGAAATTAGCTTTGGCCAGGTAATGCCTGTACCTTATCATCAGAGACAGAGGGGATGGAAGAAAGATTGAGGATGATATTATGGAGTTTTAAGATAAAAGTAATGGGAGAAAGGGAAGGTTGTATTCAATGGCCTCAATTTTCTCAGTAAAGTATCCCTTTTCTCATCTGAGAAAGATATAAGAAGTGTAGGATGCTTGAGAAGGGAAGAGAAAGCTTCTGTTAGGAGTGTGATTTTGAATTTAATTAAGGGGAGGGAAAAACCTGCCTTCCTATTAATTTAAAATGTATCTGTACTGTACTTCGATGAAATGGAACAATTTAAGTCTTTTCCTTTTTTCTTATCCTCTTCCCCTACTATTTTCCTTTTGGGTATGTTGCATTTCTACATACAAATGAGTGTATTGTGTTTCTTTGAAACAATTCTGATGACCATGCAATTCAGTCATTGCCTGATACCTTGCCTCTTTTTCCCCCTCAATTGCAAAAGCTCTTCCTTGTGCACTTTCTTTCATGTGAGAAAATTCTCACCATTCTACCTTCCCTTTCCCCTTCTTCCAGTGCATCCCTGTTGCTCACTCTTTTATTTATTTTGGAGATCATTTCTGTGTAAATTCTTTTTGACTGCACAAATAATGATAAAGTTTTTAGCCGTTACATGTATCAAGTTCTCATATAGGAATGGTAACAGTTTTTATGACTACTCTTTCATGTTTACCTCTTTATGTTTTCTGTTGGATCCTGTGTTTGAATATCAAATTTTTGTTTAAGATTTTTTTAACAAGAAGAATTCAAAGACCTCTATTTTATTAAATATCCATTTTTCCATTGAAGTATTACACTCAATTTTGCTTGGTAGGTTATTCATGGTTATAATCCGGACTTCTTTGCCTTTCAGAATATCATATTCTAAGTCCTCTCTTCCTTTAACATGGAAACGATTAAATCTCATGTGATCCTGATTGTGGCTCCACAATATTTCAATTATTTCTTTCTGACTGTTTGAAGCATTTTCTCTGGGAGCTCTAAAATGGCTATGATATTCCTGGGAATTTTCATTTGGGGTTTCATTTCAGGCAGTGGTCAATGGATTCTTTAAATTTCTATATTACCCCTGGATATATTTCAATATATATCCTTTATATTTTCTTGAAATATGGTTTCTAGACTCTTTTTTGTAATGGTTTTCAGGTAGTCCAATATTTCTTTTATTATATACCCTCAATTTATTTTCCAGGTTAGTTATTTTCTGATGACATAGTTCACATTTCCTTCCATTTTTTCACTCTTTTGAATTTATTATTTCTTCAGATTTCATGTAGTCATTAGCTTCCACTTCTCTAATTCTAATGCTGAAGGAATTATTTTCTTCGGTGAGTTTTTGAATGTCTTTTTCTATTTGTCAAAGTCTTTTTAAGTAGTTCTTTTCTTCAGTGAATTTTTGCATTCCCATTTCTTTTTGGTCTATTCTACTTTTTTTAAACAAATGTTTTATTAACTTCTATTTGACATCATTCATTTCTGCCAGATTTCGAGTTACAATCATTTCCCCCCCTGTTTTTCCTCTACCCACCCTCCCAGAATAGCAGTCCTGCAAGATACCGTTTCCTCCAATCTGCTCTCTCCCATACCTTCTCCCATACCTTCTTCGACTTTTCCATTAGAGGAAGGTGAATCTTTGTGTCTCAATGCCTGCACATCTTATCTCCCAATTACAAGCAAAAGAGTATTAATAATAGTATTTATATATATTTGAAACATTTAATGTTAAGACATCGAATTTCAGATCCATTTCCTTCCTAACCTTGTCACACATTCCCTCTGGGAAGATAAGTAATTCAGTATTTGTTGTACATGTCTAGCTATGCAAAACATTATCATAGTAGATATATTGTACAAAGCTGCTTATAATTCCCTCCCACTCATCCCACCCCCCACCTGGTCCATTCCCTACATGATCCTGTCCCTCTTCTATAGTGGGAACTTCCAAACTACCCTCCCCCCGAGGATGCCCTCCCATCCATCAACCCACCTCTCATCCCCCTTCCCCCTATTCTGCTGTAGGTTGAGATATCCCATTTAGTATGTACCTCATTCTCTCCCTAAACAAAATTCAATGAGAATGTAGTTTTGCCTTTTCGCCTTCCTATTCTCCCCGTCCCTTGCAACCACTACCCCTTGCTTCTACTACATGAGATAGTTTACCCTACCCTGTCTCTCCCCCATCTCCTCTTGCCACTTTCCTCTCTCACCTCATAATTTCACCCCTTGAGTATCCTCCCTTCCCAACAAATTCAACCTATGCACTCTATCCATATATAACTGTAACAATATACACACACATTCACATATGTATTCATATGACCACTCACCTTTCTTCCATTATTTTCATACTGAGAAAGATTTCATCAGTAACAGTTATTGTTTTTCCATATAGGAATGTAAATAGTTAAACTTTGATAAGTTCCTTTTGATTTCTTTTCCCTGATTACTTTCTCAGGCATCTCTTGCTTCTTGTGTCTGGGTGTCAAATTTTCTATTCAATTCTGGTTTTTTCCTCAAGAATGCTTGAAAGTCCTTTTTCCACTGAATGACCATATTTTCCCCTGAAACAAAACACTCAGTTTTGCTGGGTAGGTGACACTTGGGTTCAGTCCCACCTCTTTTGCCCTCTGGAATATCATATTCCATGCCCTTCAATCCCTCAGTGTAGAAGCTGCCAGGTCCTGTGCTATTGTGATTGTGTTTCCACAATATTGAAATTGTTTCTTCCTGGCTGCTTGGAGTATTTTCTCCTTGATCTGGGGATTCTGGAACCTGGCTATAATATCCCCGGGAGTTTTCTTTTGGGGATCTTTTTCAGGAAGTGATAGGTGGATTCTTTTAACCTCTATTTTGCCCTCTGGATCTAAAATATCAGGGCAGTTTTCCTTGAGAATTTCTTGAAGGGTGATTTCTAGGTTCTTTCTTTAATCACAGCTTTCAGGTAGTCCAATAATTTTTAAATTGTCTTTCCTGGATCTATTTTCCAGGTCAGTGGTTTTTGCCATGAGATATTTCACATTGCCTTCTACTCTTTCATTTATTTGGATATGCTTAACAGCATCTTGATTTCTCATAAAGTCATTAGCTTCCTTTTGCTCCAGTCTAACTGTGAAGGAATGAATCTCCTCAATGAACTTTTGAGATTCTTTTTCCATCTGGTAAATTCAACTTATTAAGGCATTCTTCTCCTCATTGACCTTTTGGGCCTCCTTTGTCATTTGAGTTAGTCTATTTTTTAAGGTGTTGTTTTCCTCAGTCAGGCTGTTGACCTCATTTCATACTTTTCCTGCATCCTTCTCATTTCTCTTTCTAATTTTTCCTCCACTTCTCTTATTTGATTTTTAAAGTCCTTCTTAAGGTCCTCTATGGCCTGCAACCCGCTCATGTTTTCCCCTGGGGCTTTTGGAGCAGGACTTCTGACCTCACAGTCCTTTTTCCTGCTCTATGCCCCCAAAATAGGAGTCTAGGGTTGCATTTTTCTGTTTCCTTTGCCTTGGCATGTTGCCACTTAATTACTTGACTTTTGAGCTTGTTGCCACACTATGGCTTTGCTGACAGATAGGTGAATTTTCATCCCAAAAGTCTGGGAGGGCAACTTCCATTTCTGGCAAGCTGTAAACCCACCCACAACTTCCATCCCAGATCACAATCCAGATCCAGGGATGCTAAAGCAAGAATGATTACCCCCCAGCACTGATCGCTGGATCTCCCTAAAGTTCGCAGGCCAGGAGCTGGAGCTGCCTCTGAAAACTACAAAATGGCATGTCTCCTCAGCAGCTTCTAGCCCCCAGGGGAGGAAGCCGACGCATTCCCCAAATACTGGTACCAAAGTCCATAGGGCACTAACCTCTTACTTTGTCCTAGGCATGTCTATGTTGATAATACTGGAATTGCCACAGTTGCTGATGTTCTGGGGTTCCTCCAGCCTGCTTCTGGCCCTGCCGCCCTGGGGCTAAAACCTCGGCTCATTGGACCTGAGTTCTGCTTGGCTCGGCTCGGCTCCCTGCACTTTGCACACTCCATGATGCCGGCTACCAGAGTGCTGTGCTGGTCCTTCCTGAAGGGCTTCTGGGCTGTCCTCAGTGGGAGGTTAGCTTCTCCGTGTTGTTCTGTGGGTGCTGGGCCTCCAGAAGTTGTTCAGAGTCCCCTTTTAAATAGTTTGGGGGCAATCTGGGGGTAGAGTGGCTTTGATGAGATGTTTCTCCTCCGCCATCTTGGCTCTGCCCCTCTATTCTACTTTTTAAGGAGATTTTTTTGTCTTCAGTGTATTTGTGTACCTCTTTTACCATTTGGCCAATTCTGGTTTTTAAGGTGTGATTTTCTTCAGGTTTGTGTGTGTGTGTGTGTGTGTGTGTGTGTGTGTGTGTGTGTGTGTATGCATGTGTACCTCTTTTATCAAGTCTTTAATACTTTTTTTGAAATTTTCATGCATCACTCTTTTCTGTTCCCACCCCTCATTTTTTGCTCTATGACCAATCTCTTTCTTTAACTTTTCCAGGAATTCTTGTTTGATTTACATTTATCCTTGAGGCTTTTTCTTTTTTTTTTTTTTTGGTTCCTGTTTTCACAATATTGTCTTTTTCTGAGTTTATGTCTCAGTTATCTCTAACACTGTGGGATCTTTATATAGTAAAGTCCTTTTTTGTTGCTGTTGTTTGCTCATTTATTCAGCCTATTTCTTGACTTTTAACTTTATGCTAAAGTTAGACTTTGCTTGCCTAAGAGTGCGGAGACACTGACCCAAGTTCAGGCTTTTTTGTGCTGCTGTTTTTAGAGCTAGTTCTGGGAGTCTGAAAGTTTTTAGTTCTTTAAAGATGTTGTGATCCTGGGAGATATGTGGTCCCTCTTCTCCTGTGCCCTGGCCTTTACCCAAGAAGGGCTCCTGTTCCCCTACAGCTGCAAGAACTAGTGGTCTGGAAACCACTTCCAAACAATGTAAAAGGTGGACTTTGAACAACTTCTGGAGCATCAGCACCCAAAGAATGACACAGAGAAGCTAACCTCCCGCTGAGGACAGCCCAGCACCCCTGCAGGGAGTGGCCAGCTCATCATAGCTCAACACTCTGAGAGCCGAACAGCAAAGCTCTGGGACCCTAGCCCAGGCCCGCATGACCCACGGTTTTAGCCCGACAATGGCTGGGCCAGCAACCTGCTGGAGGGACTCCAGAACACCAGCAGCTGCGGCACTTCCAGAATTATCAACACAGATATGCCAAGGACAAAGTGAGAGGTTAGTGCCCTATGGACTTTGGGACCAGTATTTAGGGAAAGCATCGGCTTCTTCCCCTGGGGTCGAGAAGCCACTGAGGAGGCAAAGCACAGAAGCCATTTTGCAGCTTCAGTGGCAGCTTCAGCTCCTGGTCTGCAAACTCTAGGAAGATCCAGCAATCAGTCTGGGGGTTAGTCGCTCTTGCTTTAACCTGCTTGGATCTAGATTGTGGTCTGGGGGGGTGGGCGTCTGGGCTGTGTGTCCAACTTGCCAGAGCATGTGGAAGCTTTATGGAGGCCACCCAACTAATACCTCTAGAAGTTGTGAAGACCCCAACATTTGGAATGGAAGCTCCCCTATCTGGTGGCAGAGTCCTACCGTGGCAACAAACCCTAAAATCAAGTAATTAAGTGGCAATATGCCTAGGCAAAGGAAACAAAATAAACAGAAAAATGCAATATTCGACTCCTATTTGGGGGGCAAAGAGGATCGAAGCATGGAAAAGAAGGAGGTCTGTGAGGTCAGAGCTCCTGCATCAAAAGCCCCAAATGAAAATATGAGTGGGTTACAGGCCATAGAGGACCTTAAGAAGGATTTTAAAAACCAAATAAGAGAAGTGGAGGAAAATTGGGAAGAGAAATGAGTAGGATGCAGGAAAAGTATGAAAGGAGAGTCAGTAGTCTGGCTGAGGAAAATAACACCTTAAAATAGATTAACTCAAATGGCAAAGGCGGCTCAAAAGGACAATGAGGAGAAGAATTCCTTAAAAAGCCAACTTTGCCAGTGGGAAAAAGAATCTCAAAAGCTCACTGAGGAGATTCATTCCTTCAGAGTTAGACTGGAGCAAATGGAAGCTAGTGACTTTTTAGAGAAATCAAGATGCTGTTAAACAGATGCAAACAAATGAAGGAATAGAAGGCAATGTGAAATATCTCATGGGAAAAACCACTGAACTGGAAAATAGATCCAGGAGAGACAATCTAAAAATTGTTGGACTACCTGAAAACCATGATCAAAGAAACAACTTAGAAATCATCCTTCAAGAAATTCTCAAGGAAAATTGCCCTGATATTTTAGACCCAGATGGGGAAATAGACGTTGAAAGAATCCACTGATCTCCTCCTGAAAGGGATCTCAAAAAGAAAACTCCTAGGAATATTATAGCCAGGTTCCATAACTCCCATATCAAAGAGAAAATACTACAAATCAGCCAGGAAGAAACAATTCCAATATTGTGGAAACACAATCAGAATAGCACAGGAACTGGCAGCTTCCACACTGAGTGGTAGAAGGGCATTGAATATGATATTCCAGAGGGCACAAGAGCTGGGATTGAAGCCAAGGGTCACCTACCCAGGAAAACTGAGTATCTTTTTTCAGGGGAAAATATGGTCATTCCGTGGAATAGAGGACTTTCAAGCATTCTTGAGGAAAAAAAAAAACAGAGTTGAATAGAAAATTTGACATTCAGACTCAAGAAGCAAGAGATGCTTGAGAAGGTAATCAGGGAAAAGAAATCAAAATGAACTTATCAAAGCTGAACTATTTACATTCCTATATGGAAAAACAATAACAGTGTCTGATGAAACCTTTCTCATTATAGAAATAATTGAAGAAGGTTATATGGACATGTTATGTGTGTATATATGTTTACAGGTATACATGGATAGAGGGCACAGGTTGAATTTGGGGGGGGAGGGATCATACTTAAGGGGTGAAGTTACAAGGTGAGAGAGGAAAGTGACAAGAGGGGATGGGGAGAGACAGGGTAGGGTAAACTATCTCATGTAGAAGAGGCAAGGGGAAGATGTTGCAGGGGAGGGTAAGAACATGAAGGCAAAAAGGCAAAACCCTATTCTCATTGAATTTGGCTCAGGGATAGAATTACATACATACTAAATGGGATATCTCAC